>JAOXJK010009595.1:0-14918 GCA_025774025.1 Xenus cinereus | reverse complement strand
CCCTCCAGGGATGGGGCAGCCACAGCTTCTCTGGCCAACCTGGGCCAGGCTCTCACCACCCTCACAGGAAAGAATTTTTTTTCAATATAATTTTTCCTAATGAGATTTGGGGCCAAACCCCTTGGCAGGCTGTCTACAGCCACTCCAGCCCTCTCATCCCTCTGGGATACAGGACCAGTTGAACATGACCAGCTGATAATTTCCCTTTCTGAAGTCACTCTGCCATTATCTGACAGCGACCTCATCAAAGACCCACCTGATCCCATATTCACAGCTTACCTCAACGCTGTTTTATTCACCAGCTGCCCAGCTTTTCAGCAGAATTTGTGTCCAGGGGGGACAAGAGTGGTATTTTCTGGCAGGTATCTCAGGTAGTTTCAAAAGCAGGACCAGTATCACCAGCTTGAAATATTATGAAGTCTGCCAGATTGTGCCTGTGTTATTGTTTTCACTCGCCATCCTTATTCTGTTCATTGAATCTTAGTCACTCAGGAAATATATAAAAACACAATCTGTGCTCAAAGCGTGCGACAGTGCCAAAAACCCTCTAATGAATTTTAATTTAACGGAATGCAGAAAGCAAAATGTACGGAAAAAAAAGGTAGTGAGGGTCTGTGTGGCTTCTTTCCCTAAGACACCTGGCAGTTGTTGGACTCCCAAAAAATTTTGTCGTGAGAATGAGAGAAGACACCCAGAAGAATTCATAATGGGACTCTAAGCTTGGCTGATCTTTCACATTTGGAAACCAACCGGTCCTCGTGGGCTAACGGCAGCGTGTAACTCCTTCCAAATATGCTCATAAACTGTGCTTGAAGATTCATTTCATCCCACCGAAATCTATACAATTTCAACACTGACTTGATGAGCACTGAATTGCTCAAAGGGAAAAAAAAATATAAAAATGAATAAATGATGAGGCATGAAAGGAATTGCCCAGTGGCATTAGAATGTGGTGGACGGTCTGGTGCTCGTCACCACGGCCAGTCCCCTGGATTGGCAGGGGGTTTCTCCTGGCCTGCCGGGCTCCCAATTGAAATGCCAACATGAAATTGGAAACAACACTGTTTTTTTGAGGAATGAAAAGCTAATTATGGGGGCATAGTGTTGGTTTTTTCTCTCTTTTCCAACTCATTTATAGCTACCCCAGTGGTTTTATTTAGCACACCAGCTGTTGAGTCTGAGCATGGGTTAGCTGAATGTAGTCATCTGCAGGTGTAGTCTTCTCCATCTGACCTTTCTCCACCCTGTGACGAGGATCTCCAGGAAGCATTTCATCTCGCTGCAAAATAAACATCCTAAACAGCTTATCTAAATACTTCCAAAACGTTCCCACTTCTCCTTATTGATGCAGAGTTCCTGGACCAGGAAAAAGCAATGTTTATTGTCTACACCAAGAAGAAAACCAGGGATTACATCCCAAAAAATGCACATAGCAAGGTGTTGACCTATCTTTTCTTGTTTGTGTTTTCATTTATTGTTTATTCATAATAGGTGCAGGAGGATGCGAGCCAGGAGCATGAGTTTTGAGCCTGAAGTGCTTCATGATGGACAGGAGATGTCACTCCTCTCCTTCCCACCTCTCCCCATGTATAATTTATATCTGTGCTATAAAATGGGATCTTAGCCATGGCCAGCCTGTAGCCTAGTACTGCAACATCATCGTCTTCATCCTCTGTTTTATCTGGATTAAATATTCCCTACTGATGCCCAACCAGTAGCTCAGGTGGAACCCCGTATCTCATTAATATAACATGCTTCTGCTCCTGAGCTCTCCCAGTTATTTCTTTGTGTATCAGACCACATAAACCACTTTTCATGGTCCTAGACTAATTTCCCACTGAAACCTTCAGACCAGCGTGAATAGGGAAGGTCAGACTGGAAGAACCAAAGCTAAAAAGCTCAGAGAATCTGGGATTGAGTTCAGTTGCCTGAACGCAGACTATTAACACCACGAAGATGCCCACAGGTTCTTCCTCTGAGCTTTCAGATGTCGCTCCAGAATGGCCCAACTCTTCTGAAGGCACATACCAACGTTCTTGGCACCTCAGGACAAAGCAAATGGCACCAGATTTCTATGTGAGGGCAACCGAACCCAGACTTGGCCTGGGGAATTTCTCTGCATCTTGCTCCTTTTCTGCAATTTAAGCAAAATGTTTCCAGCCCCTTTTGTAGGAAAACATGCAAAAAAGGTGAAGCAGCTTCTTAGTTATTAAAATATCTTTATAACGTTTTAGTCCAACTGAAAGGAAGAAAAAAAAAACAAACAATAAAGATCTTTTGTAAATTATTATTATTATTATTAAGACTGTTGGGAGTAGGGATTAAGCGGACCGAAGTAGACTCATCTCCTTCAAATTTAGATAAATAAAAATTGGGTCATTAACTCAGAGCTCCTTGTGTCCATTTGTGATCAATAAAGGTGTGTTTCAGTTTTTTTACTTTTTGTTCAAAAAGTACGGTTTGAATAATTTAGGTTTGAAGATCCGGCTTGCTTTCCTCACCCTCAGCTGGGTCAGGCTGTAGGAGCTGGGCTCCTTTTGGATGAAAACAAACTGAAAATGGGCTTGAGGGGAGCACCTGATGCAGCTTGACCTCCAGTAGGTGTTCAGATCCCCAGACCAGAACAAATTTAATCCAGAGAAAACTATCCTGGAATGTGTATACCATAGACAGCAGGTCACAGGACCAGTCCTGTTGATGTTCAGACCTGCTCCTGTTACACCCCATCCGTCTCAACCCTCCATCACAGGATGTGATAAACCATCCTTGTGTTCCCACATATTTTAAAGCGGACCTGACTGAGTACCTCATAATGAAATGACTACCTCATAATGACCTCATAATGACTACCTCACAATGAGTTTTCAGATGTGGAGAGCCAGGTGAGCCCATTCCCATGCCTGTTCCCCAGTCCCAGATTTGTAACGGCAGGAAAATCACACTTATGAAAACCAGTCAGATGTGGAGGATGTATGCAGTATACTTCAACTTGCCTCGTGGTTTAAGAATTAAAAAAGACAAAAGGCAATTAATTACAATAAATTCAAGGCTTGAGGTGTCCTTGAGGAGGACCAAAGGTGAGAAGAAAAGCAATGAGCTTCCCCAGCTCCTCTACTAGGGGGTCAGAAGGAGGTAGGGACAGATCACCCTGTTAGCAAGAACCAAGGACACCACATTATCTGCACTCATCATGAAGACAAGGATGTCTCTTTCTTTCATGAGAGCATATGACCAAGCTGGTACCGGCCCAGAAAGCCCTCCAGCAGGCCCGAGCTCCAAGCTCTCACCATACAGGTGGTTACGGCTATTTCCATCACAAGTGACGCTGCTCCCCTTCCCAGAGCAAGAAGTGGTCCTTGGGGAACCAACCACCCTTCCAGGAGTCATCAGCTTAACAAGACCTTCTGGGGTTTACCAAGAAAGTTTCCTAATCACCATGAAAGCTCCTCAGCGGCCTTGTAGTCAACTTACCTCATTCTTCTTAACAAGCCATGAGAGACTAATTATCAGGGGCTAACAAGAAAGAAACTTTCTTCCTTCTTAACAAAGTGAACTTCTACAGCTGCCTTACTTGCCGGAGCTCGTCCAGGCCCTGAAGCCGATGAGTTGGAGGGTCAGTGTGCTGGCATGTGACTGTATTAAGGAAAATTGTGTGGGCATGGATGGATGGAGAGCAATGGTCCTCCAAGTTCCTCTGATTAAAGTACCTGCCTCTCATTCCTGAGGTTAAATTCCCACCCACAAGCTGAGGTTCTTCTTCCTTGGTGGGATGATGCAGTGACCCAGCAGCACCCTGAGCTCCCTGCTGAGGAGGTATGGTGTCGTGCTTGGTGGGAGCACTGGTTGTGGTGGGAGCTTCTTCCCAGCCAGTTTGGGGTCTGATTGGGATCGCTTCTATATGTTTCTACCCCATATTTGTTCCTGGTCAGTGCTCTTTTCTCTCCTGTTGGTCTATGAGGTTAGCTATGCTATAATTGCGAAAGTTTATTAGTCATTCCCCTGTCTCATGATTTATTTCAGAGGGGGAAACACACAATTTCTCAAAATTTAGCAAAAGCAGTTAATGATAACATAAACGATAGAAGCTGAAAATGCCAGGATAGAGAGCAGGTACCCAGCTGGTGGGTATCTTTTCCATTACTCATAGGAGATGCCAGATGACAGCCCTCTGGTCCTTGAGCAAGTCGCAGGCACCGCATAATTTTCTCAAAATACAGCTGCAGTTGAGCTAAAATGAGTCGCAGAAAAGGCCTGGCAAGCCCTGTTGTGGTGAACTGGTATTAGGAAGCCCAGTGCCCATTTCTAGTCCTGGGAACACTGAACTACCTGAGCCTTGTGTTCACCAGAAATGTGCCTGTTACTTGATGTGAAGAAAGCTCTGGTCATCATTGTCACCCTGAACGCAATAGGTGTTGTTTGTTGTCATTGTTAAGACAACCATGGTGATGCATCCTCATGCTACAAAGGGTCAGAAGGGCTTAAATTCCTGAAATTAAAATAATACCAGGTTGCGAGCACCAATAAAAGTAGATAATGCACCCCTGATGCAGGTCAGTGGCTGCCCTAATCCAAGAGGAGTTCATGACTCGATATTTAGGAACAAGGCAGAGGTTTCACAATACATTTGTGCTCAGTAGCTCACCAGAGAGCACTGCTTCTTCTATACCATAACAGTACAGAAATGGAATGTACAAATGTCTCTGAGAAGACCTCTCAGTTCCTCTGAAGCACTAGGGAAAACTATTTTTCAGCCGAACATTTCCTCTCCATCACTCTCCCCAGCGCATCCTTCACCTCCTTGTTCCTCAGGCTGTAGATGAGGGGGTTGAGCATGGGGGTCACCACCGTGTAGAAGACAGAGGCAACTTTGTCAAGGTCCTGAGAGTGCCTGGAACTTGGCCGTGAGTACATGGATGCAGCAGATCCGTAGAAGAGGGTCACGGCGGTCAGGTGGGACGCGCATGTGGAGAAGGCTTTGCGTTTGCCAGTGGCTGAGCGCATTCTCAGGATGGTGGCCAGAATGTAGGTGTAGGAGACTAGGATGGTCAGGTTGGTGACAAACAGGTTGAAGCCAACCACAATGAACATCATCATCTCATTGATGGTGGGGTCTGTGCACGAGATGGCGTAAAGCGGGGGCCCCTCACAGTAGAAGTGGTTGATGACGTTGGGACCGCAGAAGGACAGACGAAGTGCAAACCCTGTGTGGATGGTGGCATTCGTGATCCCAGCAAGGAAGGAGCCAGCAACCAGCAGCGCACAAACTCTGCTGGACATGGAGATGGCATAGAGCAGGGGGCTGCAGATGGCCACATAGCGGTCATAGGCCATCACGGCCAGGAGGTAACACTCGGTGGTGGCGAAGACGGCGTAGAAATAAAATTGTGTGAGGCAGGCAGGGTAAGAAATGACCTTCCTTTCTGCAAGGAGATCCGCAAGCAGTCTGGGGGTGATTGAGGAGGAGTAGCAGATGTCTAGGAAGGACAGGCTGCTCAGAAAGAAGTACATGGGGGTGTGAAGCTGGATATCCAGCCTGATCAACACCAGCATCCCCAGGTTCCCTAGCACAGTGACCACGTAGATCACCAAGAAGACCATGAAGAGGACAGCCTGGACATCGCTCTGCTCTGAGAACCCTGAGAGAACAAATTCAGCGCTGGGGGTGTTGTTTCCTTTGCCCACCATGGCAGCAGAGTTTGCTGTAGGAAAGCAGAGATGAGGAGAAACACGGGGTCAGCACCTTCCTGTTTTCCCCACAAACAAATGTTAAAGATACACTTATTTTTTATCAAGAAATAAAAATCTCAGAGGACTCTGAACAACATATTCAATGTTTTGTCTCAAAACACATTTAACACAAGCAAAATGCACAATGACACTTATTTCTGATGGTTTTATTGGTTTGATAAAGTCACTTTGCAAATGGAAAGGCTTATTCTACCTCCTGAAGAAGTGAAGAAGCTTCTTACTCATCAGATCCAAAGAGATAACCACAGTGATTAGTTCTAACATTAGAAATCAAAGTCTGCATTTAAAAGAATTTAAAAAAAAACAACCAAACTTGTCTCAGAAAATAGAAAGATAAAAACCACTGGTAAGGGATAGAGACTTTTTTTTTTTTTTTAGAGAATTTCCTTTCCTGTCACAGACCAAATTAAAATAAAACTCTAATTTCTTCCCTTCCTTCCTATGAAACTCTGAAATTAAGTTTGAAACAAGTGATTTAGTGCAAGTATTAACCCCCCTTTTAATTATGGTGATATCCACTTCATTATGTGATGCCACTAAGTGGAGAAAGACAATGGAAAGAATTTTTCAAGGTCAGTACCAGTTGGGAAACCCCAACAATGCTATGGTGCTGTTATGAACTGAGGGGAGTAAGACACTGATGATGCAGGTTTTTAAGAAAGAAAAAAAAAAAGAGAGAGAGAAAATTAAGCTCATCTCTTAAAACAGAAGTTAGGAATAGTCACAGAAATTGCTCACTGAGGGTTTTTTTACTGTTTAACAAGATACAAAATTATACCATAGGAAAGGACCCTTCTACATGAGGAAGGTTCAACACACGTGCCCTACCTTCACTTAGACGTGAGGCTCCCTCAAACTCCGATTGATTAAAACAAATTTTTATATGCCATCCCAGCATTAAGTCACTTGCAGAAACCTTCACACCCCTCTAAAAGCAATTTGAAGTTTGCCAAATAACCGGGTAGGGCTTTTCTGCCGTGACCTTCATGGCAGGTAGACCTGTCTTCCCATCGGCTTTGTGTAAAAACTCTAAGACAAACCAGAACTTGAGGATGGCAAGGTTTTGGTTTTTTTGTTGCCAGCTTGATAACATGTATCATAGCACCGATGCTTTGTAGAGTCACATCATCAACTTGTCTAAGCTGCTGCCCTCTCCAGCCTCTGGAAAATAATTACGAATCCCTGTATTCTTGATTAAAATAATCATCTGAACTTGAGGGGCTGGTAAGCTCTGCCTATGAACCTTGGTTGGTTTGACTCATAGCCTCAGCTTGTGGCTGCCTTAAATTTGGAAAAGAAACTTATAAATGCCTGGGATTCAGGTGAGATGTCCTGACCTCAGGTGACTACTTCATGTGGAAACAGGCTCCTGCCTCAAGTCCTCTCCTTGCAACTTTTTGTAGCATTATTTAGGCTAAAACTCACCTGTTCGCTCACATCTCGGGGCCCTTTTTGGTTTATCAGGGACTTGTTATCTCCCAGACCAAAAGTTTGTCTGACAAATAAGCCCCCGTTTCTCCCATTATTGGTGTTAAAAGCAAGAACGATTTGCTGGCCATAAAGGGCACGGATACTTGACCAAGAAAAGCCCCTGTTTATAGGACTCTTTCATTAAAAGACCAAGGGCTTTGCTGCTGCCCTCCCGGGTTTGTCATGCAGGAAATTTCTCTTGAGAGCCGAAGTTTTCAGAAACAGCTCCTTGAGGAGGAGACTGATAAATAAACACAATTAGTTTCAACAAGTTAAGTGTAAGCTTGAGTATTTTTTCCCCACTTATTCATATGCAGATAAAAATTTTTTTATATATATATATGTTTATCTCTTGGAACATGTAATTAATCTCTTGGAATCACAGAGAATTAAAAGGAACTGGTGTAAGAAATAGAGATTCAAGGATTAGGAGGCAGCTCAGGATGTGGAGAAGTGTTGCAAGTGTTATTGGGGAAGGAGGGAAAACTATTGAGGAACTCTTCTGCTGCAATTTTTTTTAACATTATCTGGGATATCCTGTTGTTAAAAACCCCAGAGAGTTGGATCCAGTCATCTGTGAGAGTCACAGCCAGGTTTATGGAGAAAAGTTTCTCTTTTATTGCTCATAAAAGAGCAATACAACACTACTATCTGTAATCAGATCTGGGGAATTATTTCCTGGAAAATATAAACCTTTCTTCGGGAAGTTAATTCCTGGTGTTAGTGGCCTTTATGTCAAAGCAAAAGCCTAGCTCTGACCCTGTCTTCATCCATTTTTTTTCTTTCCAGAGAGCCTTTTCTGGATGCTGAGCGTCTGTGCTCAGCCGAATTATAAATTACTGATTAAAAGCTGGTTTCACCTTCTCACTTCTGAGTGGGGTTTTGAAGGACTCCAAAACATCAGCATGATAAGCCAAAGCTTTCCCCTTACAGAATGGAATCTGCTTAAATTAATTTATTTATTTATTAGTTAATTTATGTAAATTTAGTTGATCTGCATTTAAATTAACTCTTCAGAATGTGCTCAGAGCAAAAGGCCCATTCACCGCATGGCCGTGTCAGCTGCCAAGCAGCAAGTGGAGAAAACCAGGCTTTTTTTTTTTCCAGAAAAATTCATTTCACCCTGATGCAGGTGTTTAAAATAGATCAGATGAATCAAAGTCCCCAAAATGCACAGTCGCCTCCAGAAGGGGAACTGTTGGTGACTAAGTCAGCTGTGAAAGCCTACAATTAGACGGGATGACTCCTGGACCGAGATGACTCAAGCCCTGAAACCTGGAAGCAGAAATTATTAATAAGCTGCAGCTGGGGTGGAAAATAAACTTTGGAAAATAGACTTTGCTTGGATGGAGACACATAAGTAGGAGAGGAGATGGTGGGGAGAGGTTTTGGACAACACTGAGAGTCTTCGAGCCATCAACGAAGTCAGGCACATCTGAATACAACACATGGCCAGAAGTTTGGAGGCTTCTTGTGTTGTCAGCTCTTGGGAAAAGCCAAGATTGCTCAGATAACATCTTGAAAGACTGTTCCTGGCCAAGCTGAGTGAATGTTTGTCACAGGTGATAAAACTCCACCATGCTCCCAGGCAAAGGAGCATGTCATCATGGTAGCTCCAGGCTGGTAGGTGTCCATGAAGGAGACCCAGCCAGGAAAGCAAGATCCCCAGCACAGGGGTCTGTGTGCAACAGATATGAAGCGTGGGGATGGGCTGTTCCCCATAAAGACTATAATAGGACAAATTAGAGAAGATAAGAAATCAGGTTTATTGTACTAAAGTAAAACCTTAGGCAACTACTTAGAAAACATTGAAAACAAAGTTATGAAAGACATTGTCCCTCCCCAGAATGTAGTCTTTGGGCCCTTCTGCTCTGAGCCACCTCCTTCAGGCCACAGAATTCAGTATTGTTGCAACATTACATTAAATCCTCTTTGGGAAAAAGTATCAACCATGCATGTTCAAGCACTGCCTATAAATTTATTTACTCCAAAATTTTCCCTAGCAATGTGTTTTTAGGATTGTCTGTCTTTTCTGCTTTCTCTCCTTCTCTTCGACATTGTAATTACAGATAATTTATTTTTCAAGGGTCCCCAGCATGGAATTAATTCATAATTCAGACTCTGTGATGTTCAGCACAAAGTAGAACGTGTCCCATGTAGGGTGTCCGTCTTCTGCCATGTGGCAGCCTTATTTCTTCTGCTGACTCCAGGTGATACCTGCTTTGGTTTGGTCAGAGTGGGACCTGTGGGAATACAGCCAGGAGACGAGCTTGTTCACAGCCCTTCTGAGGGTGCTCCTCACCTCCTTGTTCCTCAGGCTGTAGATTAAAGGGTTGAGCATGGGGGTCACCAGAGTGTAGAAGACGGAGGCTGTTTTCCCTTGATCTTCTGCATTTCCAGAAAAGGGATGGAAGTACAAGAAAGCTGCGGAGCCATAGAAGAGGGCAACGGCCATGAGATGGGAGGTGCAGGTGGAGAAGGCTTTGTGCCTGCCCTCCACAGAGCGGATGCTCCAGATGGTGAGCAGGATGCAGGCATAGGAGATAATGATGGCTGAGACAGAGGTCGCTATGATGAAGCCAATGCAAGTGGCCATGACCATCTTGTTGAGGCTGGTGTCGGAGCACGAGAGGAGCAGGAGGGGTGGCATTTCACAGTAGAAGTGATTGACAAGGTTTGGGCCACAGAAGGAGAGTTGGAGGAGGCCACTGGTGTGCACAAGGGCGTTCAGGCTCCCAGCAGCATAGGAACCCACCACCAGCCGGACACAGACCTCATGGGGCATGGCAACCAAGTAGTGCAGAGGCTCACGGATGGCCACATAGCGATCGTAGGCCATGATGGCCAGAAGGATGGCTTCTGTGGTGCCAAGAACTGCAAAGAAGAAAAACTGCGTGATGCAACCATTGAAAGAAATGACATTTCTCTCTGCAAGGAGTCCTGCCAGGAGCTTCGGCACGACGGATGAAGAATAGCAAATGTCCAGGAAGGAGAGGTGGCTGAGGAAGAAGTACATGGGCACATGAAGCTGAGAGTTGGTCCTGATGATGACGATCATCCCCAGGTTTCCCACCAGCACGGTGATGTACACGAGCAAAAAAATCACAAAGAGCAGCTCCTGCAGGTCGGTGAAGCCCAAGAGGACAAACTCGGTCACGCTTGAGTGGTTTCCCCCAGCCATTCTCCTGGTCCCAGCGCAGGGGAGACAAAGAAAGACAGGGAAGAGGTGAAATAATTTCTCCCAGCTTGTGGGAATATGTAGTGCCTGAGGCTAATGCAAGATTTGGTTGTTTCCTGGATAAATACACCCACTTATTTGGAGAAAAAATATGACAGCTATCCTCAGTGGGCAGGTTGAAGATCAAAAATAATATATATAAAAAAAAGTATAGTGACAAAATAATAGCCAACAGATCATAATACAGGGAAAAAAATATCTTAAAGCTTAAATCCTAAAGCTCTGGATGGTTGGTTATGGAAAGAATTCATCTTGCAAATTATGTATTCTCATGAACATCAAAATTCTTTCCAATACGTGGGCATGTTTGGGAGGATTTCTTTCCTTTTTTTTTTGGGGGGGGGGTGGGGCTGTTCTTATTCAGGGACAAGAAAATGCAATAATATCATACCTTAATTTGCCATGCTAATTAGTGTTGCTTTAAATAGACAACAGACCACGTTGGAGTAATTTTCCTCACTCTGTAGTAATATGTTTGGGTCAATTAAAATGAGACTAGCAAAGACCCGATTGCGACTTCATGTATGTGTAGCATCAAGAGGAAAAAAACAACCTTCCAATCTGGATTATAGTTACACACCATCTTCCTTGCACCTCTTGGGTCTGCTAATATCAGGAATTTTTAACCAAAATTTGAGTTAGGATTCAGATGTACTGGAGTACGTGGGGTTTTTTCCTTCAGGAGGGACATTAATAACTTCAGTATTGCTTCATGGTGGGGTTCCTGCTTCTGCAGGACACACTGGTTAAGGAAGCCCTTCCCCACCCGGTAAAAAAATGTCTCAAAACCCCTCAAAATCTCACCGTCCCTCTGGTTAATGGCATCTTGAGTTGTTCTCAGTAAGAGACTCACTGGTCCATGAGCTGAAGTTAAAAACACAAGCTACGCAGGTCTTTCCGGTACGGGGAAGGTTTCTCCACGGCAGCCTCCGACGGGGCTGGGAAATTTAAGCTTTACCCCACGCCCACAGGATGAACCACCAAAGGGTACCCTGGAAACAGAGAGAGCCTTCCCCAAAGAGCCTGGGGCAAACACAGAGGTTTCTCTCACAGGTTTTGGGGGTGGGATCCCCAAGGCACGTCAGAAATGATGCCCCCAGAGCCTGAGCAATTCCATCTGTGCACGCCGTAACAAGGCGTGAAACACAAGGCAATGCATTTGAAATTTATTTATTTTTTTATTCTCCAGGAACATGGGAGCAGAAGAAAAAAAAAGTTAACCTTAAGTAATGGATTCATTTAAGGAAATCATTGCTTTGTATTTGCAGTGATCTGTTAGATTAATTTTCTTTTTGTACTACATATTTCCGTAGAGCAGATGTGGAAATATTAAGGAAAAAGTGGATCAAAATGCGGATATTCATTTGCCATCATGTCATTGTTTTCTGGCTGGTGTTTGTGGTTTTTTTTCCGAGATAACTTGTCATTTTCCATTTATACTTGAATATAGTGGAGTCTCAGAGCTTTTGCATGGACGGAGCTCTTTGAGAGCTGGTCTCTGAGGGCAGGGTGCTTCACCCATCCGTGTGTCAGGAGGGTGAACTCAGACTTGGGTAGATCTCTTCTAGACATTTGCAATTAGATGCAGGAATTTCCGTCATTACCTTTTTTTTTTTCCTCCTTTTTTATTCCCTGCTACCCATCTACTGGTCCAACACCTTGGTGTTCAGTATCGCTATAATTTTATCTGGTATATTTTTCCTAGTATATTTTTCTTCCTCTGTTCTTATTTATGGTTTGGGTTTTATTTTTTTTCCAGAGAGATGACTTCTTCTGTTGTCCACCAGAGATGACCTTAAAACATGCACATTGCCTGTTCAAGAAATGAGTATTGCTATTTCTTCTCACTTCCCTCTTTCTATCATACTCGCTGTCTGGTTTTAAGCACCAGCGAGATGACCGTTTCTTCAAAACAATTCCTCTTCTGTCACCCTTCTCAAAGCAGCTTTTACTTCTCCCTTCCTCAGGCTGGAGGCCAGATGGTCATGGCAGAAAGTCCCTTGACCCACCGGCCAATGGTCTTCCTGAGGTGCTGGTGGGTGTCTCTGCGGCAAGGACGTATTGATGGTTCATCTTCAACTTGGTGGCCACCACAGCCTCCACGTCCCTCTCTGCCAAGCTGCTCTCCAGCCTGTCCTGGTGCCTGGGGCAATTCTTCCCCGTGGGTGGGACTCAACATTTTTCCTTTTTTGAAGTTTGTGTGATTCCCGTCTGCCCATTTTGGACCAAAAAAACCCACCTACCTTTGAAAAGCTATTTTGCACCATGTGCCTCAAAATTAAAATATCCCAAGTTTGAATGGATGTGTGGGACCCCTTTCCTGGTGGGCCATGAGGAACAGGCAACCACGTGGCTGGCATCTTGCATCTCCTTTTGCATTGGTGACTCCTCTCCATTGTGGGAAATACAGATCTACGTGAAGAACCAGGAACCAGAAGGACAACTCTTTTCTATCCAGATTATCTGGAAACCGAGCTACCTTCAGTTTCCCTTAGTACAGAAACAAAAGGGTCACTTACTCCCTTTAAAACTGATGGCCAAGGTATCTCTCTTTTATATTATAGATATTATAATGGGGTTTTTTCAGACATAGTTACCACCCTGGAGCAAAAAACCCTCCTGAGGTCTTGGTGGAAGAAATAAGGAGACCCCATCCAGACAGCAGGGAGCTCCTCTCTGTTTCTGCCTCTACCACCCTTCATGGCTTGGAAAGAGATTTTTGAACCCAAAAAAGAGAAATTTGCATTTTCAACCTGCCTTGAGAAAGGGGGAAAGTGAGAAGGGGAAGGTTGGGTTGAGCAAGGACAGAAAGACACGTGGGGCAGGACTAACCTCAGGTGGCTTCAACCACCTGCGGTGTGAACATGAGAAAGTCACCCCAGAAATGCTTCTGTGTGTGATAAAATGTGGATATTTGAGGTGGGGTGTATGATGTTTTCGAGGATACGGACTAATGGTGGCACTGAGAAGGGCTGGTTTGGATGTTGTTAGGTGCAACATGTGTGTTGGAGATGTCCGTGCTCGGCTTCATGAACATCATCTGAGGTGAAGAAGGCAATTGATGAGGATGAGGAGATGGCCATCCAACGTGTGAGATGGTGGCAATGGGACACAGCAGCCGCCTCCTTCCCCCGGCCTGAGGCAGGTGTAAATGACTGTGGTTGGATCTCCTGAACCCTTTGAAAGACATCAAAGCAATTTACCGTAACCCTGTCGCAACCAACTGCTCGTTTCTACAAAGCACCAGCCACACTATCGGTTTCATTTCCTTTCACAAGCACCAAAAATCTCATTTCCCGATACTCTTGGCAGCATTCACCGGTGGTTTATAGTGAAACTGTCAGTCTTTTTTTTTTCTGAAAATAATTTTTTAAAAAACCTAATTTTATTTTTTTCTTTAGTGACAAAATTCAGATTAATTCTAAATATTTACTTGTTTGCTGGTGCTTTCCCCCTTGTTTTCTCTCTTGCCTGCACAGGAGCTCCCATGGCCACCTAGAGGAGTTTAGGGCATGAGGACCGTGCTCAGCAACTCAGCAGCTTCCTCTGATGATGGTTGGACCGTTCATGAGCTTGGTGCCTACCCTTTGTTGATCATGGGTAGAACTGGTATTAAAAAAAAACCCACATAAATAAAAGAGTATTTTCTCGTATTTAAAAGAGGAGTTGACATAGTGCTTAGTGACATGGTTTAGTGATGGTTTTTTATCAGAGTTAGGTTGGCGGTTGGACTAGATGATCTTAAAGGTCCCTTCCAACCTGGACAATTCTATGATCCTATGAATTAGTTTTGTGGCTTCCAGTTCCTCATGTTTGAATAAATGAGGGAAATTTTGCGGCTGCAGCAGTATGGAGGGCTGTGGGAGGAGCTCTGGCCTTGAAAGAGCGATGAACCTCCTTGGCTTTAAACCTGTGGACGGGGCAGGGTGAATAAAATGGTGATGAAATGGGTGATGGAAAGCAGCGGGAGCAGCTCTGGGTGCACTGTGGTGGGTGCTCCTTCTCCCCTCCATCAGTCTCCTGGAGCCACGCGGGGTGTTTTCCACCACTCTCATGGTCAGGTGCTGACCCCAAAGGAGTCAGCGAGGACTGTTAGACACGGGCAAGCCCTGCTCTCCTCAAACCCAGCAAGTCCTGCTTGTGCCACGAGTAGAACGTTTTTGGTTTTGAGAGCAGGAAGCCACATGGAGCAGAGCCACATCGCTGCACCCACAGACTTGTGTTTTTAAGACACTGAGAGCTCGTGTTCCCGTTAAGCTCCCCACATCCTGGGCTGTGTCCCCAGCAGGGCAAGTTGGGGGGAATCTGCCCCTCTGCTCCGCTCTGGGGAGACCCCTCCCCAGTGCTGCCTCCAGCTCTGGGGCCACCAACAGCAGAAGGACATAGAGCTGTTGGAGTGGGGCCAGAGGAGGCCACGGAGATGCTGGGAGGGCTGGAGCCCCTCTGCTGGGAGGACAGGCTG
>JAOXJK010009594.1:0-14933 GCA_025774025.1 Xenus cinereus | reverse complement strand
GCTGCCCAGGGAGGTGGTGGAGTCTCCTTCTCTGGAGACATTCAAACCCTGCCTGGACACGTTCCTGTGGGACCTGCGCCGGGTGGACCTGCTCTGGCAGGGGGTTGGACTAGATGATCTCCAGAGGTCCCTTCCAACCCCGTATCATTCAGTGATTCTGTGATTTCTGTTTAGTTTTTAATGAATGTGTTTCATTTGAGCACACTCAGCACCCTCAGGACAGCAGGAGCCGGGTGCCAAGAGCTGTCCCCGGGTGCCGATGTCCTGCCTCTCGGCCGCTTCCCTCAGCAGCTCATTGACGTGATGGGATTTTCCTCTCTTCCTCCTTTCAGTTGCCAACTCCAACACGGGCAGCGGCTCCCGCCGAGACTCCCTCACGGGGAGCAGTGACCTCTACAAGAGGACGTCCAGCAGTTTGACACCGATAGGACACAGTTTTTATAACGGCCTGGGGTTTTCCTCCTCTCCCGGCCCCGTGGGAATGCCTCTGCCCAGCCAAGGACCCGGCCACTCCCAGACTCCACCGCCCTCCTTATCTTCACATGGATCATCTTCCAGTTTAAACCTGGGTAAGAGCCGCGGTGTCCCAGCACGGTGTCCCAGCACAGTGTCCCTTGGCACAGGGACGGGACTCCTCGCTGTGGGGAGGTGACGTTCCCACCGCCCGGTCCCCGCTCTCACACCGGGGAGGGGTCCTGGCTTTTGCAGAAGAAACAGCGCAGCGGGAGTTGTGACACCTGCGTTACGTGTTTGTGTCTCGCAGTCCAGCTCCTAAACAGGGAGGTTTCTGCATTTCCTCTTTGTTTTATCTCCAAATTAAGGGTAACGTTTCCAGGTGTTTCAAAACTACTGGCTTTTCTCGCCCAGACCTCGGTAACGGCACCAATTCCTTGTTATCCTTGAACAAAACTGATGCGTGGGGCTCATCCTTAAACTTCTCAAATGGTTTTTAAAACAACCATTAAGTTTTCAATAATAATTTACTGAGTTTAGAATACAGTTTGTTCTTTTAACCACAATAAGCAGCGTTATCTGAGCTTTCAGCTGAGGATTTGGAGAGTTTGCTTTTGAAAACTCCCCATCAATGTGGCTTTATCAAAAGCTCATTAGTGCACGGGAGACGCCTTCTTAATTTTGGTAAGATACGTTACTTTATACAAGCTGCATCTTTTGGAAGAGCCTCTAGCTGGCCCTGAGCTCTTCCATATAATAAAATAAATATTAAATAATAAAGCAACACTCATCTGGACTCCCTGAAGTGCTAGTTTCCAGACCTCATAAACACACAAGAGGGATTATTTGTTGCAGCTGCACCAGATAATTTAGTACTTGTTCAAAAAATCACTTTGATTTGATTCTGTCACGTATCTGTCTGGATTTAACAGAACTTTTGGTTATCAGAACAGGTTTTCGTGCATATACACGCTCAGCAAACACTACATTTATCATGTTTATTACATGCACATGTGATAAATTTGATTCTGGCTAAAGGTTAGCATGGAATAGTAATAAATATGATTCTTCAAGATCAAGTTTAGATTTACCATCTTTCCTTGTTCAGAGCTTTAATAAAATGGGAAGGGTTTTAGCTTTATTTATGCAGCTGTACAGTCCTTACGCTGACAGATAAATGGCTACAATAAATTAATGCTGAAGACTCACCAGGTTCCAAACCTGGCACCAGAAGAACTCTGTTGCCCCTGCAGGCAAACAGAAGAATGAATCTTAAAAAAAAAAAAACTGCATCAGGGAAAGGTTAATCTGTTCGAGGACAAACTCTGGGTAGAAAGTGAGGTACCGTTTACAGAAACGGGCCGTGCCCCAGAGCGATAACGTGGGTCTTCCCAGCTCGGGAGAATATTCCTCTCCTTGTAGCCCCGTTCCCTCGGTGCTGGGTAAATGCGGCAAGAAAACGCTCCTCTAGAGTAACTCTGCATTTATTGGTTCTCACCTTAAAATCTGTAAAAGGTCATTTAATTTTTTAAAGTCTCTCTTTCACCTGTAGTGGAAGATGGTCTTAAAGGTAGTTGTAGTTTCCTTTGGTTATAAAATAAGTTTTAGTGCTACAAACGCAGCATTAAACAGGCATTGTCTTTGCTTATAAAAAGATTGAAGGTGACTCCTGTTTGGTTTGGGAGTGATATCCGTAGTTTGTGATAAAGAGGACGAGGAGTCGTTCTAAATATCTAAAAATGAAAGGACAGATGGGAACACCCAAAGGTGTTGTTTGGGAGAAGGGAAATGGGAGCAGTCAGGTTTGGCACCACGTCCCACACTGTGTTACGTGGGGGGCGACAGCCTGGGGGGGTCCCTTGGGGTACCTTTGATTTCAGGGTTACACCACGACATGAGAAGTTGGCATTAAATCTGACTTGCCGTCAGCAAATCGGCGGTTTAGTGCTGGGTAAGGTGTGGGTGTGACTTTCTCACTCTCAGTGGCTCATTTATTGGGCTGATGCTGTGTGTTCAGCTCCGGCTTTTCTGGCCTCATGAAAGCTCGTAGCTGTGAAAAACGGGGGGTGGTTATCAAGCTCGGTCTTTCCTGGTCTTGCAAAGTGACCTTGTGAAATGTCTGGGCAATAGCAAGTACCTGGAATAACCACGCAGCCTGTTGTTAGGAAAAGAGCTGCTGGAGGAGGAAGGCTGAGATAAATCCGCTCTGAACTCCCAGGTGTAGGCAGCTGTGCACAGCTGGGATAAAGCAACTCTAAATAAATACACACTTTTGGGTGCTAAACGCAGCAGGGGCCCTTTTCTTCCCCAGTATTGATCAAAATTACAGAATTATAGATTACTAAATATATATATTTTTAAATTATAACGTTTAATTTTGGCTGCTTACACTTCACATGGCTCCGTGTAGCCCCACGAGCAGTTTTTGTCAGCCCGTGTGTGTGTGTGTGTGTAGCTGGTGTGGTCCTGCTAGAAACACCATGCTGGGCTTGAACGTCTCCGGTTCTGGGCTTTCCCAGTTTGGGATGGGGATCAGGATTTAGAGTGGATAGGTAATTAGTTTAATTTTATGATACTCTTGCAGGCGCTGCTTGGGAGAGGACTGCCCCAAGCTGTAATTTAAAAGGCAGGATTGGTGTGGGAATTTAATTTATGAGAGATTTTTTGGGAAAACTGGCTGGGAGTTGGTAACCAGTTAGCTCTGACGACTCGGGGGGCTGTGGGGCTGCGTCTCCCTGGGTGGCTGGGGCAGGAGGGGACAGGTTGGGACAGTGACACCGGGCCCCTCTGCCCCGAGCCCTCCCTAGGGCACAGCAGCAGTGACTTCTCCCCCTGCCATCTTTCATCTTCCTTTTTTCCCCACTGTTCTGGTATTTCTCATACTGGCAGCTCTGGTGTTGCAGAGCAATTTGAGGGGCTATAAAAGTCCCCTGGAAGCTTGTTTAAGAAATGCTTTGTTGTCAGCCAACAGTTTTTGTGTTTCTTTCCCTGTGTTTTCTTTTTTGACTCATCCTTTCATTGTCCTTTGTTTGTTTTTTTTCCCCAAAAAATCAGTAATTCTTTGAGGTTAAGGTCTGTCTCGAGTGTCCCAGCAGGTGACTTCCCATTTCAAACACGAAATGCAGTGAGTGTGAGTAACGTGTCCACCCTGGAGTCCCCAGGAGAAAGAGTCTGTGCCCTTCACCCTCCCCAGATACAGATTTTTCCTGACGTATCCCAGACACTTTTAAGAAAACAAGGTTGGTATGTTCGGAGACAGAGCCACACCATGGCTGTCACTGCTCTACAACCTCCATGCCCTGAATGCCACACTGGTTTGCTGTGGTTTGTCCATGCAGACTGTACTGTGTGGACGGCGTGGTGTTGGCACTATAGGATGTCTCCATGTGGTTTGCATCCCCCTCCTTTTGAAGGTCATTCTGGCTGAGGATGCAGGAGAAACCATCAGTGCCAACAGCTTGCAGGAGTCCTGTCCCTTCTCTGGGGTTTGTGTCCCTCCTGGTGTCCCCAAGAGCTTCAGGAGCTTCCAGCCTCTTGTACTGCTCCTGAACAAGGAGGTGTTTCCTTGTAGTTATTGGTAAGATTCCAGTGAAATCTGGGATGTGGCAAAATCACTCTTATTCCCAGCCACACCGTGGCATAAAGGAGCTTGAGGTGATCCAAAGTTTCTGGTCTTTGGTTGACAGGAGGGTTTCAGAAGCGCTCACTTGTTTTGGGAAGTCTGTCCCCAACACGGTCTCGTAATTCCCAGTATGATACTGAATGTCATGGAGAGACCTGCTGTCAGCTTCTCCATTAGAAGGGAGGGAAATGGGTAGAAAACTGGTGTAATTAATGGTTTATTTTGAATCTCCAAGAAGATCAGAAGGTTTTTCTCAGAAAACCTCTGTCAGAGAAGGCTTTTCCTGTACAAACTGTGCTTTCCCTCTTAACTAAGAGATAAGGCAGAGGCAATAACAGTGTGAATGCTAAACCTTTCCTCCTGCCGCCCTTTGCAGATGATCAGGAACTAGTTTTCCACTTCAGCGCGTTAGTGCTGTGGCTCTTACTGCTCCAGGTTTTCAAAAAGACAAGTGGTGGTTCTGAGCTCTTGGAAGATGTCAGTGTGCCCTTGCCCAACTTCTCACTGTTGGCTTTCCTTTACCTGGGAGGTGATTTACTGTTCCTTTGAACACCCTGCTCCTTCCAGCTGTAAGGAACATTGCTTGGTCTTTTTTTGGAGTTCTTGCTCAATTAAGAAGTGGGGCAGGTAGAGAAGACGATGGCCACGCCACTGGCAGAGCAGAAGGAAGAGATGTGAACAAGAAGCTCTCAAGTCTCCTTCTCCAGGTTTGACACCAGCTCTGGAGAAGTGAGCCCACGTTTGCTGCTCTCTGAGACAGGAGAACTTAATTAGGCTTTGTCAGAAACTCAGAGGCGTTTCCTGCACAGGAGTTTCCTTCAGGCATTGACAGCTGAGGAGTGCAGTTCCCTCAGCTCTTTTTTTTAATATATATTTTATTTAACATTTTTATTTCAGCCACCGTCACGCTCACGGCTGCCAGGAGAAGGTCTGCTCTTTGGGGACAGCCCTCCCCGTGTTTGCCTTGAAGATCCTCCTTCCTTTGCCAAGACTTCTTGTAGCTTTTTATTTTCTTCCAGGTGCTTTGCCCTCGCTGCCCCACGGTTCAGGTGGCAGGTTCCCATGCGAGAAGGACATTTTTCTTGGGAGGACTTTGTCCCACCCGGGAAAAACCGTACTCGCTCAAGGCATCTTGCGGTCTTTGACCAGCAGAGGGATCCCGAGCCCTGCGAGAAAGGGGAGAGTCCCCTGCCGTAGCTCGGAAGAGCAGTTCGAAAAATTACAGGCAAGAAACGGCGTTTGAAGGTGTCACTTGTTTCCCGTCAACGCCCGCAGTTCCATAACTCTGTGATGAATCATTACTGGTTTCCCGTACCTGTTACTGGGTAACTCAGCGGCTTTCTTAATGTGGATGAAAATCTTTAGGGAATTTGTGAAAGCACGGCATTTAAAAAAAAAATATATAAATTTTTATTTATTGTTATTTACCTGCATTTAATAATAATTCTTTTTATATCCAAAATTTTTATACTTGCTTCTTGCTGCCTGTTTCTTACCTAATTTTGTCTTAATTCTGTGTGCCCATTTCCACTGCGTTTCTTTTAAATCAGTCCTTCACAGGAGAGCAGGGTAGGTGAAAAAACCTGAGGCTGGAGGATAAGGTGATTAGAAACACGGAGTTAGCAAGCGGTGGGATCGACAGTTTGTCTGGTTTGGAGACAGAGCGAGGAACAGAAGTTGATAGAGTTTGTTCTTTGCTGAAGTTTAAAGCTGTCCCCACCTGAATGGGGGGGACTTGCTTGGACACGGCCCCATCGCAGTGATGCTGGGGGCAGTTTGCTGAGCTTAATTGCAAATATTTCCTAGCTGAACCGTGTCAGAAACCCTTCTGGGTGGAAAAGGGAGTAATTAGAAGTTGAACAGCACGTACTGTTCACCTGGGCCCCTCGCTACAAGAAGGACATTGAGGGGCTGGAGCGTGTCCAGAGGAGAGCCACCAAGGTGGTGAGGGGTCTGGAGAACAAGTCACACGAGGAGAGGCTGAGGGAACTGGGCATGTTGAGTTTGGAGAAGAGGAGGCTGAGGGGAGACCTCATTGCCCTCTACAACTCCCTGAAAGGAGGGTGGAGAGAGGTGGGGGTTGGCCTCTTCTCCCACGTGAATGATGACAGGAGCAGAGGAAAATGTATGAAGTATTAGATTAGATATTGGGAAGAATGACTTTCCTGAGAGGGTGGTCAGGAGGTGGTGGAGTCACCATCCCTGGAGGTATTTAAGAAACATGTAGACATGACACTTCAAGGCATGCTCGAGCACCCAAGATTGTTGGGTTGTGGTGGGGTTTTTTGTGTGGTGGTTTTTTTTTTTTTTGGGGTGTGTATGGTTGGACTCGATCTCAAAGGTCCCTTCCAACCATGAAGATTCGGTGGTTCTGTTTGGGTTTTCTTTTGGCTCTGCCTCCTTCTGGGTTATCCCAGGTCATTTTATAGTTCACTCCCAGTCTTTATTTTTCTAAATTCCTGAAGTAGTGACCTACAGGAAAATACTGACCCACTGATGTAAGCTACTTCTTGCTAGGGAGCATACTTTCTAGTTAATTTTCCATTCCTTATTAAGGAGTGTAGCCTGTGTTCCTCTATATTGCATCTGCATAGACAGTGATCTCGTGTGATCCATTGAGCCTGAAGAAAGGTATGGATTGAAGGTTGGGTGTGCAAATGTTACTGAATTAGCTTTCCTTAAGAGTCCTTGTCCTGCTGTGTGTCGCCTTTAAGGTCCACCGTAATCTGTGGGTGTTTCAAGCCTTCTTGGACTTAGAGGCACTGAAGTCCTGAAGAAGGACAGTAGCTTTGCGTGTGGAACACTTTGACATTGCTATAAACTGAAATTTCTTTGCCTGAAGTGGCTTTCTTTTCTCTTGAGGTATGTGAGGAGGAGGTGGTCTACAGTGAATTATCTCTAGATTAGTAGGCTTGTCTGTATGACCTTACCTGGGATCGTTTTCGTTATTCCTTGAATCTTCTGTTACTGTGAAATAGAAAACCAGGAGAGGTTTTCCGTAGGTTCGACAAGTGTTACATACTTTTGGTGGTGTGTCAAGTGGAAGTATATATACGTAAATGTCTTGTATCATCTCATTTGTCTGATGATGCTTCATCTGTCTGAAGGAGGAGACACGAAAAAGTACAATAATATAGATGTTTTGTAGTAAAAATGGATTTTGAAAGGCAGTGATAGATCTATTCAACATCTTGGGGCACAGGAAAGTTTAGGTATCAGTAAAATTTTGTAACGGCTTGTATGTGCCCTGTAGATTTTGAAAGGACACTGAATTTGCTGGTCGGTGTCTGAGTTGAAGAAAGGCAGAAAATAACATGAAGTATCAGGGAAACAGACCAATGAAGACATATAGTTTCAATTTACATGTAGCTTGTGATCTTTTTAGCTGTAGGTTTTTTTTTTTTCTATATTTATGTAAACAAATTTCTTTTTATGTAAATACTAGTATTTTTCTGTTTGTAAGGAATGATGTTTAATTTAAATAATTTGTGGTCTTGAACAAATAGCAGAAAGCAAAGGTTTTTTTTATTATCATCTGCCACGAGTTAAGCAAAATGACATGATTTATTAATGACTACAGCCTTTGTTTATGTATGTACATATGAAAGAAATGGATTAAACTCGGATGTAGTGCTTACAGCTTCTTAAGCAATAGAAAACCACATCGGTTTCCCTGGTTGTCTTTCCTGGCTGTGCTGCCAAAATGAGGTGGAGGTTGTTCTTTGTTAATCCCAAAGGTTTTGTGTTTATTTTTACTCCATCCCTTGTATGCATAGGCAGTAAAAGCCTGGCTCGCTGTGGCACCTAGTCTCGCTTACAATCCGACTGTCAATGCGTTTTTCTTGCCGTTTTTGACTGACCCACGATGCTCACGGTGTGTGTGTCCAGGTGCTTCGCCGGCCGGAGAGGTCCTAGTGGCATCCTCTGGCCTTGGCCATCAGAAGGCACCGCAAGAGCGAGAAACAGCGTAATCCAGGAAAACTCTGCCCGAAACGCAGCCTTTCTCTACAGCGATGGTATTCCTTTAAGGAGGAGATGAAGACAGGGGATTGAGCTCTTAATTCTAAAGAAAAATGTGTCGTATTTGGTCTAATGCGGAATGTATGGAAATGAGGTTGATTATATTCTCTTGGTATACACCAAATGCAAATAAGCATTTCACTAAATGATATTAATTTTTAGTTCTGTGATTAATTTCCCTGTATCTGTCAGTAGGAACTGATAAGCAAAAGTTAAGAAATGATCAACATTAAAAAATTCTGATGATGTCTTAACAGTAGCCTCATGAATCTGCTTGCGTGTGGCATTCATAGTTATTGGGCTTTTACGTATTTGTGATGTGTAGCCCACTCTGGTTTTTAATCTGGTGTAGCAGATATCTCCTGGTGCATTCGAAGTTTTTGGTGGCTGAGGCAATGCTATGTTTTGTCCAGGATGTTATGACTATATAGATTAATCTTTGAGTCATTAGACTTCATTCCATAAGGTTTAGCATCAACTAAAGCAAGTATCTGACCATAAATGAGTAATTATGTTTTTCTCTTAATTATTGTCGAGACAGTCTAGTGTTGATTTTTTTTTTTTTTAATGGGCAATTCCTGTTCTTGTTTTCTCTCCTTAGTCTCTTAGTTAATTTTGTTCCTAATGTCATTGTATTGTTAAATGGGCACTTCTTGTTCCTTTTTTTAACAATCTATGTTAAAAGCTTTGTATTATCTTTAGAAGATAAGTGATTCTTTCGTAATATTTTTTTACCAACTAACGCTGATACTGGAAAATAATGCTCTTTTGACTAATGGATAAGTTGATAAACTGTGTTATTAATCAACTATCTGCTCATCCATTTTGAAAACTTTGCTTCTGCTTTCGTGTCTTTTCAGCTTTCTAAGATTATTACTTGTGCATTTTCCTTCAGCATCCTTTCAGGTTCCCTCCAGCCTTCTATAACCTGAAGTACTGCAGATGCATCACCATCAGGGCACATCTGGCTGTAAGAGTCACCCTGTGCTTAGAGCTTTGGTTTTGGCCTTGTGTGCTTATCTCCTTCTGCAGTGATCTGTTTTCGTGGCAAGATAAAGCAATACAACACTCTTGAAAAATATTTGACACATTTTCTGACATAATTTGTCTGTAAGCAGCATTTTATTCTATGGCTCATTTTTGCTGTTTTCTTCCTGTAACAATTTTTTTTCCTACAGCTTGCGACAGTCTTTCTCAACGTCATAAAAGTAATAAGAGTAGTAGTACTTCATCAGTAGTAGAGATCTGACTTAAAAATCCTAACTATAAGGATGTTAGTGATACCTTAGTGATAAAAGTTGTCTTTCCTGTGTTTTTCAGTTACATACTTGCATTTCTAACCTGTGTTTGTGAAGTCAGAGTAGCAGTGTGCTGTATATAC
The DNA here is from genome assembly GCA_025774025.1 of Xenus cinereus. NCBI lineage: Eukaryota > Metazoa > Chordata > Aves > Charadriiformes > Scolopacidae > Xenus > Xenus cinereus. Next base: position 5,457 of record JAOXJK010009594.1, on the reverse strand, counting down.
TTGTGTACTCCATTGAACTGAAAATACAGTTTAATTCTACTTCTTTGGTTTTGTCCTGTGCATACCTAAATGCTTAGAGCAAGGCAAATGCAGTCTTTTGGGCAAACTTAGCGCCATAAAAACGTTCTGTGCTTTCCTCATTTTCCCAGCGTACACTAGAATCATCTGATAAGATAGGGATGGACAAATCTAGTCAAAATCTTATTTTCTGAGCGATACTCCCAAGCAGGCTGGGACAATATACAGTTGTTTTCACCTGTCATTTATTAAAGGCATTAGGTGCAGAAAGTTTGAATTTTGGGGGAAGGGGAGGAAATAGCATTTTGTTGCATGTGCCTTTTCATTTTGACTTATTGAGCTGACTTTAAAGAGCAGAGATAATCTCTTAGACAAATAATTTCCCATTAATCCTGGCTTCGTAAAACAATGTCATTTATGGGTTGTGGGGTGACTGTCATTGCTTTGGCATGTTATCAGAGCTGTTTTCTGTTTTCTCCTTGTCTCTTCCATTGTCTCTTGCACATATTTGAAAAAAATTTTATTTTCCCAACCACAGTAACCTTATTGTCCTTGTCCCAGGTAATTTTTCTCCTGCTTGAATATTCTGTACAGGCCTAGGCTTGGTGAGGTCACAAGTTAGTATGAAAAGAAGCTACGTGTCTTATGCAAAGTGGAGAGTGGCATTTCACGTGATTTTCAAAAACCATTAGAGAAAACGCTGTAAAAAGCAAAATTCAAGTTTAATTGCTGTGCAGATTCGGAGTCTGGGTTTTTGTGGTCATAGCGATGATGGGATATGTTGACTGCTATAGGAGGTCTGTTCAGTAAGACACATCATCACAGTTATAGAGTTGTCTAGTTTGGAAGGGACCTTTTGGATCATCAAGTCCAGCCATCAGCCCAACACTGATAAAAGCCATCACTAAACCATGTGTTTAAGCTCTATGTCAACCCGTCTTTTAAATACCTTCAGGGATGGGGCCTCAACCACTTCCCTGGGCAGCCCATTACAAGGCTTAATAATCCTTTTGGTGGAAAAATTTTTCCTAATATCCAATCTAAATCTCCCCTGGTGCAACTTGAGGCCATTTCCTCTTGTCCCATTGCCTGTTCCTTGAAAGAAGAGACCGACCCCCCCTGGCTACACCCTCCTTTCATGGAGTTGGAGAGAGCGAGAAGGTCTCCCCTCAGCCTCCTCTTCTCCAAGCTGAACACCCACAGCTCCAGCTCCCTCAGCTGCTCCTCGTAAGACTTTTTTTCCAGACCCATCACCAGCTTTGTTGCCCGCACCTCAATGTCTTTCTTGTAGTGAGGGGCCCAACACACATCAGTGTGTTTCAGGAAATAAAGTATTTAATGAGTATTTAAAAAAAAAAAAGTGTCATGCAACACATCTGGTCGCAGTTAAGTGAGAAGATCACAAGGGCCTTTTTGGTGTCCAAGTGTTATGCCGAACCAATCTACAAAAGAATTTGTAAGTTGTCTCTCACTGACAAGTGATTATTTGTTATTATTTGCTATTGGTGTGTTGATAAACTACCCAGAACAAGCCTGATCCATATTTGTGTCTAGTCACTTCTAACTTGTATATCGACCTTATTTTTTTTATACTGTATTTAACCGTGGCTTTGTTGAACTATGCAGTAAGTAGCTTTTTTTGTACTTTATTTAGTCTTTCTCTACACAGGTTATTTTCTGCCATGAGAGCATGCCACAAGTAGTTGTGAGCAGCTTAGACCCTTTAGGGCTTTACAATTACTCAGCTGCCATGGCGAAACAGATTTGATGGCAGCAGCAGGAGTTCCTTGGCTAATATAAATACTTGAACTAGTAATTACAGCCTCTGATCCTCTGCCAATAGTAATTACATCCTCTCTTCCTCTGCCCCAGGGGAGGTGAACTGCTGTAACTCGGGAGGAGCCAAGCTTCTGCTGTCTGTTGCTATCAGACACTTGGCCAGTACCCATTGTATGTTTTCATGGCTCCCAATGGATCATAAGGTGTGGTTTGAAGAACGCTAGAATACTACAAAGAATACAATATGTTGGTCTTGATTTAGAAAATGGATACTGGATCTGTTCAAAGGCTGATGGTTGGGGAATATGTTCTTCATAAATACTTTTTTTTTTTTTTTTTTTTTAAATGCCCCCTTTATTTGAGGACATACCGTAAAGTACTCCTCTCCTGAAATGCAGCGGTAATACCTGGTTGGGCACTTCTTTAGGTTGGGTATTCTTCTTTTGCACGTTCAACTGGCTTCAAACAGCCACTTCTATCTTTCCAACCTGTACACTTTTGGTTGTTGGACTCTATAGTCTTTTACAACCTGTGTGCTACAGTTATTATGTGCATTTTTTTGTTCAGTGTCTAACTATTTCATTAGTCATTTCACAGTAAGTATATGCACTGGCTAATGCGAGCAGCTTTCAGACTTTCTTCCATATGACCAGTAGTCAGAAAAAAAATACAGGCTGGTGAGAGTCATGGTCCTAATAGTACCCTCTGATATTTTCCTAGTGTCCTGTCTGTGAAATCTGTCCTTGAAAAGTAGCAGACGCACCTCAGTTGCTAGTAAACTCTTCTGTTTGTCTGCTAATCTTTTCAATTACATCGTTATTTGATTAGGGGGCTAGTTTCCTGTGATTATTTTGTTGTTTAGATACTTTGGAATTTAAGAAACTGAAAACTTGTAATTGGCATGTAACGCGTTTTCCCTGTAGAGTCTCTACTGGTGTGTACAGTTTATGTTCTTTTTTTGTAGTGGTTTGCTTTCTGAGAGATAGTAGTGTCTCTCACCAAATATTTTCCTGTGAAACTTGCTAGGATTTAGTGTCTTTCAGATTCTTTTCTCTATCAAATGTGGTGAGATGGGCTAAGATGGGTAAAAGTTGTTAATTCTAACACTTAAAGATGAGTGTAGATAGCAGGATCACTCATCAGTCATTCTTTTTTTTTTCTAGGAAAAATGGGCAAAGTAGTTGTCATGGTGTTTACTTATGTTTTGATTTGCTGGTCCAACCTGGGTTGAAAATGCATCTTTGTCAGCGAAGCTGTATTAGTTGTTGTTCAGAGGTTACATGGAGACTGAAAGGTACAGTGTCTTGATGACATTAAATGTAATGCTTTTCATAGTATTCATCTTTAGGAAAGGCTGAATTGCTTTTCTACTCTAGTTAGGAATGGATTTGCTGGCCTGCGTCTAAGATTCTGTTACGGGAGGTCGTTCTGTATACTTCTCTATGCAATTGCCCTTTGTCTTGAAGAGTCACTGGCTTTCAGGTCCAGGGTGTTTTCTGTTAAATACGGATTTGAATCTAGTGGGAGGCTTGTTAAGAAGAGTGTGTTTAGGATGAGGATATCACGTAAAATAGTTCATGTTCATCTTTGCCCTTTACTAAAGCTCTATCCACACAAAATTTAGTATTAGCAATGTGTCCTTGTGGCAATGGGACAGCGTTAGAATGGGTGGAGTGTTGCTGGCACGTCAAGGGAGGTGATCCTTCCCCTCTGCTCAGCACTGGTGAGGCTATATCTGGAGTCCCATGTCCAATTCTGGGCTCCCCAGTACAAGAGAGAGATAGACATACTGCAGAAAGCCCAGCAAAGGGTCACTAAAACGATGAAGGGACTGGACTCTGTGGGGAAAGGCTGAGTGAGCTGGGACTGTTCACCTTGGAGAAGGCACGGCTCGGAGGGATCTTATCAACGTCTATATAGATACCTGAGGATGACTGGGCACTAGCACAAGTTGCTCAGACAGGTTGTGGAGTCTCCCACCTTGGAGATAATCAAAAGTCAGCTGGATGTGGTCCTAGGCAACCAACTCTGGGTGGCTCTGCTTGAGAATGGGGATTGTACTATATGGCCTCTGGAGGAGGTTCCTTCCATCACTTCTGGGTATGTCTTTTCCAACCTCAACAGTTCTACGGTTCTGTGGTTAGGTAGAAAAGCAGTAGAAAGAGGTGGCCAAGCCAGTCCATTTGACATTTTTGTTTGTGTACAAGGTCTCTGTTCTGTACCAGATGTATTCAGGAAGGACATCTTGGTGGGATAGCCCTTTTTTTTTCACGAGTGTGCTCCATGTTGTACATTTCATTACAATACCATTGCGTGCAGGACTAACTTAAAACAAGCCAGAAGTTACTCTCCACAACTTCTGCTTTCCCATGTTCGCGTCTAACTGTATACATGCTTTAAGATCCAAGATCTTGCCAAGCTGTGTGGTGAAGGTGGCTGAATTTGTGTCCTAATGCTTCAAGAGCTTTAATTGAAGTTTTTTTGACTGAACTGTGCTGTGCTTTCTTTTTATTGCGTTCTCTCCTTTGCCTCATCTTAACTGGTCATCTTTTTTACTGGTTCTGTAAAATATAGTGCTCTTGCCATTGTTACTGGTTATCATCAAGGGGTGAACCACATCTAACTGTTGAAGATGGGAAGGAAGTGGTCTTATATCCTTATGCAAACATATCTGGTTAATGGCTATTCAACATGAAAAACTAAGACAAAAGAGAGGACAAGTGATAATAAATTTAACACCCGGATACACAGACTCTGAGGAGTGGGCGATAATTAAGAAGAAACCAAAGACCAAAGCTATCAGACTCTTGGTTGAAGGAGCAGCTCAAAGCCTTGAGGGAAACAAGATTATCACGTGTCTCATGGAAAAGAGCAAATTTATGGGATATTTGAGGGGCCTTGTGGGATTGTTTAAGAGTTATTATGGATCATCTAATGGAAGAGCCAAAGGCAGGAAAAAGGGAGCGTAAGAAATCTGCTGATAATTAGGTTTGTGCCCAGTGCCTTCTTGCTGCAGTAATAACTTAATGAGAAAATCTATCTTATTAAACGCTCTTCCTAATTATTTTCCTGGTTGAGGTTTCTCTCTGTTCCCTGTGTGCGTGGTGCTAGTGAACTTCAATCCGGAGTAGCTGGTGGGTAGCCTCAGAGCTGGAGCCCATAGGTCTGGGGGTGAGATACTGGAGAGAGCAGAGGGTTTGGGAGGCAGGGACTGATGTCCAAGCCAGCTTCTAGAGGGAAAGTCAGGGCTTTGAGAGGCAGACTCTGGGGAGACCACAGTTTGTGCACAGCTACGAGAGGCTCATGTGCATGACATCAGCCAACACGTATGAACAGATCAGGCCACTTGTATAGTTTCTTTATGCATGTGCTGTTTGTGCGTGTGTGGTGCCTCTTCTTGTGTTTGTGGTGTTCTGGTGGCCAGCAGTGTCTGTACAGTGTATACATGTGTTACCAGACACCAATATAGGTTAGGGGTGGACCTGCTGGAAAACTTTTCTGAGAAGGATCTGTGGGTCCTGGTGGATAGTAAACTCTCCATGAGCCAGCAATGTGCCCTTGTGGCCAAGAGGGTCAATGGAAACCTGGGCTGCGTAGGGAAGAGTGTGGCCAGTAGGTGGAGGGAGGTCATTCTCCCCCTCTGCTCTGCACTGGGGAGGC
>JAOXJK010009593.1:0-14969 GCA_025774025.1 Xenus cinereus | reverse complement strand
GCAGGGGGTCAGAGAGAAAGAGAGAGAGCACAAGGGGGCGGGGTGGTGGTGGGGTGGAGGGGGGTGGTGTATGCATGAGAGTGGGGGCAGGGCCGAGGGATTTAGGGATTTTACAAGTGTAGCACCTCTCTGTCCCCTTCCTTTCTTGCCTTTAGAAATCTTTGCAAGGTTTTTTTTTTTGAAAACCTAAGTTCTGAACCCCTCAAGTTCATGCCAAGGAAAAGTTCTTAACAGTGTTGATTTAGACATTCCAACAGTTATGGCCTTTATGAATGCCTTAATTTATACAATTTGAACATTAAACTCGTACAAAGAAGTTGATTCTTAAAGGCTTTATTTTTTTTTTTAAAAAGCATTCAAGACTGTTTTCTAACCAATGGGCATCATCAACAGGTTCAGTGAAAACACCAGATTTCTTCCTAGTATGACATCTATAATACCAAAAGCATACTATGAGAATTCACCCAGCATAAATTGGTACAACTGGTACATAGCATCACTTGGTACAATGTTTTACAAGAACAAAATTAAACTTTAGCATTAACCGCTATAAAAACAATGTTTCTAACTCGTAAAAAGCACAGTAAAAAGCCATCCTGACACATGTTGAAAAACCACACACTAACAATCAGTATGACTGGAAGAGAGTATGTTTCATACAAATGAAGCAATTATGCAGTTGGAAAACTATTTATACCCTTTCCTGCTATTAACTGGACAAACATACAGGAGTAAGATTAAAACATACTACAGCTCTGTCTCCTGTTTTCTGAATGGGATTTGGAGATGTGCATTGCTTATTAATACTGGATAAAACCATTGAAATACTTTTCAAATGAAGATTAAAGGGGCTGTTATTCCACAAAATTTAACATTAAAATACTATGCTTATAAAATTTTTAAAACTTTTGGTCCGTAGATTTCAAATGCAAAATTTAATAACTTTTTTTTTTGTTTTTTTTTTTTTTTAAAAAACACCCTCCGCTCCACTGGCATAATTTCTTTTCAAAGAGATTCCTTTGGATTTTCAAGCTCTCTCACTTCACCTGATGTTCTAGAAAAATAATAAAGCAACATTAATAGCCATGTAAAGAATTTTAGACATAAGTCTTATTTTAAAATCCATTGACCTGGAATAAGACTAGAATCTCAGTGTGTTGATGCACATTCAGCAGTAGATGAAGTTTGGAAGACTGAAGCAGTTATCAATGCCAGCTTTTCTCCTTGAGAGGACTGTCGTCGTGTGTGTGTGTGTGTGTGTGTGTCCCCATGAGCTCAAGTCAACATGCCAAGCTGTGAACTGCAGTTATTCAGGATCTGTTTTGTATTCCATTCCATTCAGGCGTTCCTGAATAGTAAGCCAAACAGTTTTTTACTGTAGTTCTGACACTGGTACCCATACCAACCATTGGTAGTGTAGAAGATGGAATCCAATATTCTTTTTGTGCTGGAAAAAGAAAAGGAAGTTTGTGTTGACTGCAGGAGCATGCCATCAGCAGCGTGCACATTCAAGCTTGTAGCTTCCTTTTGCTCCAACCAGCACTAATGTATCGGTTTGCTAGAAAACTTTTCACATCCTTCTTCTGGATTTTAGCAGTGGGGTTTCTTCTGCTGAATTATAAAACCTGAATGATTGCAGCATATTGCTCCAGGTTGTTTGCAGTGACCACTGCAACAATCATTTCCCCCTTATAGAGTGCTTTGTCCCAACTATTTATGAATTTTTAGCCAGAAACTATTGGGTTTTTTATGCATCCTTACTCTACTAAACTAGTTTGTTGTTTTTTGGGGTTTTTTAGCGGTTTAGAAATATATTTTATGCAATATTTTAGGAAGCAAGTAAGAAATAGCTGCTTTACGGAGAGAGGGTCTATGGTTTTAATTTGTGAATTTCTTTCTTTAAAATTAGGCTGAAAAGCAAGCTGAAGCTGCGGAAGCTGCAGTGGTAGCAGCTGCAGTGGCTGTGACTCCAAAAGTAAGCCCTAAAAGAGGAAGACCAGCAGGTAACTTTAAACAAAAAGGAATTTTATTTATTTTTCCCCATACAAAATAACTTAATAGAGATGGTCAAAGGATTTATTGCCCCCAGATCTCCAGAGTATTACAGAATATTTCCTAATATGTAAACATCCAATTTTTATTTTTTATATATTATATATATACATCTAAACTATCCTACATAGCAACCTAAGGTATTTAGCACATAAAGAGCCTTAAAATGTTTATGGTTATGCTGGGTCCTCTGAAATAAGGATCATTGTATCCCCTTGCAAGTATCACCTTTAGGAAAGCCTCCATAGGATTCTGCTAACTTACAGACTATGCAATAAGACCTCTGTTTCACTGTAGCTTCACAAAGGTTTATATTTATCAAAGATGTATAAAATTGGTACTTAAGTTGTGTTAGAATATCCATAAAACAAGTTTTAAAAAAATGGAGGTAGGAAGAAGACTGTCTACAGGTAGAGCTCAGAGGACAGTAAAAAGAAGTGAAAAGTTGGAGAGATTTTTCTGAAGTATTCTTGAAGGAAACGTTTTAAATTTGTTTACTGCTAACACGGGGAAAGTTATTGGAGCACTTAAATAAGCTATATGAGCATTTAGTCTGGGAAAAAGATAATTTAATATTTTATACTCACCTGTATCCGGTGGCATTACGAAAATAACTTTTAGAAAGCGCAACCATAGTTAGCGCCCGGCAAACTATTTAAGACTAGATGTGAGGAAATGAAGTATTACCTTAGTACTTCACCCACTTTCATTATATTTATTATATGAACATTTTCAATATTTTAATGTGTGTGGGATTATATTGATCTTTCAAATGAATTGTGTTTATACAAGCTATTGTCTGTAAGAACAGGAAAGGCCCTTTATAAGAGATGCTTTGGCACCCAATGGGAAATGTGTACTGTGCAGCATTCTCTCGCATTAATATGATGCATGCATCTCTTGCTTAGCAGTGCTCCACACTAACACCAGCAGCACTTCAAACACTGGGCCATTAGGGTTTTTTCCTAACAGAATGTTCACCGGAGATAGCAGATAAGCATATTTCATAAATTTCAATCCATAATGGCAGCATACTAAGTATTTTCATTTTACAGAATTCGAAGGGTATAAAGGTCAAGAAGGTGGATAAACTATTTAGCTCGCTTTAACACTGAAACATGGTGAAATCGAGAAAGTGTAGAACTGTGCTGTATACCTCAGTGTGGTGGTAGAATTTCTTGACACTGATTTACTCTCAGGGAAAGGGATGGAAGCTCCGTGAAGCTCTTAAGCCTACTACTAATAAATAGGCCAATTTTAGATTTGCGCACTAAATTATGTAAGTTTTTTCCCCCCACTTATTATTGTCTTATTATTCCACTTATTATTCTCTTGTTTCAGGCTTTTATTTTTTTTTTATTTGCTGCGTAACATGAGGCAGGGCCATTTTGAGTGCACTGAGTGGAAAAGGCACAGGAACAGATGATTTAAACTTCTTAGACTGCTATCTTAAAGTACCAAAGTGTTGGTTGAGATTTTAATTTTTCAAAGGGATCTTGATTAAACTTTGATACACAGTTCCAACATTTTAATATTTTTAAATAGAGTATTTACCCTACTCAGTTTGACTCAAGTATTGCTTCTATGCGTTGACATGAGAAACAATTCTTTTAGATAAGGAACGGCTGATGGTTGTAGACTAACCTGTTATTTTTGTATAATTAGCTACCGAAGTAAAGGTTTCAAAACCAAGAGGGAGACCCAAATTGGTGAAACCACCTTGTCTTTCAGAGACCGACACGTGAGTTAGCTTTTTATATAAAATACCTGTCTTTATTGGAAACCAAATGGTTGCATTTGATGAGCTGTCATGACTTACTGAGTTCCTGCTCAGCATTTTCCTTGTAGTACTCAGTATAAGTTGGATGTTGCAGTCAGGATGGGTGGGCAACCAGATGGGATAAAAAAGTGGTTGGATGATTGGGCTCAGAGGATAGGGGTTAATAGGTTGTTTTCTACCTGGAGGCTGGTAACAAGTGGAATACTGCAAGGGTCTATCCTGGAACCTGTCCTGCTTAATATCTTTATGAGTGACCTGGAGGAGGCGACAGAACGCACTCTCTTCAAGTTTGCAGATGACAGCAAATTGGGGGGGGGGAGGGCAGTAGCAGTCAATACACTTGAAGGCACAGCTGCCATCCAGAGGGAACTAGACAGGTTGGAGGAACAGGCTGACAGGAACCTCATGAAATTCAACCAGCACAGATGCAAAATCCTGCCCCAGGAAGGAAGAACCCCTGGCAATGGTACAGGCTGGGAACTGACTGCGGAGCAGCTCTGCTGAAAAGGACCTGGGGATCCTGGTAGACAGAAAGCTGACCATGAGCCAACAGTGTGCCCTGGCAGCAAAGGAGGCCAACAATATCCTGGGCTGTATGAACAGGAGCATAGGGGATCTGGCTGAGATGGAGTTTACTTTCCCCATAGCAGCTCTCAGTGCTGTGCTTTGTATTGGTAGCTAGAATGGTGTTGATAGCACACCAATGTTTTGGCTATTGCTGAGACATAGTTGGGACAGCTGACCCAAAGTGACCAAAGGGCTATTCCATACCATATGACGTCGTGCTCAGCAATAAAAGCTAAGAGAAAGGAGGGGGAGGAGGGGCATTTGTTTTTAAGGCATTCACTACACATACTTCCCAGGAAGTGGCTGGACATTGCCTGCTGATGGGAAGTAAGTAGAGAATAAATCCTTTTCTTTTCTTTTCTTTTCTTTTCTTTTCTTTTCTTTTCTTTTCTTTTCTTTTCTTTTCGCTTTGTTTCTGGATGCAGCCTTTGCTTTCTTTCATTAAACCACCTTCATCTCAACCCATGTGTTTTTCATTTTATTTTCTCCCCCTGTCCTGCTGAGGAGGGGGAGTGAGTGGTGGGCATCTGGTAGCCAGACAAGGTCAACCCATCACAGCAGTAGAGTGAGAAGTGATTACCCCCCTCTATTCAGCACTTGTTAGACCACATCTAACTGGCAGAGGGCCACCAAGCTGGTCAGAGGGCTGGAACGCATATCCTATGAGGAGAGGCTGAGGGCTTGTTCAGCCTGGAGAAGAGAAGGCTTTGGCGGAGAGCTAATAACAGCCTTGCAATACGTACAAGGAGTTCATCAAGAAGGAGCCAGGCTCGTCATGACGGTGCATGGTGGGAGGATGAGAGGCAACGGGCATAAACTGAAACAAGAGAGGATCAGACTGAATATAGGGAAATACTTTTTCACCCTGAGGACAGTCAAGCAGTGGGGCAGGTTGCCCAGAGAGGTTGTCCAGTCTCCATCCTTGGAGGCTTTCAAGACCCGAGTAACCTGGTCTGAACCACCCCCAGCAAGGGGTTGGACAAGAGACTTCCAGAGGCCCCTTCCAACCTGAATTATCCTATGATCCCATAAAATGAAAGATCTAAGAGTGAGCTAACTTTGTGCAGGTGGAGTACTTGATAGCAAAACCTAAAAAGTACATCTTCCTGAATTGAGAGTTAGGTTCTCTTTTAAACTGGGTATAGATAATGAATATGAAGCTTAAATAATTTACCGTGTTTTAGCGTTCATGAAGAGGAGAACACAAAGAAAAAAGGACTGGAAGAGAAGTCCAAAAAACAAGGGAAAAAAGATGAGGAGAATCAGAAGGAAGAAGACAAATCGAGGAAGGAATGTGATAGAAGAGAAGCAAAGAGGGAGACTGAACCAAAACGGAGAAATACTTCCCAAGTGGGTTCTGCATCAGCGTCTGATTCTGAAGAGGATGAAGGAGAACATGAAAGTGATAAGGTATATTGCTCTTTATTGACTGACTTATTGTAAAGAACAGTAGTTCACTGAAAATATTTCTTAAAGCTAATACTAGGTCTTCAATTTTGTCTATTTAAGTGTTGGAGCCTTGTGTCTGGCTAACAGATGCATGTCTTGGAAATGAGAAGTTGCAGAATTCGTTTCTGTCAAATATTCTTTATTTTTTTTAACGACAGATTTAAATGTAAGTGATTTATTGTAGCAAAAGTTTGTTGGTTTGGTTTTTTTAAATACGCTTACTTGAATGCATATATTTTTTTTGTCCCGAGTGTTGAGAATCTGTGGGGTCTGTGAAAGATAGGAAGCTGTCTCTAGCTGATCATTTGGGAATGGCTTTGGGTCTTTTGGTATTTGGGATATTCTTCTTCATACCTGAGAGAAAGCACTAATAAAACTCAGCTTCTTATCTGCATATAAAATATTTGGATTTAGTTATAGAGGAATGCTAACTCTCATCAGGCTGTTTCATGGGCTAGAGCAATAATATGTAGACATCTAGAGCAGGTAGGTTTAACTATTAATGTTTTTGACGTTCAGTAATCTAAAGACTCCTCTCTTCTGACCCGTAAATAAAAGCAGAAGAAAAAAGGAGGGAGAAACTTTCAAGGAGCTCATCGAAGAAACATGTTACAAGGCCAACATGAGAGAGAACTGACAGAAAGAAAGCGTAAGCAAGAGGAGCAAATGGATTCTGAGCCGTGAGTATGTTTGAATACATAGTGTCTGTACATTGTGGTAGTACTTTGAAACCTGACAAAATTCCCAATTGGTTTGCACTGTGTTCCATGTCCTCCCTCTGCCTTTTTTTTTTCCCCTGAGCATTATTTAACTTTTTAAGTGGAGAATAAAAAAGCTCTTGTAAATCAATATATAGTATCGTGGGAGAATGGGAAAAAATGAATCCAGAAATTAAGTGTTGTCAGTCTTTCAGTGACTTAGATTTCCTAACAGTAGGACAGAGTTGGTGGGTTCTGTTTAGAAGTATCCTGAGGATACCTGAAGAGAGAGCTAACTCTCTTATTCCAGCAGGGCCACGTATTACATTTTAAGTAAGTCTTGAATACATGAGATTGAGATTTATATCAAAATTCTATAGCCATGAATTAAGTTGCTCAGGCTGTGGAATACATAGGCTTCCCTGGAAAATGCTTCTTTCTCTGTCTGGCAGCTGGAGGCTATACTATCAGACAGAACAAGGAAAAATTATGCCTTACGCTACTCTGGCTCTGCAAAGCCAGTTGAGTAATATCAAGCAGTTTGCAGTCAGAAAATAAATTATCACAAATGAACCAAGCATTAGTATGGAGAGAAGATCCTGCCAGAAACTTAGGGGGCTGGGACAGCGGGAAGAAATCGATCTGACCCATTCTCAAGACCTATTCCACAAGCGGGTAAAGAAGCCACCACCGTGAGATCGGGATGTTCCCATCCACACAGTTCTTGGGAAGGAGGAAGAAGGGGGAGAACAAGGCAAAAATTCTGGGAATTAGGAGAAGGAAACGGTCCCCTTCATCTGTAACAATAAAAGTATAACCTTTCTCTATCCTTTAACAAGAATCTAGATTCATTTACTCCCCCCCTCCCCCCACAAGTGATTTCGTCTCTTCCTTGTCAGTTATTCTTTCTCCAGAAACCTAACCACACTTATTCCTTGGGGCAAACCTAAACTTTTCCAGTGTCCCAAAGACACTAAATTGTTTTTATCGTTTCTGCAATTCTTAATATATATGTAAATCTGACACACTTTTTGATTTCTGCAATAAATTGTCATGTGTTGTTTTAGTTATCATACAATCGTAGAATGGTTTGGATTGGAAGGGAACTTTAAGATGATCTAGTTCCAACCCCCCTGCCATGGGCAGGGACACCTCCCACTAGACTAGGTTGCTTAAAGCCCCATCCAGCCTGGCCTTGAACACTTCCAGGGAAGGGGCATCCACAGCTTCCTTGGGCAACCTGTTCCAGAGCCTCACCACCCTCACGGTAAAGAATTTATTCCTAATGTCTAATCTAAATCTACCCTCTTTCAGTGTAAAACCATTACCCCTCATCCTATCGCTACACGGCCTCATAAAGAGTCCCTCCCCATCTCTCATGTAGGCCCCCTTTAAGCACCGGAAGGCTGCTATAAGGTCTCCCTGGAGCCTTCTCTTCTCCAGGCTGAACAGCCCCAACTCTCTCAGCCTGTCTTCATAGGGGAGGTGCTCCAGCCCCATGATCATCTTCGTTGCCCTCCTCTGGACCCACTCGAGCAGGTCCATGTCTTTCTTATGCTGGGGGCCCCAGAGCTGAACACGGAACTCCAGGTGGGGTCTCATGGGAGCCGAGTCTTCTTTACTTTTAAATAGATTTCATATTTTATGTACATCTAGCAAGCATTCTTATGGATGTTTGACCAGAACAGTTTAATTTGGCAACTTTATACACCTGTCACACTTAGCCAAAGAGTTCTGAAATTTCATAGGCAGAAGTTCTAGTGCTATTTAGGCAATTCTCTTATATTGTATTTACTTGCCTACTGAGTAGAATAAGAGAATTTGGAAAAATTTACAAACCATTTGCTCAGACTCAGTACTCAGTGCTTATGAGTGTTTTGTAAATTCGTGTTTTGCTCATGCTTACTCTGCTCAATGGCCTCTTTAAACAATTTAACACTGCATATGAAATTGTAAGCAAGTTTAACATGACAAATATAGCGTGCAGATTGCTTGAGTTTTAACGTGTGCAGCATATGCATTTCTCAGCATGAAAGGTGTGTCAGTTTAGTCAGAGTGGTAAGCTTACAAGTGGACTTTTACTGCAAAAACTGTAAACTAACTTTGGTTTAAGCAATATAGGTTTGTATTATGCACACGTTGTTTGATAATGGCCAATCCAAATAAATTGCTCTTAAGTAGCCATACAAGGGTTTATGTAAGCAGTTTTGATTTCTCCTTTTAGATGAGTCAAACAATGCTAACTGGAGATTAGAGTTCAAGCCAATGCAAATACATACACACTCACTCACTCTCTCTTAAATAGAGGGAAATGTATATTGGCAGAACGTAACACTACCACTGGCTCAATTCTTGGAAGATATACTTGCAAGTTTTAAAGGACAAAAGCACAATATTGTGCTGTAATATTTAAAGAAATATATGAATTAATTTGCCTATAGTTGCTTGTTTGAGACAACCTGGTCAAGATATCTTGTGCAAGTACGTGAAGTATTTGTCTTCAGTTTCTTTTGACCAGTAATGACCACTGGTGTGTCATGTCTGCACCCAAATAGCCTTATGCTTTTAACAGGAAATAAAAGGACAATAAAAAGACTCAGTTTGTCTCTTGCCACTACAAAATTCCAAGCGTTGTCAAGTTCTGTAGAAACAAGGAAGTGGAACAGGTCATGAAAAATGTACCTTGGAGAGACAGTTATTAAAGGTGGATATTTGATCTGGCCAAATATGCTCTACTGTCCAACCACTTCATTTACTATTTCAGTTAATGCAGTGTGGCATCTGAGTTAATGTCATATTGCATTTTGAACAACTCATCGATTTAAGCACAGTGCTGTGTTGCATAACTTGGGTTCGGAACCCGCACTGATCTCTTATTTATAAAAGGTACTACTTTGATATGCCACTCATCCAGGCAAAACAAACATTTGCAATTATCATGATTTAGCTGAAAACTCCCAAATGACATTTTTTAAAGCTGTCCAATCAGAAACCAATAATTTCAAGACTACCTCTAGAGCAAAATCAAGTTCCTGTTAATCTAAAAGAAGAGATGAAATGTATAACTTAAGTTTAGCCTACTGCAATAGTCAACATGTCCCACAGATTTATATACAAAATTTTAGCTTCCAGGCAGCCAAAAGGAATGCTGGACACCACAAGTCTCTCAGACTCTTTCATGCTTCTAAAACCAAGGAGAACACTGCTGACAGTATAGCTTCCCCCAACAAATACTGCTGGACAAAAACAATCTGTGAGCACTGACTACAGGAGTACTTAAAACAAACTAGCACTTAAAGAAAAGATTTCAGCTAAAGCTAAAAAACATTTGTTCACATCTAGAGTGGAATTAACATACAATTATATTTCTATAAAGTTGAGGAGAAAACCTTGTAAAGAAAACATTAAACATGATTAAGTAGCTTCAAATTAGAAATGGTTCATTCATGAACTTACTAACATTAACTCACTTTTTCTTAGTGCCAACTTCATGCTTCTCTTTCTTTTCCTCAGTGTTCTCTCCATTCTGTTGCGATTGGTTGATGGCCTGAATTTCAGACCCTCTATTTAATGTCTTCACACCTTTAAAATTAAGGAGAAAGAATCAGCAGTGCAGGAAGCAAGGAAAGCAAAATTCTCTCATAAGATGCATCAACTTCAACACTACAAATGTTTTTCATATAATCTTGAAATGTACCAGCTGAAGCTATAAAAGAAAACATATTATGACTTAAGAATTCAGTATACCTCAGTCCCATAAACTGCGTTATCTAAATAAAATGAGCAAGCATATAAAATATTGCTGAAGGATACATTTTCAAGGTAATTCACAAGGCATCTCAAGACAAACTCAAGAACATTTAAAAATTAATTTGAGAAGTATTAAGTGTATGACAGTTAACCTGAAGTGATCAGCATATATATATTTCAAGAGTGGCTAGGCAGGAGGGAGTCCCAGGCCAGAGCTGTGGGAGGAAGCAGCCACTCTTTAACTTAGTTCACAAAGTAGTGGAGATTGGATATAAATAAGAAACTAAAAATGAACCTTGAGGCTAACTGAAAGAACTATTTTCTATAAAACACCAGATAAAGTATTAACTACAGAAGCTCATTCGGCTATTATACTCCTAGAAGTACGTTAACTGAATTGACTTCAGAACTAATCTTCTTCCTTCCCTACTCCCATGATGCAACTTGGAAGATAACTGCAGTGTAATTAGTTACTAAAGAAATCCTACTGTACTATAAATTTCATTAAAAATATAGCACAAACATAGCTGGTAATGTTTCAGCCTCTGTGCTACTATAGTGAAGTCACCTGGGGAGAGTGGGATGAAGTACACCAACACCTACCTGTTAGTTCTTTTTCCTTTTCTATTTTTTTGGTTGGACCTTTCTTCCAATGTTCTTTGGGTTTTTTTGTTTCCTCATGCTGCTTCTGCTCAGCAAGTGATTTATTTAGTACCTGTGAGAGAACAGAATCTCCTTCTCCAACTAGAAACATGGTCTTGAACTTGTTATAGAGCATTGTAGATTTTTCCATGATTACTTGGCTAACTTTGAACTTCCGTATCTGAAAATGAAAAGGTAAAGCAGTCAACTCCACTTATATATATATATACACTTATCTACTTCTTCTCAGTAAGTTCTATCT
Source organism: Xenus cinereus (assembly GCA_025774025.1). Taxonomy (NCBI): domain Eukaryota; kingdom Metazoa; phylum Chordata; class Aves; order Charadriiformes; family Scolopacidae; genus Xenus; species Xenus cinereus. The sequence continues at coordinate 3,769 of JAOXJK010009593.1, read as the reverse complement.
GAAATTCTTAAGTCGTTGTATGTTATGTTTAGACTTGAAGTGAAACATGCTCCAAAGTAGTAAATAAATTTGATGTCAATTAAAAAAAAAGGTTCCCTTTTGAAGTTAATTTAAATGAAGTTGCAAAACTCACCTTCTTTAGAGTCAAAATCATCTCTGTGTGTTTTTGAGCTTGTTGCATTGTGACCTGAAGGGAAGCAAGCTCATCAAGAGCCTCAATACACCTGTTCACATCCTGTATATAAATAAAATTCTGATTTGAAAACTTTGTTTAAACACTAACAATCTTTGGTAGCCACATTAAGAGGGGAAAAAATATAAAATGGAAAGCAATGTTGAGTTTTAGTTCCTGTTCTTGGGGGAAAGCAGCAAAAAAGCAACTCAGACACTGCTTAGATCTCTCTCTAAAGAGATGAGACCTTCATTCATCAAATTATTTATAAAGATACTCAAAGTTGTAGAAACCACCTGGGTACTTGGCAGAGAAAAAGAAGGATTTGGGACTACTCTCAGCAGAATATGGTAGTTGTCACACTAACTCATTGATAAATACAGTAATGAAAGCATCTTTGTTTTAGCTCTACAACCAATCTTATAAAATCTTCTGATCCAGGCAAGAGTAAGATTATATCTCTGTGAGCTTTTATTTCAAGTATTTTTACATTTGAAGTGAATTTACTATCTCCAGTTCAGCTGGCAGAAAAAAATTTAAACTGAACTATTTTTCTGAGGTGAAAACTTTTAAATTTAATATTAATTACTTTGAAGTCAGAAAATTTTTATATACTTAAGAGTTGGCTGTACTAGAAACAAATGTTTTACTCTTTAGCATGACAGCACAAACTCGTAGACTGAGTTGAAACTGCTCACTACTTCTCATGCTGCTAAACGCAGAAGCCACCGCAGCATTTGTTAGGAAAGACAACTTCGCTTCAACTAGTAGTTTCTCATTACACAAATAGCCTTCATGAAGTAAAAGTGCTAAATTAATAGCCAAATCCCTTTCAACACTTTTCACATGATGGCACTCTGAGAAGACCAGGTGAGTAATCAAGAAAGAAGCTCTCCAAACCAGGTCTTGCAAATTAAAGAATTCCTTTACTTCTCAAGAAATATTGGTTAACAAATCATACTTCAAACCAGGCATTCAAAAAATATTTCCTACCTGAATTGTATACATACATTAATGAACAAAATATACTTACTAGATTATCAATTTTGAGCGAATTTTTAATTTCTGCATGTATCCTTTGAAGCCTAGAATCCATTGATGTTTCTAAAGATCAGAAATAGCAGTCATGAATATTTAATAATTTTATGAGAGAGTTTTGTAGAAACATTTCTACAAAACTGAACTTGATTTACAGGAGGCAAAAAATTATGAGTAGGCAACTCATATTAAGTTTTCCTAAGGTGCATTAAGGTAGCAAATAATGTAGGTGTTCTGTTGGTTTTTTTAACTGGACACACAACAACATGAAGTTACAACTGAACATTTTTCTGTTGTAATATCCAACTGTTGCCCTCTAGAAGTTAACCCAGGTTAAAACAAAGTTTCAATAAACAGTAAGAGCTGGGAAACTGGGAGATTTATGATGAGAGGATATCTGAATATTGATGCTTTGGATTTCAGAAACTTGGACACAGTCATAGTCCAAATCCATCCAAATAAAGTAGTTCACAATGCATGGGCCCTAACAAGTGGTGAAGGCAAACAAATAAGTTGATCTCTAACTCATAGGTGCTAAAGGTCTGTATTTGGTTTATGTGGCAAGGTTTTGGTCGCAGGGGGAGCTGCAGGGTTAACTGCTGTGAGAAGAGATCAGGGATTGCGCCTGTGCTAGACACAGCCAATTCCAGCCAGCTCTGCAATGGATCCACTGCTGGCCAAATATGAGCCAGTCAGCACAGCTGGTGGGGCCTCTGTGAAAACGTATTTAAGAAAGGGTAAAAAAAACATTGTGCAGCAGAGTATGAGAGAGAGGAGTGAGGGAAATAAAACAAAGGGAAAAAAACCACAGTGTGAGAAACAATCCTGCAAATGCCAAGGTCAGAGAAGAAGGAAGGTGTGGTGGGTTGCCAGGTGCCCAGCAAGCCACTCTGCCACTCCCCCTCAACAGGACAGTGGAAGAAAATGTGATGAAAAACTTGTGGGTCGAGATAAGGACAGGGAGATCACTCAGCAATTACTGTCATGGGCAAACCAGACTCAACTTGGGGAAACTAATTTAATTTATTGACAATCAAATCAGAACAGGATAATGAGAAAAAAGGACAAATCTGTAAAAACCTTCCAACCACCTTTCCCTTCTTCCTATGCTCAACTTCACTTCTGACTTCTCTACCTCCTCCCCCAAGTGGCACAGGGGGATGGGGAATGGGGGTTGTGGTCAATTCATAATGCTTTGTCTCTGCCACTCTTTCCTCAACATGCTATTTCTCTACTCCATTGTGAGGTTCCTCCCATGGGAGACAATCCTTCATGACCTTCTCCAACGTGGGTCCTTCCCACAGGCTGCATTTCTTCAAGAACTGCTCCAGCATGGGTCCTTTCCATGGGATGCAGTCTTCCAGGAACGGACTGTTCCAGCATGGGTCCCCCGTGGGGCCAAAGGTCCTGCCAGAAAAACCTGCTCCAGCATGGGTTCTTCCCATGGGCTGCAGTTCCTCCCAGGAGCCTGCTCCAGCATGAGCTCTCCACGGGGTCACAGCTTTCTTTAGGTCACATCCACCTGCTCTGGTGGCATGGGGTCCTCCTTGGGCTGCAGGGGGACAACCTGTGTCACCATGGTCTTCACCATGGGCTGCAGGGGAATCTGCTCTGGCACCTGGAGCACCTCCTCCCCCTCCTTCTTCACTGACCTTGGTGTCTGCAGAGTTGTTTCTCTCACTTTTTTCTCATTCCTCTCTCTCACAGCTGCTGCGCAGCATTTTTTTACCCTTTCTTAAATATGGTTTTACAGAAGTGACACCATCATTGCTGATTGACCAGCGGTGGGTCTGTCTTGGAGCCAGATGGAACTGGCTCTATCTGACACTGGGGGTAGCTCCTGAGCTCTTCTCACAGAATCCATTCTGCAACCCTCCCCTTCTCTGCTACCAAAACCTTGACACGTAAACCCAGTACAGCAGGGGAGGAGGTGCTTTAGGTGCCAGAGTAGAGATTCCCCTGCAGCGCGTGGAGAGCCAGAGCAAGTATCCACCTTGCAGCCTGTGGAGAGCCCATGCTGGAGCAGGCTCCTGACAGGAACTGCAGCCAGTGGAAAGGACCCACGCTGGAGCAGGAAAAAGTGTGAGGAGAAAGGAGTAGCAGAGATGAACTATTATCAACTGACCACAACCCCTCTTTCCCCATCTCTGCTGTGCTGCTAGGGGCAAGGATGGGAGGGGAGGGGGATAGAAGAGTTGGGAATGAAGGAGTGAAGTTGAGCCTGGGAAGAAGAGGGGGTGGGGTGAAGGTGTTTTAGGTTTTGTCTTTTCACCATCCTACTCTATTTTTTAATTGGCAATAACTTAAGTTAATTTTCCCCATCTCAAGTCTGATTTCCCCCAGTGGTGATTGGTAAGTGATCTCCTTGTCCTTATCTCGACCCATGAGGTTTTCCATCTTATTTTCTCCCCCATCCTGTTGAGGAGGGAGAGTAAGAGAGCAGCTGGTTGACCCATCACATTTATTTGGATTTTCTTCAGTATACAAGTGGTATACATACTAAGTAATATTGCAGGCAAACTGCTTATTTTGTTTGTTCCATCTGTCCTGGGCACATTT
>JAOXJK010009592.1:0-15047 GCA_025774025.1 Xenus cinereus | reverse complement strand
AGTGATAAAAGAATGGGGATCTGATAATTCCGGTTCGAGCATTCCACCCGACAGTCCTTTAGGGGTGATGCTCGGAAATTGGGTGCAAGGTCCCACTTTGGGAAAGGGTAATAAAACAATGATACAGTACTGTATGTTTGAATGGGTGACAGAATCCATTGGATCTGACCAGTTGTATTAGCCACAATTCGGGCCAATAGAGAACTGGGAATGGTAGGCTCTAAAAATGAATAAGCCTGTGGCATTGGGCCAAGCACAACGTGAATGTGAAGACGGCGCTGTTCACAGCAGTGCTGCGGTGGCATGGGCTGCTGCTGTGAATAAAAAGGGGGTCAGGCTGTATTAGCCTGGACTGATTTATAACATGCTTTGTACGAGAAAGTATCTCACCCCTTATTTATAACGAAAGATCTGGGGGGGGGGGGGGGAAGTAGGATAATGTAGAAAAGCAGGGTGACCCTGAGAGACCCTGTGCTCCTCCGCTTGAGGAAACTCGGAGGGTCTGGACCACGAGATTAGATCAGACTGTGGGGGATGTTCAGGATTTCCCTTTGTCCTCCCCTAGAAAGGAATTCAAAGAAGTAATGTTCCCTTTAAGAAAGATACACATGCCGGGGGCCTCGGGGGAGGGGTGGGCTTTGTGAATGTGCCTCTGACTAGCACCGAGGTAGGGAATTTAACACAGAAATGAAAAAGTTATTAGAGGAACCCTTTGAGGTCGTCAGAGCAGTTTCTGAACCCTAATATTTACACTTAAGATGAAATACAATTTTTTTTAGGAGCCCTGTTTACACCAAAAGAAAGGCAAACTATACGAGCTGCTAGTATTAGAATTTGAGAGCAAGAAAACTCTCCCGATGTCCCAGGGGGAATCCTAGAAGAACAGAAATTCCCTAAGAGAAACCTGCCTGGAATCAGAATAATGTCGAGGGGAGGAATAATATGCCCGATTACAACAAGATTAGAATAATTTATTATGAGGGACTCAGAAAGTGTATCTCAGGAGGGATAAGAGAAAGTGAAGTGAAGGTGAAGAGAAAGTAAAGTGAAAGTAAAGTGGTAGCCAGAGAGTGAGAGAGAGAGGGAGATTGTCGTGGAGAATACAGGGCTTAGTTGACTGAGAGAAGGAACCCTTATGGGTGGCGAGCAGGTCCTAGGAAGTGCTTTCATTGTGGGAAAGAGGGATGTGGGAGACATTTTAGAAAACAATGGACATGTTGATGCTGCAAGCACAATTTAAGATACAATTTGAAGGAGACATGAGAGGCGTGACTGAGAATACGGAAAGGAAGATAGCACTGCGCCCTGAGATGCAACATTGTAAAAGAAGTCCTGCGCTTAGAACGGAACTGCTGTTGTGCCTTTGAACATAAGCGCTGAGTTTATAATTTTAAAGAGCAACTTTGTAAATAATAACAAATCAAGCATGATATGTTCACCGCTGTGTCTTAACCAATAATGATTTACCATACAATTTATATGAACCAATGATAGTCTGTCACAGAGATATAGTTTTTGATAGATTGCTATATAAAGGCTTGCATTCTATAATAAAACGGCTTCAGCATGATCATATTGGTCTGCGTCTGAATCCCTACTGTAAATGGCGCCCAACATGGGGCAGCAAAGAACAATTTCATATTGAAGTTGGAGATTGCAGAGAAGAAGAAGAAGAAGAAGAAGAAGAAGGAGAAGAAGAAGAAGAAGAAGAAGAAGGAGAAGAAGAAGAAGGAGAAGAAGAAACCGGCTGGGAGGAGAACAAGTCCTCGATAACCGTGGCCACAGAGAAGGTGAGCAGCCGAAAATGCTCCGGGTCATAAGATAGAATGGGCAACACACTAAGTTATGAAGAGCAGGCTATTATAAAGCTTTTCCTCTCTACGAGAGGTATTAAGTATGACCCAGAGACTTTAAAGAAATTGCTTTTTTGGGCAAAAGAAACAGGCATAGTGAAAGACACCCAAGATGTTTTTCAAGCAGAAAAATGGGATGAACTAGGAGAAAAAAATGTGGAAAGAGCTTTCATCAGGAAATAAAGATGTGTTGCCTTTTGTATCTCTTTGGAAATTGCTCAAGGATACTGTGGCAGGCATGCGGGCAGAGAAGAATGTTACTCTTCAAGCCTGTGCCGCTTTTTCTGAAACAGGGCAGAATCAAGAGCAGACTGTTCAAGAGGCGGTTAGGCACAAGGTTCATATGTTTGACAATCCCATTCCACCACCAGTGCCTTTGCCTGCACCGCCGCCACCTCCGGCTCCCCCTACTCAAGGGGAACAGCCTCCGAGGCGGGTAGATCGTTGCCAGAACCAATGGAGCCTACAGCCCCCCCTTTAGAGGGTTTTCCTGAAAATGATCCTGAACCTTTTCCTCTTCCGCCCTCGTCCTTAGAATTATTAAAGGAAAGAACACGACTACCGATGTCTAATGAGGACATTGATATGCAGCTAGAGGATTTACAGAGGCATTTAAAGCAGTTGATGTCAACACGGGGAAAAGGTGTTGAAATGATTAACCCCTGTAAGGTCCCTCTGCCAGATGACCTACCGCTGCCCCCAACTGGCAAACCATCAGCAGATAATCTGGCTGCCCACCGATGGAAAGGCGTTATTAAGGATGCTATGTTAGATGGGCTTATATTGCCAATTGATACTCTAGCATTTTGCCAAGGTGAATTCCGTGCCCATTAGAATGCCTAAGAAACACCAGAAACATGTGTGCTCCAGAACAATTTCCCTTGTGTTTTAGCCCTGCAACCCCTGCCCCAAGAATGCTCCAAGCCCCCAGGACTCACTAGCCCCTTGCTTTGCCTGTCCCAACAGCAAGGCGCAGAGGAGCCCACACCTCCACCAGACCAAGTTCAAGACAGGACAGAACAGAACAGAAACACAGAATCAATCATTGAGTCCAACCACACACACACACACACACACAAAAAACCCCAACTTCCTGGTTCCTGCTGGGGCTCGGGCTGTGAGTGAGGGGTCCCTGAGCTCAGAAACTCCTCTGTACAGCACCATCCCACTGTCACCTCGGGCTCACCTCAATCCTTGTTGCTGGTGCTGCCGCTGCCTCACCGCCTGTGGGATACAGTGGGATAATCTCCTCTCCTGACCAGCTGGCTGGACTGTGTTAAAGCCCTCCAGGATGTAGTTTGCCCTCTGGCTGCCAGCACACATGCCTGACTCCTGTTGACCCTGCTGCCAACCAGCACCCCCAGATCCCTTACTGCAGGGCTGCTCCAGCCACTCCTCTCCCGATTTATACCTGTGTCTGGTGTTTCTCCATCCCAGATGCAGAATCTGTCATTTGGGCTTGTTAAATCTCATGCCATTAATGATTCTCCAATGCTTCAATTTATCTTCATCCCTCTGCAAGGCCTCCTGTGCCTCCAAAGGGTCAACGCTACCTCCCAGTTTGGTATCAGCACCAAAATTGTTCATGATACATTCAACTCCTGCATCTACATCACTGATAAAATCATTGAACAGAACTGGCCCTAGAATTGAGTCCAGAGGAACACCAGGCTTACTAGTCTTTAGCCAGATGTAGCCTCATTCACTACAACCTTTTGAACCCTGCCTTTCAGCCAGTTCTTCACCCAGTACACCACATACCTGCTCATCCCACAGCTGGACAACTTCTCCCAAAGGATGCTGTGAGGGACACTATCAAAAACCTTACTAAGATCCAGAAAAACTCGATCCACTGCTTTCCCTCCATGCACTGGGTGGGTGACCTTATTATAGAAGGATATCAGATTAGTTTGACAGGAGTTTCCCTTTGTGAACCCGTGTTTGCTGTGCCTGATGATTGCATTGTTCTTTAAACACCCAGTAGGACCTTCTCCATAATTTTTTTCCAGGAACTGAGGTCAGACTCACAGGTCTGTAGTTTTCTGGGTCTTTCTTCATGCCCTTCTTGTAAGTTGGAATAATATTTTCTGGCTTCGAGTCAGCAGGGACCTCCCCAGCCTCCCAAGACCTTTGGTAGATCATTTAGGGTTTTCCTGCTGTGACATCTGCCAGTTCCTTCAGCTCTCTGGCGTGAATCCCCTCTGTCCCCATGGACTTATGAACAACTAGATGATACAACCGGTCCCTTACAAATGGAAAGTCACTGTTCCTGCACTTGGGGTTCTCCAACTCAGTGGAGTGGGCAGCCCTAGGTCTACCAGTATTATTAAAAACTGAGGCAAAAACCGTATTGAATGCCTCAAGTTTTCCTTCATCTCTATTACTCAGGTGACCACCTTCAACAAGTATTGGCCCAATGTTTTCTTTAGACCTCCTCTTGCTATCAATGCACCTAAAAAAGCCTTTCTTGTTGTCTGACACAAGACGGGCCACTTCCAACTCTAATTGAGCTTTGGCTTTTCCTGCCTTCTCCCTGCATATGTGAACCACAGTTCTGTACCTTCGCTGTGAAGCCTGACCTTCATTCCAGAGATTGTACAATTTCTTTTTTCCATGAGGTTGCCTGCCCTGCTTGCTTAACTTGAGACACAATAGAAGTGCCTGCTCCTGTGCTTCTCAAAGGTGGTTCTTAAAAACCGAATAACACTTGTAGACTGCTGAAAGCAGATTCTCAGGGGACAATCTCAGGATGGACATTGGTGAATTCTGGCACCAAGCTGAAGGCTTCTGCTCCACCTAAGGGTTTACAACTACAAAACAATTTTCAATGGGGTTCTGATCAAGAGCCAGCTTTTGAACAAATTAAACAGGAAATAGTCCGTGCAGTAGCTCTGGGGCCAGTCCGGGCAGGACAAGATGTTAAAAACGTGCTTTACACCGCAGCCGGGGAGAACAGCCCCACCTGGAGCCTCTGGAAGAAAGCACCAGGGGAGACATGCGGTCGACCCCTAGGGTTTTGGAGTCAGGGATACAGAGGATCCGAAGCCCCCTACACTCCGACACAGAAAAGGAGATACTGGCAGCACATGAAGGGGTTCGAGCTGCCTCAGAAGTGGTTGGTACAGAAGCCCAGCTCCTCTTAGCACCTCGGCTGCCGGTGCTGGGCTGGATGTTCAAAGAAAGGGTCCCTGCCACGCACCATGCAAGGGATGCTACATGGAGTAAGTGGATTGCACTGATCACGCAGCGAACTTGAATGGGAAACCCCACTTGCCCTTCAAAGAAAGGGTCCCTGCCACGCATCATGCAAGGGATGCTACATGGAGTAAGTGGATTGCACTGATCACGCAGCGAACTTGAATGGGAAACCCCACTTGCCTGGGAATTCTGGAAGTGATTATGTGTCCAGAAAGCAAGGATTTTGGAACGTCACCAGAAGAGGAGGTGACATGTTTGGAAGAGGCCCCGCTGTATAATAAACTACCAGAAAATGAGAAGAGATATGCTGTGTTCACTGATGGGTCCTGCTGGATTGTGGGAAAGCATCAAAAGGGGAAGGCTGCCGTGTGGAGTCCTACAAGACAAGTTGCAGAAGCCACTGAAGGACAAGGTGAATCAATCCAGTTTGCAGAGGTGAAAGCCATCTAGCTGGCTTTAGACATTGCCAAGTGGGAAAAACGGCCAGTAACAACCAGTACTTTATCTCCATACTGATTCATGGATCAAATGCTCTGTGGGGTGGTTACAGCAGTGGAAGCAGAACAGTTGGCAGCACAGAGGCAAACCCATCTGGGCTGCTGAACTGTAGCAAGATATTGCTACCTGGACAGAGAATCTGGTTGTGAAAGTACATCACGTAGATCCCCTTGTACCCAAGAACCGGGCCACTGAGGAACATCAGAACAACCAGCAGGTGGACTGGGCTCCTAAGGTTGAAGTGGGTCAGGTGGATCTTGACTGGCAACATAAGGGTGAATTATTCATAGCTCAATGGGCCCATGACACCTCAGGCCATCAAGAAAGAGACACCACGTATAGCTGGGCTTGTGATCAAGGGGTGGATTTGACCATGGACACTATTGCACAGGTCGTCCATGAATGTGAGCCATGCTGCAATCAAGCAAGCCAAGCGATTGAAGCCTCTTTGGTACGGAGGGCAATGGCTGAAATACAAATATGGGGAAGCCTGGCAGATCGATTATATCACACTCCCACAAACCTGTCAAGGCAAGTGCTATGTGCTCACAATGGTGGAAGCAACCACTGGATGGCTGGAAACATACCTTCTGCCCCATGCCACCGCCTGGAAGACCATGCTGGGCCTTGAAAAGCAAGTCCTGTGGTGACATGGCACCCCAGAGAGAACTGAGTTGGACAACAGGACTCATTTCCGAAACAGCCTCATTGACATCTGGGCCAAAGAGCACAGTATTGAATAGGTCTATCACATACCCCACCATGCACCAGCCTCTGAGAAGAGAGAACGGTACAATGGACTGTTAAGAACTGCACTAAGAGCCGTGGGTGGTGGGACTTTGAAACATTGGGATACACATTTAGCAAAAGCTACCTGGCTGGTTAACACCAGGGGATCTACCAACCAAGCTGGCCCTGCCCAATCAAAACCTCCACGTACTGTAGAAGGAGATAAAGTCCCCACAGTGCACCTGAAGAATATGCTAGGGAAGACTGTCTGGGTTAGTCCTCCCTCAGGCAAAGGCAAACCCTTCCATGGGATTGCTTTTGCTCAAGGATCTGGGTGCACTTGGTGGGTGATGGGGAAGGATGGGGAAGTATGATGTGTACCTCATGGGGACCTGATTTTGGGTGAGAATAGCCAACAAATGAAATGGTATGATCTTAATTGCTAAATGACCCTGCCACTGTACATCCTCATTCCTATAACTCCTATTGATTGTACTATGGTAAGAATACCCAAACTAATGACAGATGGACACTGATGAAAAATCAAGTGCAGCACAGCAGTAGAGGTATCAGAACTGACCTCAGCAGCTGGCACCCAGCAACTTCATCAAGACTGACATCTTCAACCCATGGACCATGGGCATGAGCTGCAACCGGGCATCAGCTGCAAGTCCCAAAAATACAGCATGTGACAATCCAGCCCCACACACCATCTTGTGTGCCCTGAGAGACTGTTCTAATAGATGGAGCCCAAAGTCATCAAAGTCATGGATTAAATGAACTCAACAGACATATTACAGTGATGGCCCATAGACTAAGGAAATTATGTCTGTACGGATATATATCTACAGATATATATGTAATGGGAAAGCCTTTAATTGGAAACTGTAAGATCTGGCCATGGCATAGATGGTATGAAATAAGGGGTGGATAATGTCCTGGTTCCAGGAGGGATAGGGTTAATTCCCCCCAGGCTCCAGCAGGGACACAGGTATCCCATCCCATGGGAGCCATGCCCCGGGTACCGGGGTACCAGGAGCTGCCAGGGGAGGGGGGATGACAGGGGGTCATCCTGGGGTGCGGTCGCTGGGCAGTGATAATCGTAATCCTGTTTGTATATTCCTCTATCTGTGTTACTGTTATTGTTTTCTTGTTCCCTTTGCTGTTCTGTTAAACCCTCTTTGTCCCGGCCCATGGGTTTTGCCTTTTTCTTCTGATTCTCCCCTCAGGGCCAGGGAGGGGGTCTGAGAGCGTGGCTGCCCCGTGGTTCTTCGTCGCTGTCTGAGGCCAAAGCACCACAACTGCCCAAATAGTAGCTTAATGGTTTTCATGTTCCTTCTGCCTAAAATCTACCAGGATGCTGCTGTTTTTATTTTATTTTAGAGGTACACAAAAAAAAACCCCAAAAAATCACAAAAAAACCCACCAAAAAAACCCAAACCCTGAAACGTCCACGTTCTTGCCATCTCCTGTCTGAATGTTTTTTAAGCTCTCATTACAAAAGACCCTTAATGTTACTGGAGCTCAAAGAGGCTAGAATTTGTTCTGTACTGATTTTCACAGGCTGATGGCAGCTAGTGACTAGCTGGTTGCCCTGGATTCCCCTGTTTGCAAGGGCGTTCCATACCACAACAAAGGGAAGAAAGGTGTTTTGAAAAGGAAGAAAACTTAGTTCTTAAAGCACAAGAATTGGCCCAGGTGCAGGTGCAATACCTAAAATTACTTGAAATTTAGTCAATAAAAGAGAGTTTAAAGTAATTTCTGACTGTATAGGTTTACTACATCATTAGAGGGATCTTCTAATTAAAGTCCTGTTTTTTAAACATTTAATTTGCAAGACGTTCCTTTAGCAATTCTATGATTAAATGTGAGTGCTTTCAAAAGAAAACTGAAAGTCTTGTGTTCAAGGCTTTTATCTTTCCAATCTCTTTTATTTATTCTGCGCTGTATCTTTCTTCCAGATCCAGAGCCTCAGAAGTTACCTATTAGCACTGAAACAGCTGAGGATCTGGTCATTCAGTGGTTTCACTATCTGGCAGTAGAAAAGAACGGTCATGTGCAGAAACTGAGGCACAGACTTGGCTATAGTTTAAGACTGTATAATATATAATATAATATATAAATAGGCTGCCCAGGGAGGTGGTGGAGTCTCCTTCTCTGAAGACATTCAAAACCCACCTGGACACGTTCCTGTGCAACCTGCTCTGTGTGGACCTGCTTTGGCAGGGGAGTTGGACTAGATGATCTCCTGAGGTCCCTTCCAACCCCATGTCATTCTGTGATCTGTATGCTTTCCAGAATTGTCAGTGTTCAGTTGTAACTCACATATCATCTGACCTTATTGCTAGCTTTCTTTTTAGATTCACAAGGGATGGAAAACCACTCACTGTTGTGGTATCCACAAGGAAAGATCGGAAAACACTCTGTCTTAGGATTTTTATTGAAGCAGAGTTCTCTGTGTGGCCTGGCTTAATCAAGACAAGGGCTGCTAGCGTCACGCAAGAAGCATCTCACAATGATGACACAGTTGTCACAGAAATCATGAGCTGAACATCCTGTGACTGGAATATGTAGAAATAAATTAGAGTGGTTAAGTCAATGAGGGAGAAGAGTGCTGGAATGTAACTAGATATAATGTGAATTATGTACATCTTCACTTATAATGGATTTGGGGCCTGGGGTTTCTTCAGTTTTGGCATGAGCATCACAGGTTACTTTTTTGAGGGACTCAGATGGAATAATTATGTTTTGAGATAGTTTAGCAAGACTAATGGAAAACACATTTATCTGAACAGAAGATCATGTGAACATTCCTCAAAATCAAAGGCTAAAAATCCCAGCCCAAGAAAGAAACCACTAATGATCCAGCCTAGTCATGAAATCTGGTGCTTCTGGCTGAAGCTCTCACCCTAATCACTCGGGGGATTGAGACATGAAAAGAGAAACTTGCATTTAACAGTTGCTTCTTTTGATTAATTGTGTCTTAGTTTTTTCTTGCTGCCTGTCTTCTGCTGATTGCAGCTTACATGTGCAACACCACCTCTTTCCTTGGACTAAAACCAGGGACGAGTTTCAACAAATCCTTCTTGGTCTCATTACACAACTCTGTGTTTTAGAGGATCACAAAAATTTGCGGGTGGGTTACCTGGGAGAACTGGGAAAGGCCTTTCCCATGCGCTGCAGAAGAGTCAGAAGCCCTCCAGGGGAAAAACAAGGACAGAAGGGTTTCACAGACACATTTTGAGAATTGTGCTTCAGAAAAGAAACAGTTTATTTCCTGAAAATATAAGATTAAATTGCAAAATATATGGTTAAACCACAAATGAAATCACTGAAGATTTCCTTCAAGGCCTCTTGCTGTAGATGCAGGAGAAATGGTGGCTTCGTAGAGAAGTTCTGCTCATCACAGTCAAAAAGTTGTCTCCTGAAGGAGCTGGCAGGCAGAATAGTATAGGAGTAACAGCAATATAAGTGATTAATTTAACTGATGCAGCCATACTAAGGACAAGGGGAAGCCTTTGGGAGACTGAAATTTGCAGCCAAGAAGCACAACAGTCAGAACAGGTGATCTGGAAACAAACCACCTTGAAAGGGAAATAACATGGATGTGCCATTTCCATTGCACGTCTGGCCTGGTCAGGCGCAAGGAAAAAGTCAGAAAACAGAGAAGGCCTTTTCACTGCCCCCACCACTCCAAGGAACATTTGATCTAAAAGTTTTATGGAAATGAACTTTTATTCCATTAAGAGGAAAGACAGACAACAGCTAACTTGTTAAATATTTTCCATAAATACTTATAGAAGTGTCAAAAACTGATAACCACTTCCAATTTATTGCTCTGGCACTAGAGCCAAAATATTGGAGGAGGAAGGAGAAAGGGATTAGTGAATAGTGTGTTTACAGGACTGCTGCTACCCAATGTCAACCGAGAGTATAAATATAATCAGAAAGACTACAGAGATGGGCTTTCAACCACAGGCTTAGAACAATAGGGTTAGAACAATAAGTATCTTGAATTGGATATGCTTAAAAGAGCGAGTATCACTCTGCTGGATTGTACCTTCCCCTCTTTCAGTGAGGGCACTGCACAGGGGACCCAAGACTCCCTTTAGTGATGTTCAGGACACCCAAGCCCCTCAGCAACACGTAGAGCAGCCACAGCCCCCTAAGTGACACACCAGGCACCCTCAGCTACCCTCAGAGGGATGTAGAGCACCCTCAAACCTCTCCAGTGACACATGGGGGACCCTCAGCACCACCCTCAGCTCCCCCAAATGATGCACATGGTATCCACCACCCACTCAGTGAAAAATGGCACACCCAAAAACCTCCTCACCTTTGGGGTGTCCTCCCCCAGGACACCCCAAACCCCTTGGTAAAGCATGAAGCACACAGAAACTCCCTCAGTGATGCACGGAGCACACCCAAGTTCACCAGGGCTCTCCCACCTGCACCTGCTGGATACCTACCACAGGTTCTCACCTGACGCTTGTCCTGCCTGCACCTGCCTGCAGGCTGCCTGCCAGCTCCCACCCTCCATCCCGACACAGCCCCTGCCTGCCCCTTCCCCCCACTGCCTGCACAGCCTCATCTCCCAGCAGGGAGATGGTACCCAGCCTCAGCACCCAACGGGCACCAGGCACTTCTGCTGCACCAGTCCGTCTACAGCTCCCCCGAGCTCAGCTTAAGGCCAGAGGCCCCCTCACTTCCTTTAATTGTCGTCTTTTTTTTTTTTTATATCAATACAAGTATTGTGCTCTGATGTGATTTCCCCAGGGTTTCAACCACATGCACCCACTTAAGGTGATTTTTATATAAAACCACCCCATTTAGTCTTTCCCACGTTTGCCTTGCCAGTTCACATGCCAAGCACTCCAGCGGCATCGCTCCTCTGCCCATGTGGGAATAAGTGGCCGGAGGAGCGAAGGAGGTGAAGGAAGGAAGTCTCTTCCCCGCATGTTTTTAGGCACTTGCTTCATAGTTCTCACAGACCCTTCCAGCTGTACAGTGGCTGCCACCAGTAACAGGAAAACACGTATTTTCCCTTAACCAGGGCCAGGTTACATCCCTGGGGGTCATACCTGCTCCCCCTGCCATGGGCGGGGGGGTGCGGGAAGGCTGTGAGAGCCCAGCCCCAGGGCACAGGCACCAGGGCTAAGCCACCTCTGCCTCCAAAACACCCCAGAGGAGCCTTTAACTCCCCAGGACTGGCTGCTGGCCATGCCCTTCGGCTCACTCGGGTGGCCACAGGAAAGGAAAACTTCCTCCAAGCCTTCAGTCAGAGCGGTGTTTCAATCCCAGAGTGGCATTTGAGTATATCTGCATGTCCCCATCAGCCTGCTCCCAGCACAGCAGGTGGGAAACAGGATTGCATGGAGGCTTTGAAGACTCAACTGACAGCAGCAGCCTGAGGGCAGAGCAGGATGGGATCCAGGCCTGACAAGCAAGGTGGGAAGCAATCCAGAGACCCTCTGCTCCAGGGGACCCCGCACCTGGGCTGCCAATAGCCAGGAGCCTGAAACACAGCCCCACACGAGGCTCAGCAGCACTCCACGGCTCCGTCATGAAGCACCTTCCCTGGAGAGTCTCGGGAGTCCTCTTTTAAGAGCAAAAGGGCTGACCCTTGCTGGAACTGGAAGCTTATATCCAGGCCCTGGGAGGGGGACTGCTGCCAGACTGGATGCACCACCTCACCCTAAAACACTGCGCCCAGAGCCATTCACTCTGCTGACCCAGATGTGCAAGCATTTGTTTATTTTTGAAGGAGGAAGCTGCATCCCAGCAGGTTTATGCCAGGCTGTGCTCCTGCAGCTGACAGCCAACACACGCACACCCCCCCGTGCACATCCTGGCAAACAGGACTAAAACCAGCAGTGCTTTGGTCTGGGTAACATCTTGATTGCCAGGTGATCCAGTGGTGTGTAGGTCCAGCACTAAACTTCACTGTAGGCAATGGTTTGGAAGCAGATGACACCTTGATAGTGGTTGATATGCAGGTACCAGCAGTGCCACACCATGCCAGGTCTGGCTGAGCAGCCATCTCGCTCCATTTCAAAATTCATTTTCTAGGCTTTTAGTGGTATTATTTTGTGAACAGGGAGCCCCACAACGACGTGCCCACACCTGCAGCTGCTGAGGAGGATATCTGCTTCCCAGTGGGCTCTGGGTTCTCCAGCACCATTTATGCTGCCCAGGCAATTCAGACAGCTGGCCACAGACTTACCATACAATCCCAAAGCAGCCACTCCAAGGCTTGCAGGGCAAGGAGAAGGCTTGTCACTCTAGTCTGGTGTTATGAGGCAAAGGAGCCTCCCTGCAGCCATCCCCCAGCCTGCACTGTGCCCCCTACCCCTGCCCGCAAGACCTTCCAAGCTATCAAGGGGGAAGGGGACTCTGCAAGGAGCTACCAAAACCCATGTCCATGTCCCTTCCCTACTGCCTTTTGGAAGCACCCACTTTCCTCAGATACCAGGCTCTCCATTTCCTATCACAGGTACTCCAGCACCCAGGCTCAGCCCTACCCGCAGACCCCCATCCCCACTGGGAGCTTTCCCACCTTTTCCCCAGAGCACAGCAGCCCTTCTAGGAGCTCCCAGTCTCACCACCATCCTGCAGCTTTGTACTCCTTACAGCTGTCCTGCCCCGGTGCACCACAGCCCTTGGGCTGAGCACCACCGGACCAATCAAGGTAACATGGAGTTGGATGTGGATCAGGGACATGGATGTGCCCCATGACACCACCAGGGGAGGAATCTCAGTGACAGGAAGCCCCTGTCAGAGCTGGCCCTGCCTAGCAGCAGTCCCTCTGCCCTGCAGCTGTGTGTGGCAGGAGTGATGGCTGGAATGGTGTCCCCATCTTGGGGCCTTTGGGGTGATGTTAACAGCCTGTTGCAACTGAATTGTTGTTTCCTTAAGCTGATGCAAAGTTTTAGATAAGATACTATGGACAACTCTTCCTCAATCCTCTGTCTGTGTTTGTTACCTACCAGGTCTTTTTTTTTTTCTTTTAAAATGAAACCAAGATTTGTATTTTAACTGAAATCAGCAGTTCTTAGATTTATGCATAGGTTTTTGCTATTCCTTTTTTTTACAAGCTTTTTGTTTTAAGGCCTCAGTGACAGTCCTGCATCATGGGATAACTTTGTCTTTCCAAGTCACCTGTATCCTGGAACCAGGGTGTTTTCTTGTATGTTATCCCTCTCTCAAGACTCCACAGGATTGGGCTGGCCCAGCCTTCACTATGCTGGTTTTCAAAAGGGATGCAGTGACTAGAGTAGGTGCCTTTTGGTGCAGGTCTGTGCAGGTGTCACTGCCATGACAATGAGGATGTCATAATCCATGAGTGAAGGTCACAACAGTGGGTTTGTAGGATGCTACAGTACACAAAAGCTTTGTTTCTGTGAATTTATTACAAGTTAATAAAAATTACTAAAAATGACCAGTGGTAAAACAAGTGTGTACTTATGATCACTTACTTATAGACACACATATGTGTATTGTTTGAGATGTTACTGGCAGAAAACTCACCAAACCACTGCCAGGAGCGAGGATGACGAAAAAGCATCTTGTCACAGGTGATCCATGTCACAGAGTCGGGAGTCAGCCAGGCAAGGGTGCATCTGTCCAGGAGATCTCTGCAGCTCTAGCAGAGAAGGTCATCTTGGGTAGGCTTAGGCTGTGCACCCAGGGCCTTCTCTGCTGCTGCAGGTAGGAACCTGGAAGTGTTTCCCCATATGTTGTGTGCTTGCATGCACAGCCTGTACCATGCCATAAATGACTGTACCAAGTCATTTACCTGGACATATGCAAACCATTTGACACTGTCCCACATGACATCCTGGTCTCTAAATTGGAAAGACATGGATTTGATGGATGAACCGCTCAGTGGATAAGGAACTGGCTGCATGGCTGCATTCAAGGCGGTTAATGGCTCGATGTTCAAGTGGAAACCAGTGACGAGTGGTATTTCTCAGGGATTGGTACTGGGACCAGTGCTGTTCAACATCTTTCTCAGAGACATGGACAGGGGGATTGAGTGCAATCTCAGCAAGTATGCTGATGACACCAAGCCGTGTGGCACGGTCAACACGCTGGAGGGAAGGGATGCCATCCAGAGGGACCTGAACAGACTTGAGAGTTGGGCCTGTGTGAACCTCAAGAAGTTGAACAAGGCCAAGTGCAGGGTCCTGCACCTGGGTCACAGAAATCCCAGGCACAAGGAGAATGGGCGGAGAATGAATAGAGAGCAGCCCTGAGGAGAATGACTTGGGGTTGGTAGATGAGAAGCTCAACATGAGCCAGCAGTGCTCGCTGGCAGCCCAGAAAGCCCCCTGCATCCCGGGCTGCATCGAAAGAAGTGTGGCTGTGGGAGGTAATTCTACGCCTTTACTCTGCACTCGTGAGACTCCACCTGGAGCACTGTGTCCAGCTCTAGAGTCCTCAGCACAGGAAGGACATGGACCTGTTGGAACATGTCCAGAGGAGCATCACAGCAACCAGAGGGCTGGAGCACCTCTCCTATGAAGACAGGCTGAGAGAGTTGGGATAGTTCAGCCTGGAAAAGAGAAGGCTCCGGGGAGACCTTAGTGCAGCCTTCCAGTACCTAAAGGGGGCTACAGGAGAGATAGGGAGGAACTCTTTATCAGGCAGTGTAGTGATAGGATGAGGGGTAATGTTTTTAAAATGAAAGAGAGGAGATTTAGATTAGATATCAGGAAGAAATTCTTTCCTGTGAGGGTGGTGAGACACTGGAACAGGTTGCCCAGAGAA
>JAOXJK010009591.1:0-15071 GCA_025774025.1 Xenus cinereus | reverse complement strand
CCGCGGGGACCCAAGCAGAGGATGTACATACGTGATCAGGATCGACTGGTTCTCGCGATCTGTGAGAAGAGGCAGAAAGATTTTTTCAGTGCTGCGCAATTACAGAGAAATAAAAATTTATGAGAAAAACTGTGAACTGAAAGTTCATAAAGAGTGCAGGCACAACATATAGCCAATTCCCAATTAAAAAGCCTGGAATTGTAGCACTTAATCCCTTTCAGGATTTTTAAAGTTCTCCCAGTAAAAAAATAAAGTCTTGTTTGGAAATGGTTGCAAGATAAAATATGGTAGCTTCTTTTTAAGATAATTCTGTTTAAATCAATATCGAAATTTCTCTATATAAGATAGAACTGAAACCAATCATTATTTTGTAATATCAATTATTATATGATTCATTGATGAATCAATTAATTCATTCAGTGAATCATTGATTATATGATTCAAGTGAGTAAAATATGTAACATAAAGTGGATTGACACTTTTTGGGGACTCAAGAGCCTTATGAGGTCAGATCATAGACTCTCCTGAGTTAAAGTATTTTTTGAGCCAGGCATATTGTAATTGTCTGTAATGGTTTGGGTAGACAATAGTTTTCTGGGGTGTTGATGAAATCTACTGCAGTTTGCATGAATTCCTCTCCTTACTTTAGTCATTGAAATAGATCTTTAGGACATACTATTTTCTTTGGTAAAGAATATCCAAGTGTGTTGCATGCGATTTGTGATTCCCTTTGCTCTTTTGACAAATGTTTCAACTGGTAGTTGTTTTGATGCTTCCTAGGTATTCAAATGTTATACAGAAAGAAAGAATGAATTCTGATTCTGTTTTCTATGCAACCCTTGATTTTACAAATTCCTGTCCTATATCCTATTTTCTCTTCTGCATCATCGAAGTGTCATTACTTAGTTAATTGCTATTCATACTGAATTTACTTCATGTCTATAATATAGTTTTGTCCCTGATGAACTTCACCAGGCCCACTATCTCTTTTTTTTTAATGTGAGAAAAGAACTGACTGCATTATTCTAGATGTCAGTGTTCCACTTTTTAACAGAATATGATATCATGGAACTATTGCTCTTGCTATTTTTGTTATTTTGAGTTTTTTACCCAGTAATTCCTCAAGTTATGCCCTAATGAGCCAAAATTTTGTTAGCACTGTTCATTGTAAGTCTGAGATCTTATTCTCAAGAGGCACTAGCCATGTTGTAGCTGACCATTCTTCCAGTCTTACGTTTTCGATTGTTTCTCCTGACTTTTAGCCTGTCTCCTTCATTTTACAATCCTTTATCACTTAGCATTCTAAGGAAGCATAAAAGCTCTGATAGTGCACTTATTTGGATTTGGAACTTCAATTTATAGTGATTCTTTCTTGCTTTCTGATGTGAATATTATATTAATAATGTTTGATTCTGTGCTTTTTATTAAGATAGAGCACCAACACATCTGCAGCATTGCTAATTCTGCTTTCCATCGGAGTTTTTACTATGCAATTACAAAATTTAAATTCTAGACTTCCTTTTACAACATTCCCAGTGTGCTTTCCGTACTATTGATCTTATTTAAAGATTGGCATTCTAGTTTATTCAGCTGACAAACATGACTCCATATGTTCAAAGATTATCTGCAGAGAAAAGGAAGATTTTTCCTGAAGTGCACAATACAATATCATTTGAAGAGATATGAAGCAACTCACCATTTAACATGAACTGATAGGCGTTGTCAGAGATGGAGAAGATGTGTGGAGGGGCCTCCTGGCGCTTCTTGCCTCGGTAGGCCAACACCACCTCCGGGTTGTACACCGGCAGCCACTTGTAGGGGTTGACAGTGACGCAGAAGAGACCCGAGTAGGTCTGTGAGGAAGGCAGACAGCACGTTGGCTTCCACTTAGCCACTTCAGGAGCAGGTCCTCCCAGCTAGCCAAGGGAAGAGTGCTGCTGGTACTTACGTAGATCATCCAGGCTGCATAACGCTCTTTGAGGTTGTACAGCACAGCGGGTTCGTGGAGGTGGGTCATCATGGCCATGTCCTCAATTTTATCGTACTTGGGAGGGTTCATGGAGAAGATTTGATCTTCCTTCACGGTCAGGGTCTGTCAGAGGAAGAGAAACCGATACCTGTCAGCTGAGAGTCCAGATTGGGAATTAAATTATCTTCTCAAGCCTTGGATTTTCCTCACCTCTCCTGCTTCGGTCTGGACAGTGACCTTCCCTGATTCCCTACTCTGGATTGTCCCTTTCACAAAGGATTCCTTAGGATGTACCACAAAGACTGATGACTTGGCATCGAAAGGCCTGTTCTGGGCCTCGATTCTCTCCTTTTCTGACTTTCGGAGATAAGGAGCCGCCTCCCCAAAGACGGCCATCTCAGCGTCTGGAGAGGTCATGTCTGCACTTCACTGAAAACACGTCAGCAGAAGACTGAGGAGGAACAAGACACTTTCCATCAGTTAGACAATAGTTTTCTGTGCTGATGATGAAATCTTATACAGTTTCTATCTTTCCAGTATTTGAACTAGTATGTCATTTTCAATAGAACCTTTTGAAATCTATTTTTGATTTGAACACCTGAGTACTGACATCCCACTTGAGAATGAGACAGTATTCTCAATAATTTTAGTCTTTGAACTATGAACCGATTTTTTAATATTGATTATAATTTTTCAGTATTATCATATTGGGGGATGGCTTTCCATTTTACTGTTGGTGTACTGAAGAACTGAACGTAAAGCATATCTCTGTCTTCTGTTGCCCTTAATTGTCAGAAATAAGTCTCCAAAAAGTCATTTCGTTGCCCATGATATGTGGACAGTGAATTTATTTACTTTCACACTGTATGCATCTTATCAGTCTCAGTCCAACCTTTTCTGCAAGGTAATTGGACTAACAGTTAATAAGGGTGTTGCCTTTCATGACATCAGAGGCTCTAAGTCAGTTGCTAGTACATTGACAAGCTGGTAACTTCCTTCCTTTTGTTTCACAGTATTCCACAGACAAATTTTAAGTTGGAAATTAAAAAATCCCCAGAAAGCAGGTAGATAGAAAATTTCAGCTATTAGAAGCAAGCTCTCCCTCCTGGTTATCAGAAGTAATCAGAATGCAGTGAGACATGCAATATAGAGAAATTTCTCAGTCTCTTCAGTCCTACAGAACCCATACACTTACCTTGAAACTTTCAGTGAGAGCAGGGCAAAATAGTCCCAAGGAGATTTTATAGAGTCTGGTATGCAGATGCTCTGGATTCTTCCTCTTTCTTCGGTCAAAGCATTTTTGGCCAACCTTCTTTGGCAAAGCATTGTTTGGCAGACATCTAAAGACATAATTGTCATTTGATTTGACTAGATATAATTAGAAATTTTTTATATCTTACCAACTATGTGGCTATATCTACTATAAATAATTTGACAAGAGAATTAAGGAGGGAATCTCGATCAGTTAAGGCACTTAGAGAACTTGGATGCAGGACAGTGAGTTGAGGTGTCTCCAGGTGACAGTCACTCACCAGCATTCTTAGGATGGATGGCTTGGGTGTAGCATCTGCTCTGCCCACATACAGGCCTGTGTTAGAACCTAAAACCTTTTTTGGAGGTACTCTTTGACAGTGGTAACATTGCTTATGTGAGACAGCCCATCAAATGGAAGAAAAGGAATTGTTCCTCAGTTCCTCATTTCCATAACTCCTCCCCCACTGCCTGAACAATACAGTAGGTCAGCAAACAGAGTTTCTAGGTCAGCTAGTCATTAGGGCTATGAGGTACCAAAAACAGTATAAGATAACTAGTACTAAGATGCTACAGGACTGAAAGGACAGACCATGCAAATAACGTGGTTAACAGAGTAGTTTATAAAGAATGAATAGATATGTTTTAAAATCCAGGTTGTCAGATGAGGAGTGCTGAGACTGCATGGTTCAGTCTCCTGGAGCTGTGCTTAAGTAGATCCAAAACCTTCAGTAGTCTCTTGAAAGCATCAACTCTATTTCTGACAGTACTACAACTTGGACCAATTAATGTTGTTACTCTTACATCCTGCCTTAGCTTGCAGAAGAACTTTAAAAAGGCTAGCCTTAAAATGAGGAAATAGGCAGAGTTCCCAAACAGACAATTAGGTATTTGCAGACATAGAGCTTGGTTCCAAATTTACCTGAAAAGAAGTAGTGTTTCTTCTTCATGAGCAAGCCTAACCTTGTTCTCTATAAAGTATGGCTATGAGGACTTCACTATGCATTTTTCATTTAAATAAAATGATCAAGGCTGTCCATCTTTTGACTAGACAGAAGATAATCAGCAAAAGAAGTATAATTGAAAATGGATACATGTGTGCCAGAGGAGGAAAACTCAATTGAAATGAGTTTGGGTTTTTTAATGAGTTCTTGCTCTAAAAATATCTAACAAGTATTACTGGGGAAGAAAGGAGGAACATAGAAAGATCTCTCTCAGGACCTTTACAAGTAGGGAAGGTATTCTCCTGCAAGAAGGACCTAAGCAGTGTTGGAACAGTGACCAGTACATAAGAGCATATTTCCCAGGACTGTAGTTGCTTATGAGCAGAAAACTCATGGATCACAGTTGCTACTCTGCTTTGTGTAGGAACTTCATATTGAGTAGCAGCTTCACATTGTGTGCATCTAAATTGACTGGCAACAGCAGCAAAAAAAAAAAATAATCCATTTGATTTGTGGTTTAAACTTACAATGAGCACTAGAAGTTGATCATGCATTGAATGAGATGGCTGTAACTTCAGCATAAGACTAAGGAATTAACCATGCATAGAGTGTTGTAAGGGCATCTGGTATCTGCTTGAATGATTTGATATGAACACATACCAGCAAATTCTTCAGACCTTTCATCTGTTTCTTGACAGCAATTTTCAAGAATTCACTTAGATATTGTGGTCATGACACACACTGCAAAAATAGATGTTTCCTGTCTGTTCTCCTTGCTCTGGGATTACAGATTGTGAACTCCACCTTCACAGGCAAACAAGGCCTGACATCATCTGATTAGGAGACAAAGGAGCCTTGCTTACATGGGAGCACTGGGAGATTTTGACAAGAGCTGGGCTGGCTTAGATGCGTCCATCCAGTAAATGGACTACTCTCACCATCTAGATCTAGAAAGCTATTAAAATGAACCTATTAAAAGGCTACTAAAAGGACCTTTCATAGGTCCTACATAGGAAGGAGTCTCTGGAACCAATGTTCCACAAGTCGTGCGTGGTATACATATAAGTGAAGATTACTGCTTAAAAAGGAGCAAGCTCTTGTTAAATGGGAGCTCAAGTTTCAACTTTTTGTTCTCTCAAGCTTTGCTTTATAACTGAGAGGTTTAAATATCATGACAAGAAAATGGTATTAAATCACATTTAGAGTGATTCCTAAAATTTAGCAAAATTCATCATAGGGTTGCAGACTTAAAGGTTTGTCTTTTTCCTTAAAATGCTAATTACAAAGGTTCTTCAAAAGTGTACCCACCTTTGAGCTGTCCTTAGAGACTACACCTAGTGCTCTTGTCTATTTTTCTGTTGTACAATTAAGGTAATTGCTAATTTACCGGGCCCATCAAGAATATAGGCATTCAACAGGGTTGAACAGCAAACTGCTCAGTGCTTGGCATTAAACAATTCAGTGCCAATAAATTGAATGACAATGTAAATTCAGTAAGTCCTGCTGGAGCAAACAGTAATTATACCCTTTTGCTAAATGTGAAGAAAAATAACACATCTTTACATCTCATTTGAAAACTGTACTATCATACAGTTTTCCTTTTTACAGTTCTCATCAATGAAAAATTCCCAGCTTTTCCACAAATGCTGTTAGAACGCTTACATATTAAGCGAGAAAAAATGATTGATAGCAATGGCAGCTGCAATAGAGCATGTGATGTTGATCACAAGATAGACATGAATTCCTAGTAGAGGTCTAGAAAGGAAAGACCTTTGCCTGTTGGATTAGATTTGAAGATGTTGCAAAAGGAAAAGAGATCAGAAGACAATACATGTGAAAGAGGTAGAGGGGAAAAGTTCATTCCTTCTTTGCCAGTGAGAATGGCTGTGTATGATTATCATTTGTAATCATATCCTCTAAAGGTTCTTTCTAGAGACTAATAATGGTATTAATTAAAGCTTGCAGGTAGCCTATCCTTGCAAGCCCATGTTCCACAGGACAGGAAATGCCTGCAATGAAAATCATAGTGTTTAATCATCTAGCCAGTCATATGAGTATTTATGAAAAGCTTCTGGGCTACACAGCATTTTCTTTGCTGTCTTTCTAAAATACTTATGGTATATCACAAAGGACAGCTTTTTGAATGCTAGCTCTTGGCAAGGGATCTGCTGAAAGGAACAATGATGTCTGAATGCAAAAAGTGAAAATACATAGATCCTACCCACTACTTTCTCCCAGTCCTGTTACTGTCTCTGCAGGGCTGGACTCCACAGCAGCTAAACGCAAAGCACAGCACAATCAAAAAGAGAAGAGGCAGAGTGAGAACAGTCCTTGGATACAGAATGTCCTCCTCAGCAATGCAGCATGGTCAAGGTGCTGCAGTGCTGACATTTCCCATGGAGAAGAAGAGACTCAGGCATGCTGAAAATAGAAGCGTCTTGAGAAAGGTATCAGGCAGGCACCTCACTCTCTGCCAGCCCTTAAGATATGACTTCTCCTCCACTGGGCTCTGTGTTAGCAGACAGAGAGAGAGAATACTCAGCAACACATCACAGTGAAAGTGAAAATATGTACATAGACACAAATTTCCAGCATATGGCCAGGCAGAATCTCACAACAAGTTTTACTTTTAGATTTGCACTGTGATTCCAATACAGAAAGAAATTTGACAGCCTTGAAGTGTGATACCTTCATCATTACTTTTATCCATGGGTGTCAATGGGATCATTAATGGAAGAAACCTCATGGCCCTTGTTCAGGTGTCAGAACCTCCTGCCAAAAATAAACCTACGAAAACAGTGATCACAGGCCCCAGATCTTTATGTAGTACTCATCCATTCTGTTTTACTGAAGAGGAACACTGATGATTTCTTACATTCAGCTAGGAAGGTCTTTGCATCTTCTCAAGGCTAAATCTTACTATAAACAGGTTGCCCTGTAACAGCTGGTGGATTCCAGTACAGTAGAGAATAAATTGTGAGGTCTCATTCCTTCTTTCATTACGGTGCAGCAGTGAAATTCTGTGCACTTTATAATTTCCATATGCTCATCAAATACCTTTGGCAGCCTTATTAGCTTCCACTTTTTCACTAGGTTTCCCAGTACAGTCCCAACAATTTCAGACATGTCTTGGGGAGATTTGTTTATCCATTAGGGCAGCCACTCAGTGGGCAGTATTAGGAAATCCTAGTTTATAGATTCATTCCAGTCATAAAGGAACCTCCAAAAGTTAGGTAGCATCGTGCCTTGTACTAAGAAATCGTGACTCCTGAGTTCTGTCATGCAACTTTTCCTGAAGATTGGTTGCTATGGCATTTATTTCTTACTGACTGTATCATTGGAGAGAATTCATTCAAGTCAGTAAGTATTAGTAGATTCTAACATAACACTGATTGTGCTTACATGATGACTATGTCCTCTGATCTATGCCTTGCAAGATTTTACTTCTTACACAGTGGCATAGCATGGGAAATACACAGGTAGAAGGAGATTCAGGGGCATATCAAGATGCATTGCAGAGTGAAACTGGGTACAGTACTATTACCAGTAGATTGAGATTAAAAGCATGACTCTAAGTGACCTACTTATCTCCCTCTCAGAATGAAGCTCACAGGGTAAAGCAAACAAGCCCTGCTAGTGAGCCCTGGGAGGCTGGAGGGAGCTCAGAGCTGCTGAGCTACTGCTCTGGCAGGAAACCTCCTCCTGTGGGTTGATGGCCTGGGGAGCAGGGTCAGGTTCATACTCAGGTGGCAGTGTCTCTTGTCCCTGGGACAAGTCACTTCTGCTGCTCCTCCTCAGGTGATTGGGGTCCCTGATACCCCGACCAGGAACTAGGAGGTGCTCAGGGCCCAGGAGGGACCAGTAATATCTGCATGGCTCTGCTGCTCTCTGACAGACCATGGGCCTGCATGAACAAGGCAGAGGTGCAGCTGGGAGAGCAGAGGTGCAGTGCACGTGTGCCTGTCCCACCCTGTGCATGGAGAGGGAAAGGGCTGGACATCCCTCCAAGGACAGGTTGTGGTTAGCTGAGTGAGGGCAAGAGGAATGAGAGACACTGATCAGTGGGGAAACTGAGATAGAGTAAAGCGGGATAGGTAATGTAAAGAGAGGTAGAAGAAATGAGGGAGGAGCCTCTATGGAGGGACAGGCAGTGGAGGGAGAAGATGTAGCAATGTGGGTGCATTGTATATGAGAAGGTGATGTAGTGAAACTTTTGTTGTAATGGAAAGGGCTTGAGCTGATCACAGCTGTCTCACATATAGGAGTCCAAGAGGCAAACTCATTATAGCATTTTTCATTTCGGAGTGGAGTGGGGTGTTCTTTAATTACTGATTAACACTTTAACATTTCTTTTTCAGCCTCAAAGAGCAAAAATGCCAAGACGAGATTCGTCCTTTGGAGAAAAGGAAAGAGAAAAGAAAAGAAAGTTGAGAATTGTGATGAAATCCTGTACCCTTTCATGTGGATGTGAAGAGTGTTGCAGTCCCATGCTTCTTGTACACACACTGCTTCAGAGTGCAGTGTATTTCATATTGATGACATACGGGAGTGCAGCACAGTCTGTGCAGTCCCACCTGGTGAGAACTTGTCCTGGCACCGAACTTCATTGCAATGAAGACAGGAAGAAGTTCAGGGAAATGAGAAATCCTTGCTGAAACAGAGCAAATGGAGCCAACAGTGCTTTCCTACTGGGCCATAACTATATTCATTGTCCTATATGTATACAAACAGAATCATATTTGGACATTGTGTGGGGAAGGTTGTAGTCCACTTTGTGTGGTTGGAAATGTCAAGCACAAGTCAGGCATCTCACAAGAAGCATCTCATCGCACCATTTTCAACAAAAGGTGCTACCACTATCAGAATAACACAACTTCCAAAAAATCTTACTGAAAGTGCAAGTTGCTGCCTTCTGCACTGGGCTACTCAGACACAGCTCTAGGGCTCCAAGCTGTCTTCAAGTGTGATGTTGGGACATTTATATCAAAGAAGATCTCTTCCTGAAGGCGTTCATTGCAGATCCACCTGGCTGGGTAGGAAGGCATCAGATCCAACAAGAGGAAGGAATGGAAAATCTGAGGTAGAGCATAACAAAGGAAAAAAGGCATTTTGCCTCACTAGCTCTTTGCTCCCAAGGAGTAACCTCCTTTCCTCCCAATCCAAACAGTTTGGTTTAGGCCTGGTTCCTGCTGACACACAATGGAAATCCTGCATCCCTTCATCTTCCCACATTGAACTTGAAGGGCAGATCTGGGGGAAGCAACACCAGAACATCCCTGGCTTCTAAACAGCATGGGGCACTGTTGATTGGCTGCTCACAATTCATTCCCTCCCCACTTCTCTGGAGATGTATGTTAGAGAAGGAGCTGTGTCTGGACTGCCTGTGGTGTCACTGGACACCCGTGTCTCATGCTCATAGTATTCACATGTGCTGATTGCAGGAAATAGCTAGGTTTCCATAGCAGAAGTACATGGTAAGTATAAGGTCTGTGTCTAATACCGTTAAGTTCCTTTGCTGTGAGTGCTCTAAATGTATTAGTGTTTTAATAGATGCTTATGGAAAACAACACTGGACGGTTTATCACTGAAAAGTTGTAACAGCTGATCTTTACTGATGCCTTTCATCTTAGGATGTTGTTTCTCTTCACAGGCTTACTGTAGTTCATGCCTAGACATGGCAGCATAAATTTATGCCACTAGCTTTGTATCTTGTCCCTTTTAGTAAAACAATATAATCAAATAATAACTATTAAATTTTGCTGAGGTGTCAGAGTACCTCTTACAGAACCTCTGCTAACCTCAGAGGAGAAAGGGGCCGGGGAGCTGTAAGAAGAATGTGGTTAGGCCAGCAGTTACAGATGAGAGGCCTAGGTCTTTCATAGAAAAAAGAAAAAAATAGAAAAAAAGTCAGAGTAAGAAAGCATATAATAAAAAAATCTCCCTGTCCTTCTGGAGCAGGTCCTTTTCTCAAGTATTGGTTTTAGCTATGGAATTTTTAGTTGTCTCGATTCAGCAAGCTCTGCAAACCTTTCCAGTCTGTTGGACATCCTTCTAGCTGTTACTTTTGAGACCTGACTGTTTCCTTGGTCCCCATTATTCTGAGCAGTCTGCTGCAGGCCCCTATGTTCAGAGCTCTTTCTAGCACCTACGTTCTCCCCTTCGCTCTTGAAGTTACCTTTCATCTTCCTGTCCTGTTTAACTGCTATGAGCTAACGTCCAGTCTTTCCCTTCTCCTCCCCATCACAGCCTTTTAACAAAATACCACTTTATTGAATGCAGGGTTGAAGAGAACTAATTGAAACCTGTTGTTAAGCTAAGGATATGGACAATGGGCATCCTGGTATTTCATTCGTTCCAACTTTTTGACGATACATTACAGTCACATACAGCCTGTAGCTTCCAGAAATCAAACACAAAAGTGGGCGTTACAATTAGACTTCATAAGTAAAAGCTTTAAGCTATTCACTCTCTATGAGATCTTTTAAAGACATTTAACTTAAACATCATCTGTTGTTCTTTCTTCATCATATCCTATGATTATTTTTAGACCCCAAAGTGGCCATCCCACCCTGCAGTTTTGTTAGGCAGGGACTTACCACTTGAGAAGGTTATTTGATTTTCATTGAAGGAAACAAAAGGCCTAAGATTCAGAGTAAGACATTACCCACAGAATGCTTTGAATAAATAGCAAGACAAAAGCATACAGTGCTGTTCTGTTCTACACAGAACAGGGGGATGATCAGCTTCCATTATGACCAGAGATCCTGTAGTTAAATTTTACATGTCCCTGTTGCTTTACTCTGGATCAAACTTCCTGTGAAGATGGATAATTCAGGAGTTCTCCACAGATCAACTAATGCTTTGTTCTTCTCTGTGGAGTGGATAAAACACAGGATTCAATCACTGGCTCTTGACAAAATACTTGTCACCTGTTCAGAAAATCAAGTGATTTCCAGGTGATGAGAAGTATGAGATGTTTCCTTGAGAAATCCATACTTCATAGCATAAAATAGCCTTTCTCCAACCTTTCTATACAATTCCTTTGTGTGCCAAGCACTTTCAGACCTAGAACCTCTCTATGTAAGTAAAGCAGAAAATCTCAAGATTTGAACTTTTAAAATCATTGTCTCTATTCTGATTATAGAAATAGCTTAGTTTCAGTAGACTGAACCCAGAGAAAAACCTAATCCAAATGCTGCAGCTGGAATACATACACATTTTTTCTTGTTGCCAAAATAGGTTACTTAACACATGGATTTAGGAAAGGGACTTAACACCCACAGGGTTACTAGAATAATTTATCCTGGGAATGAGAGTGCTAGGATATAACAAGTCTTTAGTGAAAGGAATTAAATTATTAACATGCAACAAAATAGGTTGCTTCATAATGCTGAATTGCTCACAAAATGCAAAGATAAGCACCCAAGTTTCTTGTTAAAAGGTCAAGATGTTCAGTATTTTTTACTGTTTAGTGTTAGTTTTTACACTAATCTTGAAGACAATTCCTGATGGGATTTACAGCTTGCAAATGCTGTTCTCAGCTATGCTGTTAATATTTATAAAACATGCCAAGAGGGATCTTTGTGCCTGTGGATAAGGAATGTGTAGCCTCATACTGAAGATCCCTGGGTAAAATAAGACCTCTCAGGAATGCTGGCATGAGACAAGGAGAAATGCTGGAACACTAATTCTCTGGTGCAAAGCTTCTCATTCTGACACTTCTGCTAAGATGTGGCTGGGCACTGGATCCTGGAGATGGTAAGAAAACTTTTCACATAAAAAGTTCATTTTATTGTACTGAAAGGTGGCCGTTGTGTTGAATTAAATGGAATGTGATGAGTGCCTTCTCTGTTCCTAGCATGGTATATCTAATCTGGGCAGTTGTTTGTAGTTTAGCAGGGTAAGACATGTCCTTCAGGGATTTGAGCTGTCATTCCAGATGAGCAGTGCTAAAAAGGATGGAGTAGGAAAGGAGTTGGGGATTACTTCTAGGGAAAAGTCAGTGATGAGCCTAACAAATAAAAGACCAACTAACCATGTAAGGTGTGTTGGGCCAGTTACTGGTTTTGCTATTACAAAGAGAAAACAGAAGTGAGCTAACCTTTGTGTCTGTTCAGAATGTCCTTGTATCTTGCGCTATGAATGGCCTGAGGTGGACTTGCTATCTTCTGATCCTGTTCCTTTGTTTGGAGTCTAATTTCTGCAATGCTTGATACAATTATTATTTGACTTCAGGGATGAAAAGAAGTTAAATAGAAGTTACTTCTATTCAGGAAGTTTCCCGGGAATGTTATTATTTTGCTCTGATGACACCCAATTAGCTGCCCATTGAGTACAAGTAACAGTCTTGCAAAGAAAATTGAAGAGGGAGGGCAAAATCAGCTAGAGATTAGAGACAGTTGACACACAGCACTTTTAGATTTGAAGAGGGACAGCTCTTCAATGTGCATGAGGTTTCTATGGTTACTCAAATTCCTCCTATCTCCACAGCAAATGTCAGAGAAGGATACGTGAGCTGTAGGTCCTGGATAAAGAGGTGACATTCAGGATGCCCTTTCCATCACATGCCAAAGCAGCCAAACAGCTTCAGTTACAGAACAGGTGAGTGGGGTGGACAGGCTCTGAGGAAAAGGCAAAAGGAGTTGGAGAATGGCATGAAAGGAGAAGAAATGAGGACAGCAATATAAACTAAAATTACCAGATACTTGATTAATTGCCTTGACAGTACACCTATGAGAGAAGCAACAAGAGGCTACATTGCAGGGATAGATTTGTTTAGATTTTCACAACTAGCTTTTTGTTGCTGTAAGTGAATGTTACAATTATATACAATTTCTTTTACCCGCGTTCTTCATAAAACAAGAAAGACCTCTGAACATTAAAACTATTTAAATTACACAAGGCATTCTGAAGCGCAGAAAGAGTTTGCAATATTGATAACATAGGAGATGATTTCTACTGGTAATTCCCATATTCATTATTTACATGGAAAAAAGAGGATTTTCAAAACTTCCTTTCAGTTTGGAGAATAATAGGATAACACCTCTCATAGGAGAACAGGATATATTGCTGTTCATGAAAAATTAACCTATTTTAATATTAGCCTAACCATCTAATGTCTGACTACCTCTTCATTTGGTCACTGCCATGCGGTACAGATCAGTCTTTTCAGCTCCCTGACAAATCCCTCCAGTTGGCTATATATTCCTGAAGCAGGGTGACTCGAAGGCTCTCAGAGCCTTCCCATGAGCCCACACTGCTGTTTGACTCACATGTTAGCTAAGCTCGGACTTGACCTCTTTGGGCTCCAGTTCCAAAGTTCATGTGTTGAACCATACTTCTCCCAGTGGTACCATACTGATGCTGGGGTCATGCTGTTGGCATGGTGGGGCAGGGGAGGTGCCTGTTCTGTGGGAGGTGGGAGAGCACTGTCATGAGATCTGAGCAGCAAAGCTAAGGTGCTAGGTGGTTTCTTCCTTGCCTGGGGTGTGATGGGAAGCTTACAGTGAGAACTGTTGAATTTTACTTTATTGACAAAGAGTATCTGACAGAAAATGTTTCCAACCAGTTGTGCTACTATTACTGGAATGCTGCTTTTGTGCTCCAGAGATCACCTGCCGATCCTCGGCTGTCCATATGGGACAGAACTTTATTTGAGCCCATTAACTGCATCTATTTTAAACTTTTATCTGAGAGGTCTTTCTCTATGGCCATTAGAAACCAACATTTTTTTCAGGACCTTTGCACTAGTGCTAATCAGATGACAGCTTAACTCTAAAAATAGATCATAGGTGCAAAGCAACCTCTGGCCTCCACACATAGATAATTACAAGTCAAGAAAAACCAAACCTTTAGCTTCCCACTAGTGTTCTACGTGTGTCCTAACAATGTAATAAATTGGATCCTCAAAAAAGCTGCACAGTAATTCAAGCACAGGACAATATGTAGGGCTAGATACTCTATCTAAAGATGGCTTTAGGAAGAGCACAACTTGACTGAGATGATTAGTTTAGATTGAAAATTACAGCAAGTTGCAAGGAACGTAAAAAAAACCAAAACCTGCACAATAAAAAATCCTATAAGAGTGATGTGAGTTTAAAATTCTAAAGAATATGAGAAGTTTCAAGTAAGGCAGATCATATATTTAAAGGCATTTCTAATTTACAGTAAATATGTTTATGATTTTATTATGTTCAAAATATATTTTCTAAAGTAAAGGCACTATTTTTCTTATTTACATAATTACCAATCCAACCTACAAAAATGTGAATTATTTCCTACTGCAGAAACTTTCTAGGTCTGCAACAATAATACCCAAACAGCAGTACAGACCAAAAACTTGCCTAGAAACTTTAAAAAGTATCAAAATCTCCTTTTTTTATGAGTATTAACTTGTGATACGTTACAATCCCCGCTTCCTTTCTTTCGGTAGTTCAATGACCATAAACCATGCATTTGTCTATCTCATCTAATCTTCCCAAAAGTACTTCCCAAATTTCCTTCTGAAAATCTGAGACAATTTCTCTAATTTCATAGAGCTACTTTTACTTCTCATCCCATTTTGCCTTGCCAAAGTGCTTGGATGCCACTGTCCCACAAGCTGCCAGGCCCTTCACAAAGTCTGCAATGTAACAGCTGTACAAGGTAACTGCAGCAAATAGTCATGACAATCACGATGGGGTTAAAATGGCAGCTCATGTGGCACCTATATTGTGCAGTTCCCAAGCATGGCACTGACTATCTCTGCAATAAATATCAACACAAATCCCAGGACAGGATGTCCAAGTGCTCTTTACTGGGCATTGTGGATTTTTTCCCAGGGACTCTTGACCCTGGAGACCCAGGTCTCTGGCAGGCTCATGCTGGAACAGCCTGTTACCATCTCAATAGCTGTATCATGAAGGAAA
>JAOXJK010009590.1:0-15085 GCA_025774025.1 Xenus cinereus | reverse complement strand
CCCCCCGCACAACACAATCAGCTGCCTCTCACAACTACCACTAGCTGCCGCCCATCTACCTTACCTGCAGTCCCCCAACCCACTTCTCTTTATATCCAGGTGGAAGAATTTCCAGAGCATGAAAAGGGCCAAAAATAGCTATTATTTTTAATCCAAGCAACTCTGTCTCCAGCTCATTCTAATTCCTCTCCCCTCCCCCTGCAGCCACCTCCCTAGCACCCGGAAATAGCGTCATCGTACTACAACCCACTCAGCACAGATGAATAAAAGAAAGCATCGAATTGGCTGCACCCCAACAGCCAAAATGGGTCGCTCCTTAGCCATGCAAGGTTCCTGCTGTACATTTATCAGGAGCCAAGCATCTGGGAAACAAATCCAGGGTTCACCGAGCAACAGCTCAGAGACTGTGGATTAATACATGCTCACCTCTGTCATGCTCTACTTAGAAAGTGGACACTAGTATTTTTTTTTTTTTTTTGTCAAGCCAAATAGCTATAGAATAAAACAGGGAGGGTTTATAACATTCTCCAAAGATTAACATAGTCAGTGGGGTAGGATTCCAGCCTTGAATGGCATTGCTAGTATTTGAAAAGTGACTGTGGTGGCCCTTGCAAGGCCAGGCTCTCCCCATCCTTCCCATCAACATGTTTTACTTCTTGTTTTGCAGAATGATTGACATTGCCAAGGCCATGAGGTTGAAGGCCTCCAAAACAAAGGAGCCCCTGTGACTTCTGGCCAATCAAGATCACAAGCTGGCCTCATTCTTCCCCTTCCTGTGTACAAGCCACCAGGGAGCCAGTGGAAGCACAAAAATATGAGGTAAAATGCGTAAAAAGACTGGGCAGGAATGAAGCTGATTCCCATCCCTTGCTATACCCTCCAAAGGCAGAGTATCCACCAGGAACTTTTGTCTGTTTGATATGACTTTGTTCAGTGTTGGCATGCTCTCCATTCAAAACCTGCTCTCAGTATTAGGCTGGGATAGGTGATCACTTCACTGAATCATTTATTTATTTATTTATTGAATCACAGAATGGTTTAGGTTGGAAGGGTCCTCTGAAGGTCATCTTGTCCCACCCCCCTGTTCAAACAGGGCCACCAAGAGCTAGTTGTCCAGGACCATGTCCAGAAGGCTTTTGAATATCTCCAAGGATACAGACTCCACCCTCTCTGGGCAACCTGTTCCAATACCTAGTCACCCTCACAGTAAAAAAGTGTTTCCTGATGTTCAGATGGAACCTCCTGTGTTTCAGCTTGAGCCTCTTCTGTCACTGGGCACCACTGAAAAGAGCCTGGCTCCGTCTTCTTTGCACCCTCCCTTCAGATATTTATATACATTGATGAGATCCCCCCCTGAGCCTTCTCTTCTCTAGGCTGAACAGTCTCAGCTCTGTCAGCCTTTCCTCACAGGAGAGATGTACCAGTCCCTTAATCATCTTTGTGGCCCTGTGGTGGACTCTCTCCAGTATGTTCATGTCTCTCTCATACTAGGGGAGCCCAGAACTGGACACAGGACTCCAGGTGTGGCCTTACCAGTGCTGAGGCGAGGGGAAGGATCACCTCCCTTGACCTGCTGGTAATGCTTTGCCTAACGCAGCCGAGGATGCCATTGGCCCTTGCTGCAAGGGCACATTGCTGGCTCATGTTCAACTTGGTGTCCACCAGGCTGCTTTCCAGCTAGGTGGCCCCCAGCATAATGCATGGGATTGTTCCTCCCCAGGGGCAGGATTTGGCACTTCCCCATGGTGAACTGCATGAGGTTCCTGTCAGCCCATTTCTCCAGCCTGTCCAGGTCCCTCCCCTCTGGGTGGCAGCACGACCCTCCGGTATATCAGCCACTCCTCCCAGTTTTGTGTCATCAGCAAACTTTCTGAGGGTACACTCTGCCCCATCATCCCGATCATTAATGAAGATGTTAAACAGAACTGGACCCAGTTTTGACCCCTGGGGTACACCACTAGTTGCTAGCTTCCAACTGGACTGCCTTTTGTCACCTATGTACTCGTAGAAGCTCATATTTATATAAATATTTATATAATATATATTATAAGAAAACTTAACCAAACTCTAAACAATAGGACCTCTGCCCTTCTTCACTTTTCTGAGAAAGGTGTATAGGGGAGGCCAGAGTGGGGAGAGTAGTTTGAAACTACAGGTCCTCCCTCCACTGGGTATCATCAAGTTGGTTCTGACATCATGGATTTCTCCTAGCTAACAGTCAGATATCACCCAAACACAAAGGTCTCCCTACCTCTGTTCCTGTTCTTTTGTTCTTAGGCAGGAGAGTCAGCCTGTTTCTTTCCACTGTTGTCTGGGGAATGCAGGCTGGACAAACCCATGAATTCAAAAAAATTCCTTGGTGGTGCTAACACTGGTGGCATGCAATTACTGAAGTGAAGCATTATTTTTCCAGTTAAATATGAGCCAAAAATGCCACTGGTTTTCATTCCCCTTTGCCTGCTGTCAGATTTTACAGAAAGTTGGTGATGTGCAAAAGCAATCACAGATGCTCAGAGAAGGAATAGCATGTGTGAGGATGGTTCATTTTTACTTGTGATTGTGTAGCCTTTCAACCACACACTGCAAAGCTGCAGTAGCATTGTTTCTACCCCTGTAATTCTCATGTTGTTGTTATCCTGGCCTTGCACCTGTGAATACTGAGATATTGTTATGTCTGTTATGACAGTTTTGCATGGGAAAGAATTGCCACCAGAATGAGAATCACCCCCTGTTCTGCACTGAGGGGTGGGGAGGGGATAGAGAGATGGTGCAGGGATCTTTCTGGATCTCAATAAGAAAGCCCTGACAACAAATGGCTTAATAAAATGTCTGTTTTAATAAGACAAAATAAGAAGAGTAATATGGATAGCAAGTAAATGTTATGTCCCTTCAGATGCTGAGAACCCTGTATTTGTGCAGTATCAGACACAGCCTGGATAGCTTTCCCATGGTACGTTGTGCAGATTCTGTCCATGGAGGGAAGGTCCTCCTTTTTGGTCAGTCCAGCTGTTACATAATTTTCTTACAAGAAAACAACTCTATTCATAAAGGAACTTCTTGTTGCAATTTTAGATAAAGGCAAGGACACACAGGTGGCATAATCCCTGGCACCAAGTGGGAGCTGACTGCGAGTTTCTCTGTTAAAATGAGCTGGCTGATTTTATCCTGCATCCAAGGGATTTGTGCGGCGCAACACAGGCCCAAAGGAAACACTGTGTGCAGCACAGTGCAGCACAGTACAGGCCTGGGCCTATCCCAGTTAACAGTTATGCAGATCATTAACTCCTCAAAGTACAGCGGTTTTCTGGTCAGGATCACTACACCCCCACCCCCAATCCCTTGGTTGTAGCTTTTGGTTTGCATTGAGGGGGGAAATCTTACTGAATAATCATAGAATCATAGAATGGTTAGAGTTGGAAGGGACCTTAAAGATCATCAAGTTCCAACCCCTCCTGCCATGGGCAGGGATACCTCCCACTAGACCTGGTTGCTCAAAGCCCCATCCAGCCTGGCCTTGAACACTTCCAGGGATGGGGCAGCCACAACTTCCCTGGGCAACCTGTTACGGTGCCTCACCACCCTCATAGTAAAAAATGTCTTTCTAATATCCAATCTAAATCTCCCCTCTTCCGGTTTAAAACCATTACCCCTTGTCCTGTCACTGCACTTCCTGACAAGGAGTCCCTCTCCGGCTCTCCTGTAGGCTCCCTTCAGATATTGAAAGGCCGCTATAAGGTCTGCCTGTAGCCTTCTCT
Organism: Xenus cinereus; assembly: GCA_025774025.1. Classification (NCBI taxonomy): domain Eukaryota; kingdom Metazoa; phylum Chordata; class Aves; order Charadriiformes; family Scolopacidae; genus Xenus; species Xenus cinereus. The sequence goes on along the minus strand of JAOXJK010009590.1, from coordinate 11,330 downwards.
TCTCCAGGCTGAACAACCCCAGCTCTCTCAGCCTGTCCTCATAGGGGAGGCTCTCCATCCCTCTGATCATTTTCGTGGCCCTCCGCTGGACCCATTCCAGCAGATCCATGTTCTTCCTGTGTTGAGGACTCCAAAGCTGGACACAGTACTCCAGGTGGGGTCTCACAGAAGAAGCATTAAACTTCTTTTCTTCTGCAAATCGCTTCTGCATTAAACTTCAGAAGCACTAAACTTCCTTTCTTCTGCAAATCACTCCTAATGTAACTCGTTATGGGCCCAGGCAGTATTCGGTAGTTTTCTCATTTTTGACTGAGGCTGTTTGGGTTTTTTTTGTTTCATGTTATTTTTCATAATAACATCTACAAAGAAATGTTGTTGTTTGTACCATTTCAAATTATGTATCTGTCCACCTTCTGTGTGACTCACAGACTGTGTGAGCCCAGGATGGGCCATGCTCTCTATGTGTTTTAACAAAATGAAGGACCTTCCCGTGACTGGTTTGCCTGAGATCCTTCCTTTGAGACCTCCTCTGGAGCTGCAGGGGCAGATCCTGTGTGCAGAGGTGGAGGGGAAAAGAGTCTCGGCAGAGCAGCCCTGGCAAGGAGCACCAGCGCTTGGTCTTCCCAGAGCTGCTCACTTTCCACTTCAGCGTTCTCCTTCTTAGCTCTTGTGTTGGCGTAAGGCCTGAGTGCTCTTGAAGCCTGGGGACAGTCTTGCAGTGTGGCAGTGACAGAATCAGAGCAGCACAGAACGGCAGGGGTTGGAAGGGACCTTCAAAGATCATCTAGTCCAGCCCCCCTGCCAAAGCAGGGTCACCCAGAGCAGGCGGGACAGGACACGCACCCGGGCGGGTTTTGAATCTCTAGGCAGCCTGTTCCAGTGCTCTGGCACCCTCATCTACAGCACGAGGAACATGGAGCTCAGGTGTGTCCTGAGTCAACTGACGGCTGGATGTTTTTCAGTAGCCGTAGACTACTTTCCTCGGCAAACGCCTCCCAGTGTATGTCATGACAGGCCGAGCCTGTCTGTCCTTCTTTACATTTGTTTTTCCTTTTTCCACTTGTGATGTTGTTTTTTTTCAAAGAAGTGTTTATCCATCTCCTCCTTCTTATCCATCCACGCACCTTGTGGGACCCAGGGACTGTGTTAATGTGGAGTCTTTCATTGTATTTAACTGAACTAAACGAAGCTTCAGCACCTCTTTTATTGGAGATCCATCCTCAGCATAGCAGGAGTGAATGGGAAGTGAAGACACCTCTCCTGGAGAGGAGAGCAGGGGACAGAGGGTGCCTCCTTTTGCTCTTGCCATGCATGTCCACCCATCTCTGGGGCTGAGTCCTCTGTGCCCCACAGGAGCTGCTGTGCCATTCAGAGGGGCTGAGGCTTTGATGTGACTGCCCAGAGCCCTGCAGCAGGCACTGCTGTGAGGCCAACCCAGACTGGGTTGTGCTGGGGAGAGGGCCTTGGCGGTGGAGAGAGGGAAAGAGAGGTGGGAGAGCTTGGAGGGAGGTGGTCTGGGCTGGAAAGTACCCGGGAGAGGAAAACATCAGTGTGTAACTCCTACTGCATGAGCATGCCGGGTGAGGGCTCACAGCAGAGGGTTTGTGGTGCAGAGCCAGGGCTTGGGGAAGGGATCGAAGACATGCAGGTGGAGGGGAGAGGAGGCTGGTCTGTGCCCTTGGTGGCATGAACAGATCAGAGGGCCCCGGGGTCTTCCTCACCACCCAGCCATTGGCCCTCTCTCACCAGAGATTTCCAGCACTGGCTGCTCACCCCAGGTTTACGGGGGAGGGGGTTTCACTGTGAGGCCTTCTCCATCCTCCTGCTGGTCACAGGGCCTGTACGAGGGGAACAGCCAGCCCTGCCCGGCCTCTCTCCTTGCCCACATCCTGGCAGACCCTGGAGCAGAGCTCTCCGTGAAGGCCCTGGTGGGATGTGGCTGGGGCTGCGCAGGGCTCAGGTGCCAGGGAGGCTGCAAATGTAGGAGGCTCATGGGGGATCTCTGGTCTGAGGTCTGTCATTGGGGTGGGAACTTTCCTCACCCCTGACTGTGCCCTTTCCCGTGCTGTGCCTGCACCGTGAGGCCGCGTATGGGCAGTGGGGCTGGGCCAGCTCAGGGGCCATGAAACAGCTGCCAGGACGTGCCAGCAACTGGCTGCAGAGAAGGGAATTCTGCGTTTTGCTTTTGTTGTTGGGGCATGTTTGAAGGAAAGGCAGAGCTCACCTGGAGATGCTGGTGGCCGAACAAGGAAAATGCAGGGCTGTTGCTGAGTGGGGAGGGTTCGTTAATAAGAGCAGATCCATGGTGGGACTGAGGCACTCAATGTATTCTTTGCTTCAGTCTTTCCTGAAAAGATCTCCGGGCCTCTGTTCTCAGGGAAAGGCTTCAAGGAGGAGGAGAGCTCATATTGGCAGAAAGCTCAGGAAATCCTGCAATGGCAGGTGTCAGTGTCTGTCCCTGCAGGGGACTCACCCTGGCAATGGCACAGGCTGGGAGCAGCCCTGTGGGAAAGGTCTTGGTGGGCAGGGAGCTGGACAGGAGGCAGCCACGTGCCCTGGCAGCAAGGGAGGCCACCAGCATCCTGCGCTCTGTGACCAGGAGATCAAGGGAGGAGAGTATGCAGGTTGCTGCATCCAGGTCTCAGATTCCCAATGCAGGAATGATGTCAGCCCACCCGGAGCGATATTAGCCAAGGGCTCCTAAGACAGTCAGGGACTGGAGCACTTTCCCTGTGAAGAGAGACTGAGGGAGCTCGGCTTGTCCTGCCCGGAGAAAGGACAGTCTTGGCAGGAACTTGTAGCAGCGTTGCACAGTTCCCAGGAAGACTGAGTCAGGGTGCTGTCCGTAGGACAAGGACAAGAGGGCCGAAACAAGAGAGAGCCAGGGTACACGCAGCAAGAAACTGTTCACACATGGGAATAGTCAAACACTGGAAGCTGTTTCCCGGGGGTGGACACCAGCTCTGATCCAGAAAGTGACCAAAACACATTTGGCTGTGATCCTCAGTGATCCTCAGTGATCTCCTCAGTGATCTCCTCTGGCCCTGCACTGAGCAAGAGATTGGTGAAGGCACCTCTCCAGTTCCCTTCCAACCTGAACGGTGCTGTCCTTCCTTCACCTTCATGTTTTCAAATTAGGGAAAGCTCTCAGGTCCTCCCTGGCCACAGAACTAATTCACATCAGGTGCAGGGCTGTGTTACAGGTGCCCTCATACAGCCCTGACCATATCAAGCGTCTTTCAATACTCCTTCAGGCAGTTGTGTGATTTCCCAAGGAGTATCAGTAGCTATTAAAGAATAAAAACATAAATATATGCCACACAGCAGTCTGCATCTTTGTGAGAAGGCTTGAAGCAGCGGCAGGGGTAGTGGGCTTGAGCTGTGAGCATCCTGTGAGTTAACAGATCCCCTTTCCCAGAAGAAGGGGTCAGGGCTTGGTTGTCCTGCCTGGTGAAACACATCCAGGGCTTTCCCAGCCTCATTCCACATTTGATTTTCCACCTCTAAGCAGTGCCTCTGACTTCTTGCTTCTCCAGCCCCCAGGGACTCTCGCAAACTTGGAGGTTTGCTGCTGACTCTTGCTTCTCTAGAGGCTTGGTCAGCCCTTCAGGATCTGCAGTTCAGGAACTTGGCACCAGAGGGCTCATTAACAGGCAAAACACCCGAACAAGGAAGTCTCTGTGCACAATTTTCCTTTAAGTCTTCAATTCTTCTGTGGTTAATTGCAGCGGTTTCAGGAGTGTAATGATAAGATTAGTAAACAACAGTAGAAAGGATTTCTTTTTTTTTTTCTTTCCTACTTTATTCCATACATGAATTGCAATCAGCAATCTCTAATTGCTAGTGATCCTGAGCCTCACCTAATACAGTCTGAAAAGATACCAAAACAAAGACCCTTTCTGTTCCCCAGCCTATGGCCACTCTTCATCCCTGCCCCACAACTACCATTTCTCTCATGAGCCCCCTGGGACTCGCAGCAGCCTTGTTCAAATCTGAGCTTTCTCCTGCAGGTTTCAGCCCATGAGCACCATTTCCCACCTGGTTTACTTGGGCAATGAGCAGCACAGAGACACAGAAGAGTGTTTCTCAGTAGCTTGCAAAGGAAAACAAAGGAATGCAAGAGTTCAATAAAAAATCAGACGTTCCTCAGCTAAGTCCTTAAGTCCGCGTTGCCTCCACTGAAATGTGCTTCCCACAGTGGACATGCTTAGACCAATAGAAACCACAATTTTTGTTTAATCACAGACCCCAAGAGCTCCCAAAACATTCCCTCTCCTGGACTTTTCTGTTTGTTTGTCCGTATTTACTCTTTGCACGCAGAGTCACACACTTGCAGTCACGAGCTCCCTCCATTCGCAGAGGGAAGCCAAGAGACAGAGTGAGTGAAATGGTCTTTGGAACAGACAAATCTGCACTAACTCGAACATATGTGGGTTACAGGAATGTCTTTCAGCAGACTCTGCTGCATCTGGACACACTTATGTTTTATTCACTGCATGTTAAATTCCATGTGACCCCACTGTAGGTGAAGGCAGGGATGAGAGTGATCACCTCTAACACCAGACACCTTGGATGCAGTTGTCCAGGCTTCCCTTTCTAGTCAAGGGAGAGAAATCACTTGTCTCAGCCAAGATGCTTTGACGCATCCCCGTGTCCACCAGCTCATGCTCCAGAAGTTCTGCCATCGGTCCTGCATCTCATTTCTCTGTCCCATGTGGGGCCTTCAGCTACCTCAGGGTATCATGGAGACAGAAACCACCTCTGTGTGGGCAACTGCGTCAAACCTTGCATGGAGATGTTAGGTAGAAGTTGAAGCATATGCAGAAAAGAGCTTGGTGTGATAAGTGTGTAAGAAGTTTTCATTTTCAGAAGTTGAGGATTTTCTATAAGTAAATCCTCGTGATTATTTTTCCTATGGGCCACTGACACGGACCAGCAAGCTGATTTCTCCTTCTATGTAAATCGAGATTTATACCGTCATTTCTAAAATACATGAACTCTTTGAGTGGAGAAACTCTTCTCAGGACAAGTTTATATTAAAACATTTCACATTTGCCTTTCACACCTAAACAGAGCTCAGTCCAGTGGAGATTAAAGAGGTTGGATAGAGCCCACCATTCATTCTTTGCTGTCAAGTGCATTGGTAGCACTTCCCTCTTACCATCCCTTTTTTTGAGCTGGCCCAATCTCAGTGGGGTGTCCAACAGGAGAACACAACGGCCCCCAAGTGCCAGACCCCAACCCATACACAGAGGACCAGAGCACAGTCAATGAAAGGAAATGTCCTTCCCATCTGATACCCTGATAAACTTCTCCAATGAAAGGGCTGGCTGGGCAGAGGAGAAAAGCTTTTGGCACTGTCTCCCCTAAAATCCTCCTAGAGGTGCCTCCCCCTGTTTCCTCACCTCACTTGGACCCTGAGATCTCCCAAGATTTACTGATGCCCTTCTGTCCCTTACTGGCTGTTGCTTCAAACACAGAGCTGTGGTTAAGTGAGGATATGCCACTACCTGGGAGTTCCCCACCACCCGTCTGGTTTCTTCCATTCCTCTGCTAATGCTCCTCTAGCGCCCCAAATACCACAGCCTCAGAAGTGCTTGAATCAGAAGATTTCTTTGTGATGAGGTTGTCTTTCTACAATGGACAATCTTCTGAGAAATCTTTTAGATAGATACAAAAAAGTTAGATACAAACATAATTAAGGAATTGGCATAAGAGACAATTAGACTACTGAAAGACGGGGAAGCTTTGAACTCCCTGCAGCTCAAAGCAGCCACTGGGAAGGTGAGCGTTATCTGAATGAACAAAGAATAAGGGGAGGGGAAAATTGGAGAATAACCACAGAATCACAGAACGGCAGGGCTGTGAAGGGACCTTCGGAGATCATCTAGTCCCACCCCCTGCCAAAGACGATCACCCAGAACAGGCTGGGCAGGAACGTGTCCAGGTGGGTGTGGAATATCTCCAGAGAAGGAGACTCCACACCCTCTCTGGGCAGCCTGTTCCAGGGCTCTGGGAAACTCACAGTAAAGAAGTTTTTCCTCATGTTGAGATGGACTCTCCCATGTTCCAGTTTGTGCCCATTGCCCCTTGTCCTGTCACCAGGCACCACTGAAAAGAGTCTGGCCCCGTTCTATTGATACCCACCCTTTAGATATGATCAGCATTGATGAGACAGGCTCAGGTCTCTCAGTCTTTCCTCGTAAGGGAGATGCTCCAGTCCCTGATCATCTTTGTAGCCTCTGCTGGACCCTCTCCAGCAGTTCCCTGTCTTTCTTGAGCTGGGGAGCCCAGAACTGGACACAGTACTCCAGATATGGCCTCACCAGGGCATAGCAGGGGGGGAGAATGACCTCCTCCACTTGCTGGCCATGCTTTTTTTAATGTATCCCAAGAGACCTTCTTGGCCACAAGGGCACATGGCTGGCTCAGGGTCAACTTGTTGTCCAGCAGGACTCCCAGGTCTCTCTCTGCAGAGCTGCTTTCCAGCAGGTCAGTCCCTAAACTGTACTGCTGCATGGGATTATTCCTGCCCCAGTGCAGGACCCCACACTTGCACTTGGTGAACTTCATCAGGTTCCTCTCCACTCTGCAGCCCGTCCAGGTCTCACTGTATGGCAGCACAGCCTTCTGGAGTGTCACGCACCCCTCCCTGCTTTGTGTCATCAGCAAGCTGCTGAGGGTACACTCTGTCCCCGCATCCAGGTCGTTGATGAATATATTGAACAAGACCAGACCCAGACTGACCCCTGGGGAACACTGCTAGTTACAGGCCTCCAACTGGACTCTGCGCCACTGATCACAACCTTCTGAGCTCTGCCATCCAGCCAGTTCTCCTTCCACCCATCTGTCCACTCATCTAACGCACACTTCCTAAGCTTATGTCCAATTACAAACAACTTCAAGAATGATGTTGCAAAACCGATGGACTTTGGATTTCTTGTTACTGCAGGAACATGGTGTATGTGGATATTTGAAATTGAACAACCACCAGTGTTGTGTCCTCATCCCCAATGTGACAGAAGGTTTGGAAAAACAATTAGATACTGTACAACAAGTTTCAAAATCAAGCAGAAACACATGAGAGGTGATGGAAACAGGATGGTTGAACAAGAACTTCCATGGATTTGGGTTTTCCCTAACTGGAAGGCTGCAAAGTCTCTTGCAAAACCTAATCATTTCTGTGATCATGGTGGGGTTTGTTTGTATTTTACTTGGATGTCTTCAGAGTATTGTTACCAGGCCATTATCTCAGTCTTATGTATTAGTGGTATGGGATAGAAAATGAGACTCATTGAAGTACATAAAGACTTTGATGATTCTCAAAGTGTCGAAATTGTTGTAGTAAAATTGCTAATAAGTAGGAAAATGAAATGGAACATGTAGTCAAAGCAACCAAGGGAACCTGCTGCTAAAAGGAATCTTTACAGTCCCAACCATATTTCAGTAAATACAGAGAAATAGTAGCTAGACATGATGTATCTAAGTTTGGATTAAGGAACTAACTACTGGACAATGTAGCTTTGGTAATAAGCAGGATATTTCTGCCAAGAATCATACAATGGAAGAAGAGAAACGCAACTATCCCCCACGGCATCAGCCATTTCCAATTCCAGGCTGAGCTATTTCCCCTCTTGGAGCAGACATTGCGCAAAGCAGCTCCGTGTATAGACACACACCTCGGTGCTGTGTGTGCGTTTGGGCTGAAAACCCCACTGGGCGAGTTTTTCAGAGGCAGTTTCAGAGTGACAAAGCCGATTCAGTACATAAATGCTTGTGCTGGTTTTTGCTGGGATAGAGTTTAGTTTCTTCATAGTAGCTACTATGGGGCTGTTTTGGATTTGTGCTGGAGACAGTGTTGATAACACAGGGATGTTTTAGTTATTGCTGAGCTGTGCTTGCACAGAGTCATGGCCTTTTCTGCTCCTCACACCCCCCCACCATCAGGCAGGCTGGGGGTACAGGAGAAGACAGGAGGGGACACGGCTGGGACAGTGGACCCCAACTGCCCAAAGGAATATGGTTCAGTGATGGTTTTTTATCAGAGTTAGGTTGATGGTTGGACTAGATGATCTAGGTCCCTTCCAACCTAAACAATGCCATGATTCTATGATTCTATGATATTCCATACCATATGACATCATGCTCAGCAATATAAATCTGGGGGAAGAAAAGGGAAGGGTGGGTTGTCTGGAGTTATGGCATTTTATCTTCTCAAGTAACCATTATGCTGATGCAGCCCTGCTTTTCTGGAGATGGCTGAAAACCTGCCTGCCCCTGGGAAGCAGAGGATGAATTCCTTGTTTTGCTTTGCTCACGCGTGTGGCTTTTGCTTTACCTCTTGAACTGTGTTTATGTCAACCCATGAGTTTTCTCACTTTTACCTTTCCGATTCCCTCCCTGGTCCCATTGGCGGGGAGTGAGGAAGTGACTGTGTAGTGCTGGGCTGCCGGTTGGCGTTAAACCACAAGCACAGAAACTCCACAGGTCTCTGGGACCCCATCCCAGTGCTGGACTGTCCTCCTGGTGATCTTTTTATTTTTTATTGTTATGTCAAAGTAGTCAAGAATTACACAACTCAGTGCGAGACGTCATGGCAGGAGGAGAGGCTTTGAAGCCCTTTGTGTCTTTCAACGTTGTTAAGTGGATTCAATGCAAGAGTCACTGTAGATAGTCTATGGGGTCTGGAAAGTGATTTCTCAAACCTGAGGGTACTCATCTCTTCATCAGTTGTATCACCTTTTGGGCGTCATTGACCACTGGCCATGCTTTGACTTTTCCCTGTAACATTCTTTGGTCAGACACAAATTGAATAGCTATTGGCATTAAACTGCTTAGGGGCACTGAATGCACTAGCGTACAAAGATACCAAGGTGGGACATGATGGAGCAGGAATGCCTCAGGACACCTCTCCTCTTCTTGAGGAGGATGAAAGCCAGGCTGGAAACATTGTTTTGTTTGAGCAAATATGAGATGCCTTTGTTCAGGGAACCATGTGGGACTTTTGGGACAATTTGAGACTATTTGATACACTCTGTAGTGTCACTTTGTCCACAGGAGTCTCTTCAAGGCAATTTGCACTTCCTTATTCCTCAGGCTATAGATGACAGGGTTAAACATGGGGGTCACAGTTGTGTAAAATAGGGCAAGGTATTTGTCAGTGTCTATGGAATCCCTCGCCCGTCGCTTTAAGTAGACGACTGTGGCCGAGCCATAGAAGAGCATCACCACCGCAAGGTGTGAAGAAGAGGTGGAAAAGGCTTTGTGTCTGCCCAGAGCTGAAGGCATTTTCAGAATTGCCCTGATAATTTTAATGCAAGAAGTAACTATTAAGGCAAAGGGAAAGATTGCAAATACCAGGATGATGGTGGACAGCATCAGTTGGTTCCAGAATGTGTCTGCACAGGCCAGTTCCAGCAGAGGGGGGGCATCACAAAAAAAGTGATGAAGGTGATGGGATGCACAAAAGGGCAAAGTGAACATCTGGTAGGTCTGTCCTACTTGCACTGGTATGACAGCCATCCACGACCCCACCATTAGTCTGATGCAGAGACCCCTGGAAGTAGACACCGGAAGACAGATGCGTTGAGACCAGTGCAAACCTGGCCACCCAGACTGTCGCTGGAGTTGGTCACCCTGCTTCCCAGTACCAGCTGAGGTAGCCTGCCACCTTCGTGGGTGACTGTGCAAAGACTGAGGAGTGGCACGGATGCTCCTGGGAGGAGGGGGGTGAGGGTGTTAGTGCACCGTGATCTCTGCAAGACATAGGTATTTTTATGCTGCAAGAGTGATTATGATGGAAATGTTTAGAAAATATCAATAAAAGCAAAACAGAGAAGAAATGAGGAAAGTCTATGGGGCCAGATGGGATCCACCCGAGGGTACTGCGGGAGCTGGCGGAAGTGCTCACTGAGCCACTTTCCATCATTTACCAGCAGTCCTGGCAAACTGGGGAGGTCCCAGCTGACTGGAGTTGAGCAAGCGTGATGCCCGTCCACAAGAAGGGTCAGAAGGATGATGCAGGGAACTCCAGGCCTGTCAGTCTGACCTCGATGCCTGGGAAGGTCATAGAACAGATCATCCTGAGTGCCATTATGCAGTGCGTGAAGGACACCCAGGTGATCAGGCCCAGCCAGCATGGGTTCATGGAAGGTGGGTCCTGCTTGACAAACCTGATCTCCTGTGGCAAAGTGACCCACTTGGTGGCTGAGGGAAAGGCTGTGGATTTTGTTTACCTGGAGTTTAGTAAGGCCTTTGATACAGTCTCCCACACTATCCTGGGGAAAGTGGCTTGGATGGGAGGATTCAGAAGAGGCTATCAGAAGCAGTCAACATGGATTTACCAAGGGGAAGTCATGTCTGAGTAACCTGATAGCTTTCTATGATGGCATGACTGGTTGGATAGATGAAAGGAGGGCGGTGAATGTTGTCTACCTTGACTTCAGCAAGGCTTTTGACACTGTCTCCCACAGCATCCTCATAGCTAAGCTTAGGAAGTGTGGGTTAGATGAATGGATGGTTAAGTGAATTGAAAACTGGTTGAAAGAACAGAGCTCACAGGGTTGTGATCAGGGGCACAGAATGTAGTTGGAGGTCTGTACTTAGTGGTGTTCCCCATGGGTCAGTACTGGGTCCGGTCCTCTTCACTATATTCATCAATGACCTGGATGAAGGCATGGAATGTACCCTCAGCAATTTTGCTGATGACAAAAAACTAGGAGGGGCAGCTGACACCCCAGAAGGCTGTGCCACCATCCAACGAGACCTGGACAGGCTGGAGAGGCTGGCGGAGAGAAACTTAATGAAATTTAACAAGGGTAAGTGTAGGGTGCTGCACCTGGGGAGAAATAACCCCCTGCACCAGTACAGGTTGGGGGCTGACCTGCTGAAGAGCAGCTCTGAGCAAAAGACCTGGGAGTCCTGGTGGACAACAGGATGCCCATGAGCCAGCAATGTGCCCTTGTGGCCAAGAAGGCAAATGGCATCCCGGGGTGCATCAAGACAAGCGCGGCCAGCAGGTCAAGGGAGGTCATCCTGACCCTCTACTCTGCGCTGGTGAGACCCCATCTGAAGCACTGTGTCTAGTTCTGGGCTCCCCAGTTCAAGAAGGACAGGGAACTGCTGGAGAGGGTACAGCAAAGGGCCACAAAGATGATTAAAGGCCTGGAGCATCTCTCCTACAAGGAGAGGCTGAGGGACTTGGGTCTTTTTAGTCTTCAGAAAAGAAGGCTTAGGGGAGATCTAATCAATACGTACAAATACTTAAAGGGAGGGTGTCAGGAGGACGGGGCTGGTCTTTTTTCAGTGGTGCCCAGTGACAGGACAAGAGG
>JAOXJK010009589.1:0-15272 GCA_025774025.1 Xenus cinereus | reverse complement strand
TGTCCCAACCCTGCGGGGCCGCCCCCGCCGCGGGCAGCCGCCTCCTCCCCGACCTTCCCCCCGGCACACCCCAGCCCTTCTTCACCCCAGCCGTGCCGCCGTCATCCCCCCCTTTGACAAGATCACGGAATCACGGATTTGACGGAGTTGGAAAGGATCTTCTAGAGATCATCTAGTCCAACTCCCCTGCCAAAGCAGGGCTGCCCAGAGCATCACTCAGGACTGCATCCAGGCGGGTCTTGAAGATCTCCAGAGAAGGGGACTCCACACCTTTCCTGGGCAGCCTGTTCCAGGGCTCTGTCACCCTCACCATAAAGAAGTTCTTCCTCGTATTTGAATGGAACTCCCCCTGTTCCAGCTTGTGCCCGTTGCCCCTCATCCTATTGCTGGAAACCACTGAAAAGAGTCCAGCTCCATCATCAAAGACGTGGCTGTGTTACGCCCACCTCGGTCCCCAGCAGCAGGTGACCCAGGTCACCCGCACCCCCTCACCCCACAGCTTAGGACTCTGCTCACCCCTGGCTTCCAATGCCCCTGTCACTGCCTGCATCCCTACAGGCGGTGAGGGGTCCCTGGTGGGTCAGGGCACAGGGCTACATCTCTGGCAGGGACAGGGAAAAGAGGGGAACGGACACCCTTCTATTAGGAGAACCAGCTCCTGGGTGGCTGGGGGACATATCCCTGCCCCAGGCAGGCTTGCAGCAGGTAGGGAGGCTCCGAGCACCTGCTGGGGAGGATGATGGGACTCCCTGCCCAGGAGCAGCTTTATCCCAGCTAGTGGTGGCATCCTGGCAGCAGGAGAAAGGCTGTGACACCCAGCAGCACCCAACCACCCCATAACGCTGGCAGTATGTCACCCCATGTCATGTCTGCCTGTCGTCACATACCATGGCAAGGCGGTGGCAGAGAACAACTCGGCTCCACCCTGTGCTACCTGAACTGCTCCAGGCTGGGCACAAAGAGCTCTGTTTAGGGATCAGGAAAGGACCAGGCTGGCAGAGCTCAAAGGTCCCCACACCTCTCCTGGCAGGTCAGAGTCCAGCCCCATCCCTGCCTGCAAAGGCACGGTGCAGAGAGAGGTGACAGCTGTCACCCCTGCAGTGTTATCTGTTGAACAGGCGTCACCGTGCCTCGCCACAGCGATGGGCACCAGCCTCGCCAGGAGCAAAGTGCCCCGAACCATGCTGCGAGAGAAATGTAAACTTCTGCCTTGCTCCTAACTGCGGCCACCGCAGCCAGGAGGGTCCCGTGCCCTCCCTCCACAGCCACGTCACCCTATAAAGCTGGTGGCAGAGCTGCTGCCAAAGGGTTGAGCCATTTAGTTCTCTGAGCCACCTCCATGACACTGCGTTATTAATCACCTGAAGCTATTCTATGACAATTCCACAAGCTGAAGTCAGGTTTGAGTGAGTGGTTGCATGGAGGTGTCACAGCATCAGTCCCTCCCCCAGGTTCATCCCTACACATCCTAAAGCTCAGCTCTGGCACACACAGATGCCTCCTCTTCTCAGCAGCACAGGGGCACTGGCACCTTCCTCAGGATGGCACTGGCTTGAAAAAAATCGATCTCAACCGACAAGACTGGGTGAGGGAGTGGTGACACACAGCTTGTGATTCCTGGTGCCCAGGCACAGCTGGGATCCGGGGCAGGGGCACTTGACTTGTGTCTCGTCAAACATGGTAGGAGACAGCTCTTACCCGTAGATTTAGAGAAGGAACATGACCCAGCAGTGAAATAACACCTACTTTGGGCCCCTGAGATTGGCCAGAGCTGAACCAGGCTGACCTTTTCCACCACTCGCTGGGCTGTCACAGCAGAAATTCAGTTTGCAATTGGCTTTGAAACACCACAGGAGAGACAGAGGATGGTGCAGAGGAGATCCAGGTAGGTTACCGGCTCCCCCTTCCCCAGCTCACCTTTGCACAGCAAACTCAACAGCGTGATCTGTGGGTCATCTTGGTGTCCTTGCTCAGCAGCTACGATTGTCCAGACCCTCTGACCACACACTAGATGATCTCAGCTGAGACCTCTCTGCAGCCATGGGCTCTTCCTGCAACTGGAAGGGCTTTCACAGGTCTCTACACCCCAGTACAGCACTACAGCAGTGGCTGCTGCCATTCTCCAACATGTACATAGCCATAGAACCAAATGGTAAACATGGTAAACCAATGTTTTTCCCTCAATACACTTGTAGGGGTTAAACCCAGACCATCCTGGTTGAGCTCCCAACTGCAGCCTTCCTGCTAGGGCCAGGGTCCTGTGTTTTTTAAATAGAAATCCCCATCACTAGCTAGATCCTTTCCCCAGTACTCCAGCAAGCCCTTGGGCAGCATTCTCTTCTCAGTGTCAGGAAGTAAACCCAAGGGTGTGTGACAGGTCAGGTGCTAAAAGACCTGGTTGGGAGAAAGAGTAGAGAAACGTGGGAAAAGCTAAGAGTCGGGAGCTCCACAAGAGCTAGCAAGATGAGATTGGAAGTTAGATCAGATTGCCCAGGGCTGTACAACAAGTCTTGAGCGTCACCGAGGATGGAGATGCCATGATGCTTCTAGGGAAGGATCCCACCACTTCAGCCAGGCTCTGCTTTCAGCATCGCTCTGCACGGCAGCTCTCCCCTCATCACGAAGGGCTGGGACTCTGTACATGGATAATGAGAAGGAACAGAGCTGTCCAAGCATCTCATCCCTCAGTGAGAAACCTCAGCAGCTCCGCGTACCTCCATAATTACCTCAGTTACCCTCTGACAGCTGCAGTTGCTCCCACCAAGGCCAGGGGAGCAAGTGGTGACCCGCTGGAGATGTCTCAGCCAGAGGTGCCCGTTCCCTCACAACTGGCTGTTAGCCTGCTCGTTCCCACAGGTGACAGCAGTTCATCCACCACCAAAGACTAGGGCCATTTTATCCATCCCACACTGAGCCACTCAACCATCAACTCATCCCCTGCCTGGCAATAAAATACCAGAAAGGAGGCAATTTTTCTTCCTACTTTTAGTTCTGCTCAGTAAATAGTATGGCCTTCTGCTGATCTCCCTTAGAGACAAGTGGGCAAGCCTGGAAAAAGTAGGTCTGATTCCACCCAAACATCGGTGGCCAGAAAGGATCTAGGATGGCTCATTTCAAATCCCAGCTTGACGCTGAAGCTCCTGACTGAGGCCAAGCCAGCAGATCAAAGTCCTTGCACCAGCTCGCTCATGCCAATTTAAAACAGACACCCTAGGAAGCGACTCAGCCACCAGTATGGAAAGGTATCACACTGGCTCTGCTCCTGATCACGCCGGTCATTGAAATCGGCCACAAAGCTCAATTCTGAGACAACTCTAAGATTTACAAAAAAAGCCTCCTCCAGCAGACGGGACTTCACACCCACCCAGCTGAGCGTGGAAGGTTCTGATGCAGGCAAGGGCTGCCAGAAACAGCTTCCCCACTCACCTTAGACTCCTTCCATTTACCATCACGCAGGAGATGGCAGCACATGCTCTCTCCTGGTCCTACATCCCTTTTAGTACAAGCCCCCTCAGCAGATCTGGGAATACAGTAGTTTCAAAGGAAACTGGAGAAAGGAAGGACTTCTTTACAAAAGGAAGTGATTTCTGAATGACAGACTCTTCAGCAGAGGAGGAAAGGCATGAAGTGTTAAGAGAGGACAAATCCCAACTCGCAGAATTAGGCCAACTCCAGTGAAACCTTGGGGACTCAGTGGCTTTGTGGTGGTGGTCCAACAGATCACACAGGCTGAAGATGGAGCTGGGGGTATAAAAGTGGACCGAGATCTGGTAGCTCACAGTGCTAGGCAATAAATAGCCCTTGCCCAGGGCTGGAATATCAAGGAACATTTTCAATGGTCTTGAAGTTGTAAAGCTTTCATTGCCCACTCCTTGCTCACATGCTTCGAGTCCATCTGCTCAAGGAGCTCCAACCCTTGGTACCCACAGTCTCTACACTCTCCTGGGGCAAAAGCTTTCCCTGTCCACCTGAAACCTCCACCTACCTTCCCACGGCAGAGAGAAGCAGAGTCCAGCACTGCCGTGCTACTGCTCTAACCCCTCCTGTCTGGGAGAAGAGCTTGGCCCTGCCTGCACATCTCCATGAGAACTAGAACAGATTAGTTGTAAATATTGGCTTTTATGGGAAAACCAAGGCTCAAAGAGCCTGGGAGAAGAGCTGCTAGGCCACCAGACATGCCAGATACAGAACTGAATGCTACAGAGCAGGAGGGAAGCAGACAGTTCCCACCTCCTGTAGGGGAGCAGCTCCCCCAGCAGTCACTGCTGTGCAAGAGGTGCAAGGAACCATGGGTGGTCACAGGAACTGGAATTTTATGCTATGTAAAAGTGTGGGAGTCCTTTCCTAACTGCACCCGCAGTCCTGCTGTGCAGGTTTGCTGTGACACCTGGTGGCCAGAGGCACCCCTGCAGCACCTGCCACCAGCCTGTCCCATTTCTTCTTAAATCTAGACAAATGATCTCATTTCCATTAACCTCAGGTGAGGGAACATGGTCAGGACACTGAGGCTCAGACACAGTGCGCATCTCTAAGCATCCCCATGGTTTCAGCAGCAGCTCACAGTTCTCTGTCCTGTGCTGTAACCTGCCGTGCAGCTTTGTGGCCCTATCCCACTTCTGTTTGGAGCAGAGCACAACCCGGGAGGAGCGAGAGTTGTGGAGCTGCAACAGGGACAAGTGGAGAAGAAACTCATTACAAAAGCCTACCATACCTTTCTGATGCACGAGGGCTGGGCCAGGATTTCATTACTGCAGTCTCATTTACACTCCAAGCTGGCTCCCACCCTGCTGAAGTCCCAAATCTCCATGTCCAAGGAGGTGCTGGTTACCACTGCCAGGAGCCAGGCTTCACACCTATATGTTTATTATATATATACACATCCTGGGGGGGGGGGGGAGGGCAAGGGAGCTCTTCCCACTGCACTGTTTTGTCGAATGATTGTCCATGCTGCTTGGTCAGGTGGCAACATCACTCTTCCCACGGACTCATATCTGTGTCAATGGCCACGCAGTTATAGGCAGCATAACGCAACTTCTCTTCACATACCTTGGCTCTAGGGATGGCAGGAGGGGAAAAATAAAAGACAAAGAGGAGTTGCCATTGCTGCATTTGCCAGCCGAGAGGAAAAGATACTTTCTAAGATGGAGGCTATGCTTCACCAGACTCTCACAGAGAGAATCACAGCAACCACATGGTAGAAGCAGGGGGACATAAGCGTAACAAAGCGATGGGGCCCTATGCGTCAGCACCAAGGTTAAGAAAAGAGCCCAGACACACAGTCCCTCAGATGTAGGGAAGCACCAAAAACTTACGTGGCATAGTTGGGCAAGAACAGGGTGCTGGAGCAGGTGGATGACTCCGGCAAAGCATCTGTCGTCTCCGAGCTTGGGGAGAAGGTGACAAAGTGGTCAGAACCATCAGGCCAGCGAGGCAGGGGAGACCAGACCAGACCACACATCCCTTTCATGTGGGATGTCAGCCTTGCAGTCTACAGAAGAATGGACTCACCCCATCTTGTCTGGATAGATGTAGATCCGTGCTGGAAGGCGGCTTCTGCCAGTGACAAATCTGAGGAAGCGGCTACGATCCTCTGTGAAGTAAAAGCAAAGACATGAGCAGGCCCTAGAGGGATGCAAGATGGAGTACAGCCACTTCCAGGTATCTCCAGTGCTAGCAAGTGGTTTCTTCAGCCTAGTTGCTTGCTCTCCTTGGCTCCCATCTATTCCCCAGCCAGCAATGAGGGGGTTTCACCCTCCCAGTTCCCAACCATCATGCAGGGGCTGTCATGGCACAGGATATGCAGGGACAGAGCAAATCACTCACCATTGGTGAAGTTATTGAGTGCTTCCCAGAAGTACTGAACACGGGTGTCCAATGGCTCAAAGTCCTCAAATCGAGCTGGCAGAAAAGATACAGAAAAGAAATTTATTAAAGATCCAAGCTCCTTCTAGATAAATCAGGACAGGGCCTCCCCTGCTCATCCATGGGTCCTCTGCTAATGCAGGAAGACCCAAGGTGCAAGGTACACGTGCAGTCAGGCCCCTCCCAGAAAGCACATCCAGATCCACATCTCAGCTCCACAGAGGCTCAGATACTGGCAGACTAGGGATGCCCCAGCCTCTATTCTGAGGCCCAGCATGGAGAAAAAGGGACACCCTGCCCGCATCTACAGCCAGCTAAAGGCAAGAAATATAGAGGCCCACATTCTCACTGTAATAAAGGCTAATATTGGCCTCCCACACCTCTGCTTGTACTAGCACAGAGAGAAGTCTCGTTTTCAGGGACAGCATTTTGAGCAGAGGCCTTCACTTACTGAGCTTCTTCAAGGCATCAACTGTGACTTCAGGGTCTCCACAGACTTTTTTTTCCAGCTCCTGCCAGGTGAGAAGGTCAAGAACAGCTTGGGGCACCACCTTCAGCAGCCCAGCCTGCATGGCCATGATCTGAAAAGGAGATAGGGCAGGTAAGCAGTATGTCTTGCCCATCTCCCTGGCTTATGGTTGAGCCCAGGGACTCAACTGGGTGCAAGCCACATGACTGCTCAGCAACTGCTCCAAGGAACCTGAAGAAGGTAACAGGATCACACAGAGATGAATCCCAGTTCATTCAGGAAGTCTGTGTCAGAGCTGGGAATAAACCCCCATGTCTCCCATGCTGCTACAAGCCACTTTGCTTCCCAACAACTCCATGGACTCCAGGATCTCACCAAAAAGGACTGCCTACTATTGCACTAATGAGCGCAGGGACATTCCACGATGTCTCTGGGAACTCAACAACCACTGATGCTTTGGGACAGCATTACCTGCTCCTTGCTTTCCTCCAGTCGGGCCTTCTGCACCAGGCGGATGAACTCCTTGCGGTCCTCATAACGCACCACAGTGCTGCTGCCGTTGGGGATCAGCTCCACCATGCGCTGGTCACTCAGCACCGTCGTGTACGTCAGCTCATTCCCAAATTTGAACTCAAAGGTGTCCTTGTCCATAACTTCCATCACCTCCAGGAGTTTCACCTGCCCAGGAACCAGAGGAGCACTAATTAGAGATGCCCAGTAGGCAGTGGTGTGCCTGAGCTCCAATCTCCCCCCTTCCCAGACGTGGGCTAGAGTGACTGCAACAGCAGCACAGCATGGGATACGCCCCCCTAGAGCTGTTTAGCAGATGTTAGGGGCATTGCCTGCTTGAAGCTGTAGTCAGCAAGGCTACATCTCTATATTAGCTATAGGACGCACCAAATGCTAAGGGTGACCTTTTTGTGTGTGTTTCTTTGACACACCACAGGAGGAAGCAAGTACAACATGAGGACAGGGACACAAATTACCACCTTGCTGAGTGTCACAAGGAATAGGATCGGCACAGCCTCCCAGTCCCTCTCACCAGCACAGAGTCCACAGCAGGGAAGTCTTTGCTCCAGCTGACCTCCTCCCCTGTTAATTGTTTCCATACGAAGCCAGGAAGAGCCAGGACCTGAGGGAGAACAAGGATTTTGCTGAGTCTGTGTAAAGGAGACATCCCCAAAGACACAGATAGGGCTCAACAGTGCAGAGACAAAGGAGGTTCCCCCTACCCCCTCCCTCCATATGCAGAGCTCATTATAGCTGAGCAGAGACCAGACACCCTCTCCCAAGCTGCCAGCAGCATCTCCCAAAACTGAGGCTGCAAGCTCTCCTAACCCCTCGGCCCCAAATCCTGCCAAACACCTTTTGTCCCAGTGTGTGATCACAGAGCCCTCCCGTGCTCCCATCAGACAGGCCACAGAAGGGGGCTAACAACTTCCTTTGCAGCAAACCTCCATGCAGGGACGAGTTTGAAAGCTTACCAGGAATTCCTTGCCCCTCAGAGCTGCTCCCATGATTTGCCCAATCCACTCATACTTTGGGAAGTCTTTACAGGAGGGGTTGGGGACATACATGTCCCTGGCTTCTCCAGTGCTGTTACCCTAGAAAAGTGAAAGGCAAAACTCCAAGTCATGATCTCAGCGCAGCATGAAGTGCCACAAACTCAGTTCCTGCAGTGCCTCTGGGCACTTCTCACAACATAATTGGGCTAAACCCTCTATCCTCCTTGGCAACATTCCTAGTAAGAGACAAGTATCCAGGCACTTGTCAGCATATCCTAAAATGAGATGCCACAAAGTAATCTACCCAACCCTTCACGAGGAAAAGCTTTGGACCAGTGAAAGTAGATACGTTCCTTGCACACAGGGAGACAGGGACAGCACTGCATTACCAGGCACAGAAAGATCTGCCTCAAATACCCCGACCCACAGCACCTGGTTGGACGTCCGCACAAAGAAGGGCAGAGGCACAGGGGTGTCTGCCGAGCTGGGACACAGCTCCTCCGACATGTCTGCCAGGCTATCCCGAAAACCGCCACCTGCAACACCAAAAGAAGGGCATTTTTAGTGATGCGAACTCCTCATGTGCTGACCCTCAGAATTATGGAGCAAAGATGAGGAATTCTGGGCCAACCTGGCCCAGGGCTGTGCAAAAGGCTCTTGTCAGAGCCTTATGGCACTGGAGGAAATAAGACAGGAGAAATAACATGCCTGCTTGGCCACAGGAAGCATTAGACCTGTCAAAGCTGCTGTTAGTGGAGGTCTGGCCCCCATCCCAGCAAGCAGCACTCCTTATCTGAGGACATGGCCAAGAGAGACAGGACAAGGCAACCTGCCCTGTCTCTTTGCTCCATGGGTAGTAACACTGGGAGCAAATGAGAGCCCCTACAGCAACAGTCACCCCATCAAGCCCCAACTCTGCTCCTGAGGAGCCCTTGCCTCACACAGCACCTACCTTGGTCGATGATGCCCTCTGCGATGAATTTGCACTCCCACCACTGGTCATAACGCAATGGCCACCTGTGGAGAACCAGGCATCGCCTGAGGTGCTGCTCAAAGCCAGGGAGATGCTGTGGAGGCAGCATGCGCAACAGGGACAGCGGCGGACTAGGCTGGTCCAGCCTGGGCTTAGGACAGGACAAGATCTTAATCTCCAGAGACAGCTGCATCCTCAGTAAGGAGGTGACACCTTGGGGAACAGGCCCCGATCCCCTGGCTGAGCTGGCTCCTGCCCTAGCAAACCTTCTCCAGAGCACACAGGGGCTTCCCAAAGACCCTGCTGTGACAGAGGACTTATCTCCCAGCACTGCATGACCCCTCCCTCCCCGTGACAGTGCTTACCTATAATCTAGAGGCTTTTCAAACTTGTCCGAGGGTTTCAGGCCTTCATAAACCTGCAACAAGCAGAGAAGATCCAGGCTGGTATCCCCTCTCCAGGGAAACCGATGACAGAAAATTGGAAGAAATCTGGTTTGTCCCAAACTTTTAATACCTGACCAAAGATGATTCTAAATGGTATAGGGGCCCTTCATTTTCAGAAGGGGAACATAAATTACAGAGCTAACCATTGTATGGAGTCTTCTGGCCTTGGAGGTACACTGAACACACTTTAAATCTCACGGCAGTCTGGGCTGTTTGTGCACACATAAAGCAATAGCACTTTTGGGGGTCCAGGGAGAACGAGAATAGAAAGATCACCATGGCTATAAAACCATGATACTGGACTGTATGCAGCTGCATTACTGCTGTCACACAAAAATTCTTTGCTGCCCTTTTAGTGTAACAAGATTGTTATGCTCTGCATTAGCAGCATGCCACAGAGAGCATCCAGGATAGAGACTTCAACTCAGAGATCCCAAATCCCTCCTAGATGTTATTCCTGGATATGGGATCATCAGCACATGTAACTGTAGAGCCTACGAGTCATGTGAAGAGGCCTTGAGGATTCCGGGTGTCTCCAGCTCCGAGGTGCCCCTTCCACCCACCTCTGTGTGGTTCATTTTCACTTTGGGATGCCCCACATTCCCCAGAGCAGTGGGGACCCTTCCAGGAGGGACAGTACCTGGGTGAAGACAGCGTTCTTGCAGCTGGGATCCAAGGCAGGGTTGTCTCGGTGCTCCATAGCCAGGCGTCGGTTAATATAGAGCCGGGGCATGAAATTGGGCTTGCTGGTCTCCGAGTCCTTCAGACACTGGGTAATAAGAGCTGTGCGCCTCTTGGACAGCAGCAAGAACTGCTTGATATGCTGCCAACAGGTATGTCCAAAATGTCAGAAGAGCCCAGTGGCCCAAACACGTCACCCACCTGCCTCCTACTGAAGCCACTGCACCGCCAGGTCTCTCTCCTTCCCAGGGCCACTGCCTTCCACACACAGACTCGTTCTCCTCGACAACACGTGCTCTATCCCTGCCTCTGAAAGATTTTGCCTTCTGGCTTAAGGAAAATACCAAGCCCAGTCCCCTCTTCATCATTTGTCATCTGACGCTCACACTCCAGTGTTGCTTGGACTCTCCTTCACCTTCACTCTCACCACAACATTGGTCTTACTATCACTCCTATTTGCAATCAAAGCAAATGCTTTGGGTCCTGTTTTGAGCTGGCACAGGAATTAGTATTTTCTGACACCAGGCCTGGAAACATACAGAATGGGGCCAACCCAGCAATGTCCGGCACGTATTCTGGGAGAGGATGTAAGGAAAACAGACAACTGGAGGGAAAAACTCAGTCTTATGAGAAAGATGGAAATCAAAAGCTTATTAAAGCCAGAAAGAAGCTATTGATAAAAGCCTTGCAGTTTGGACACAGACAGTTCAAAGCTGCTGGCAGCAAGTGCAGGAACAGAGTGTCCTGGGCTGAGATCTCGGAGGGGATGTGTATCCAGCTCGTGCTCTGCTATGGTCCAAGTCCTTTTGAGGGTGAAGTGCTCTGGTTTGATTCTACTTGTTACCCCATAGCTACATGTTTCCACATCAGCGTTTTAGCAGGAAACTAGGCTCTAAACAATATCGCCTTTCACAGCTTTAATAAACTGAACTCAGCCAGGTATTTCCCTTGAGCTGCTTTAAAGGTGACAAGCAGCAACTGCCTCCCCTGCCACAGCCCAGACGCAATCACCCTGACAGGCCCCACAAGACACAGAGGGAATTGCTCACCTTGAGTTTGCTGAACGTGCCAACAGTGTGGTCCCAGGCTGGCACCAAGTGATGGAGGACACTGTCCAGGAGCTTGATGAACCTAAATTCCAAAGAAGGTGCTACTGCGACATGGAAAGGACAGGGATCTGCACAAACCTATTCCAGGCCAGATACCCTTGGACACAATTAAAAAAGCAACATCTGATCTAAACCCAATCCAGCACAGTTTTATACACCTCA
Organism: Xenus cinereus; assembly: GCA_025774025.1. Classification (NCBI taxonomy): domain Eukaryota; kingdom Metazoa; phylum Chordata; class Aves; order Charadriiformes; family Scolopacidae; genus Xenus; species Xenus cinereus. The sequence continues at coordinate 4,065 of JAOXJK010009589.1, read as the reverse complement.
GAGCCTTTGGCACTAGATTCTCACTCCCTGGGCAATGCAGATACGCTGTGCTTGTGACATGCAGGACACCAAACTTGAGCTGCAAAATTCCTCTGAACACGTAGGGGAGAGAGACCATTTTGTTCCCAAATAACTGTGCTATTTTTTTTCAGGGTCCAGGATGCCTGTCCCAAGGGGAGTCACAGTTTTACAGCTTCCAGCCATACTCGTGTTGGCACCAAGCCCTATAGACAACACCACCCCACTTGTCCACCCTCCTCAATGCAGTACCTTTGAATGAGCACAGCCCGTCGGTACAGCAGATCAGGGTCTGTCCCTTCGAGGCGAGGGTAGCGCACCAAATTGGGCAGCTGGAACATGTCAGCACTGAGCCCCAAGTCCCTCTGTCGGGAGGATTTGATTTTGATGCCTCGGAGACGAACATCAATCCCATCATCTGCCAAGGAAGACCACGGATGATACACTAAGACCATGCAAAAGCACACCTTCCAGCGCGGGGGGTCTATAAGTAAAAGCACTAGGAATGTGACCAGCTCTACCAGCTCTGGGGCTGGGCACTGACAGCCTGAAATACTTCTGTGAAGAAGCAGCGGGACATTAACAGAAGAAAAAAAAATAATATTCAAAGGCGAAAAAAGACAGGATGAAAGCCAAGAGCTTGCAAACCTCCAGATTCCCCTTGAGTTTCCCATGGTTCTTCTGCATCTCATCTAAAACAGCCTACAGGGCCAGGAAGCACAAGCCACAGGAACAAACTCTTAATGTACAGTATCTTACAGGTGTATTAGGGATGTGGACATAACAGCCAGCCCTACCTCTGCACTCCACAATCCGGATCTCGATGACAGGCAGGTGTGTTGTCATGTCCTCAAGGACACACACATCCCCAATGTAGCTCCTGCAAACACAGCAAAGATGAGGGCTGAAGAGCTGTTTCCTTGCCCAGCCTGTCAAAATCCACTCAGTCCCTTGTAGGGGAAGAGGGTTTGCATCTTTTGAAACCGGAGCCTGCGGCACAAACCCAGACCCAGTTGCCTACAACATGGTCTATGCTGAATGCCTGAACCTGCTGGTGCCTCAGCTCCAGGCGACACAATCCCCATGGGTTCCTCAATTGGATCAGAAGACCCCTGAGGACTGTGCTGTCTGCTACTGTAGGCAGAGTGAGCCCGCAGCTCAAAGACGGAAAATGCCTGTCCCAGAGCCTTGGGCCTCCTAAGCCAGGCTGGTGCTGGCAGGACTGCTCACAGGCCATGCTACCCTCTCCACCTCTACCCACTCACTCATCAATGCCGACGTCGTTCAGTTTCTTCAGATTGTCCCCCTCACCCCCATACACAGCAACTCGCTTGGGCATGAAGTTTTCATCTGTGGTATCCACTGTCAGCAGGAGCTTCCTGCAAAGGGAAGCATGAAATGAGGAGAAGGTAAGTGCACCCATTGCTGCTCCCTCTCATGCCTGGTCACACTTGTTATCAAGCACAGGCACCTGGTGCTGGGATCCCCAGGTACCTGTGACAATGCCAAGAACCCTTCAAGCTCAGAGACAGAGCAAGGGTCAAGGGACAGGGAAAATTTGGGCCATGATGGATTCATGCCGAGAGCAGGGGCTGAAGGGCTCGCCCCAGCTGTAAGACATCGCACAGGGGAGAGATGACTCACTTGACAATGGTGCCTTTCTTCATGTTGAGCCGCACCCAGTGCTGGCCTTGGGAGCCGTCACTCTCCCAGTACGTATCGGCATGGCTGTCGGTCAAGCATGACACATTGAAGTCCTCCTGGAAGAGGGAAGTGAATGAAAGGAAGATCAGATTGAGGTAGGATTAACTTCCCCTTAGTGATTACTCTCATTATGAATCTTGGAGCCACAGGGCGTCAAACTGGCCTGTTCCCTTTGCTGGGCTGTGGGTAGACACAGGGAGTCCAGAGCACACAGGACACCGGGACCGACCCTCTAAAGTGCTCTAGGGTCACACACACAGAGCACAGAATATCAAACCCTCTCTAAAATTAGCTTAGCAGCTAGTATTAGCATTAGCTTCTCAAACCACAGACCCTCCAGGGGCCACATTACACAATATGCTACATGATGCTCTCCAAGCTTCTCTCCCACATCCTCACAAACACAACCCAGCCCGGCCAGCACCACATACACTTCTCAGCCCCATGGTAAAATGGGGCTGATGCAGCCTTTTCCCTTTAACCCACCGTGTAGGACGAGACATCGATGCTGTCCACATACTGCTTGACGCTGCCTAAGTTCTCATCCTCCTTCCCAATGTGATCATACAGGAAATGCACCAGGTCTTCGTCACATTCATAAGTCCATGTTGGGGGCACAAACCTACCAGAGAAAAGGGATTAAGGGGTCTGGAGAGCCAGAGGCAGCCAGGCTAATGGGTCAGGGAAGGTGGGTCCGTGTCCTCCTTGCCTTGGTCCTTCCCTGTTTTCTGCTTTGTGCAGCTTATTATTATAGTTTGACAGAACCCATAACAATTTATTGTCGTTTAGTCAATTATTCTATCACCTGACGATCTCTTCCCACCCAGAAAGGGAAATTGGGGAAAGCAAGGAAACACAAAGTTTGAAATATAAATTGATTTATCAAGATAAGACTGGATAATTAACAATAATACTACAGAACCAGTCTTAATTCCAATACTGATATAGATATACAAGAATTATACTCAGCCAGTTATATCAGTAGGATGCTGTCCACTCCCAGCAGCAGGCAGCAAACATCGGACCCTGCAAGTGCTACAGCTTTGGGAGGTAAGGAAGGCCTCGGGGGTCTGGCACCAGGGCAAGGAGTTCTTTTGACCACTGCCATCAAGGGAGAGAGAGCTACGCAGCAAACTTTTCTAATTTATATTGAATTGAGTGACGTTCATGGTATGAAATAATCCTGTTGTCCAGCCTGGGTCAAATGCCCAGGTCTCATCCTGGCACCTGGCAAGGCTCAAAAACACTGAGACCTTGAATCCCACGAAGCCTAGCAGGCTATAAAATAAACATTTTCACAAATTCAGACACTTGAGTCTTCTAAAAGTGGAATTTTCCCCAGCCTTAGAAGAAAAGTTAGTCCTATGTCATTTAACTCAGGATGCTTATCTAGGACAAGACTGTGACAAGCAGAGCTGTTCCCTGCTGCCTGTCCTCCCCCTTCTCCCCCCAGTCTGCAGGAGATGGCTGTCTGAGCAGCCAGGGAGAGACAGTGGCTTGCACCCAACCACAGCAGAAGCTGGGAATCAGCTCATACCGAAGCTTCTCTACTGCGGCCTCATCTTGTTCCATGGGTTTGGGCTTTGCTCCGAGGCGCAGGGAGTACGTCAGATCCACCACCTGCTCCCATCTGAAACAGTCCAGAAAAAAGGGGAGTGAGAAAACCCCACGGGAAAGAAGGACCTGGTGTTTGAGGGGCACCTGGAAGGACAAGATTTGGGTTTAAAGCCCCACCGCGGTCCATCCTCCATCACCTCCAGCCTCACCCGCCACCTTTCCCTTTCCAACCATCTCTCCTGCTTCCAGCCCACACCCCACCAGGCAGGTGACAAGCACAGTGACCAAGCCAAACCCAGTTAACCCCACATCTGGCACCCCTATTGCCTCGCTTCCATGGATGAAGTGGCTGAACGGGCCGGGGCTCCTCAGCCCCGGGCAGGACCGGCTGCGGGGCCGAGACCCCGCATAGTTGGGGCCGGCGTGAACCGGGGGGGGTGGGGTGTGAGAACCCCCCTGCTCTCTGCCGTGCAAGGGGGAGCCGGGAAAGGCGATCTAGGGGGAGAGGGGGGCGGTGGCCCCGTACCTGATGACGGGTTTGTAGTCCACCCCGAAGAGCTGCTGCTGCCGCTGGATCCGCTCCGTGGACTCCACCGGTACCAGCCGGTCCCCGCCGTCGGCGTGCTTGCACACCAGCACCCAGCCCTCCTCCAGCTCGCAGCCGCTCCGGTACTCCTCCAGCTGCTCCTGCGGGGGACGGGGCGGCTCCCCTCAGGGGACGCCACCCACAGGCCACCTCCGCGGGCAGCGCAGGCCGGGGCGGCCCTCTCGGTCCCGTTCCTTTCC
>JAOXJK010009588.1:0-15285 GCA_025774025.1 Xenus cinereus | reverse complement strand
GCCCGACCACTCTTTCTGTGAAATATTCTTTCCTAATGTTCAGTCTAAACCTACCCTGTTTCAGCTTGAAACCATTCTCCACAGAAGATGAATACAATAGGATCTGAGAGTACCACAGGCAGGAGATGGTACAGAAAAGACATACTTTGTGTTCGCTTTCCCCACCATTTGAGTACAACAAGCTGTTCTGAGTAGGTAAACTTTGTGTCAAGGTCATGAACAAAAACACTTGAACTGCATCAGGCCCAAGACTGCAGGGGAGAGATCACCTTGGGCTACTTTCAAACTTGCACCTCGATCTAATTCTTATAATCGCAAGTTCTTAAGTTGGATACCTCTGTGAGCACCTCTCACGACTTTACCCAGTCATCAGTTTGAGCCACAATATTTTTGACGAACAAGAGAAACACTTCCCTTTTTCATGGTTGTATGCATAAAAGAGAATATATGATATGTGTTTGCCCTCTATCTACCCTGACTGTCTCTTTTTTTCTCTGTGATACACTAGATTCAAAGTGCCAGATTGTTCAGAGCTCAGCCCTCCATCAACTTTTGCCACACTATTGATCTTCCTGTACAAGCTGTAATGTGCAGAGGCTCTGTGGATGAATGATGCTACCAGGTTTTTTTTTCTTATACTGTTGGTATCAACATTTTAAAATTTATGTCATTTGGTTTCCTGTGTCACTGCTTTGCTAAAAGCAATTCTCCATCCCTAACAATGTTTTCCTGAAGAACCCTGATTCAGCTTTTCTAGTGTGAACATTTTTTTTTTTTACTCCTTTAAAAAGCTTTTAGGCTCTTCAGGAAAGTCAAAAAAACACTCAATATAACTGCCCTCTTCCTTTTAAAAAGCATTTGTGGTGGACTAATATATATCCTAAAACATGCTAATTACATCTGGTAATGGCTGGGTATGGCATTACAGGACGGGGCAGTAAACTCGGCAGCAGCACTCGACTTGTTGTGTTCCATCATTTTAATGAAAGCAATAAATCAATGACACGTTCCAAACCTTGACTTGCCCCAGAAAAGAGAAACACTAACAAAATTTAGCGCATCCAGCTTAGAATCTCTCACCGATGGATAGCTCTCTTTTCTCCCTGGAAATGTTTAAATTTTCCTGTCAGCAAATAAGGGCAATCCTCCAAGATGCTGAGTGTGCAATGGATCTGAACGTACCCTTTTGGGGGGGGGACTGTATTAACTTTGGAAGAGGTACACTATTCAGATTAATGACATGAAGAGCAGAGGGCTGAGATGAACGATATGAGGAAGATATGAGGGCTATGGAAGATGATTTTACAGAGATGATGATAGAAACCAAGGAAACTTCAATTTAGAAAGCCAGGCAAGTCTGTTTTCCCTGTTGTGGTACAAACTTGCAAAAAATTTCAGTCTCTAGAGCCAAAAAAGTAATATGAAAGGACTTTAAAAACATTGCCAGCTCATAGTGTGGAGAAAGAAGGTAAAGTTAAGGCTAGGTTTGAAAAATCAGAGGCTTAAGTGACTTCCACTGGAGCTGTACTTCATTTGCCTAAAGGGCAAATTTACAACGTTGTGCAGTTGAAGCCACTGGTGACACCTACCCCTGATGTCTATGGGGGCGTGCACCTTATTCTGTGTGTACTGAATAGATATTTCTCCTCTGAAGTTTTCATATTCTTCCTGAAGTGCTGCAGCATATATGCACATTCATTTTATAAAGCAAAAATGTAACCAGAAAAAGCTACTAGTAATACCCAAACGTCGCTAAGAACCAAACTTGCCACTCTGAGAAGGGCCAACGTAAGGTCCACCTAGATTTTCCGTGTCAAATCTGGTCAGTATGTTCGATGTTAATGCCTTCAAGGCAGTGACACACAGATACTGAAGGGCTGCAGGCATCAGCCCACCTTAGGCTGGCGTGAAAAGCAACGAGGGTAACCAAGGATCCACATTTAATTGGTGCAAGGATCTGAGCATCTCTTACAATTAATGCAGGAAGGCTGAAGATGTTCCAGTTCTCTGGATGGGGCTGTTTTCATTTCAACAGACCCTCTTCATCCACCTGTAAAAAACCTGATTATGCAGAATTTATGGAAATGAAGTGGATTCCTTGCTAAGGGCTAAAGAGAGGTAATGTATCCCATCACAGAAAAGCCTTCAGTTGGCTCTGTTAAAAACTTTTCCACTAGCTGATAATGGTTGTAGAGAGGTGGGATCGGTCTCTTCTCCCAAGGAACAGGCGATGGGACAAGAGGAAACAGCCTCAAGTTGCACCAGGGGAGGTTCAGATTGGAGATTAGGAAAAATTTTGACACAGAAGGGGTTATTAAGCCTTGGAATGGGCTGCCCAGGGCAGTGGTTGAGGCACCATCCCTGGAAGTTTTCAAAAGAAGGGTTGACATGGCGCTTAGAGACATAGTTTAGTAATGTGGAGGGGGGTTTTGTATGGTTTTCTTTTGTCTTTTTTTTTTTTTCTTAATCAGAGTTAGGTTGATGGTTGGACTAGATGATCTTTAAGGTCCCTTCCAATCTAGACAATTCTATGATTCTATGATTCTTTTCAGAAGCCAGATAGAGAACTCAAATCCCATTAATGAACTGTCCTTGGTGTGTTGGGCAATCTCTTTGATGCATAGCCTGTTGGGTTTTTTATTTGTTGTCCCTGTGTGATACAACAAAGCCATTAAAGCCCTAAGTGCTGGCTGGAGGTGGCATGTGTAGGGTGACAGGCCAAGCTGTGTGTACTCTGTCATACAGAAAAAGTGAGAACTTGAGATCTTATTGGAAATTTAAAAATAAACTGTGACTCTGAGGTTCCCAGTACCTCTGCCCTTAGTGAGATCTGTCCTTTTAGCTTGGGATCCCTCTGTCCCCTGCATTACCCTGCTTTTTTAACTTGAGTAGAAGAATTTCTCATCAGGCAAGGACTGCTTTCTGTAACGCCTGTCCCCTCACTCGCCGAAGTCCCCTGTTTGTGTTAATCCAGCTTTTGTTGGCGCTGGGGGCAGCAGGTCTTGTCAGGCTGCTGTCAGCCCAGAAGACAGCCTGGTATCCTCTCAGGCAGGCACACGTCTAAAATAAATCTTTTTGTCTTAAAATTCTGGCCTTTTTTTTTTTTTTTTTTTCCTAGGAGAGCAGTACTTCCCAACCATTTTGAGCAACCTGGTCTGGTGGGAGGTGTCCCTGCCCAGGGCAGGGGGTTGAAACTCAGTGATCTTTAGGGTCCCTTCCAACTCTAACCATTCTATGATTCTGTAATTCTATGATTTTGGAGCGTTGAATGAAAATGTTTCTAGCTCATATTAAAGATGCTCCAAATGTAGAATGATTATTTTTTTTTCCTGAAAATAAAAGGAACTCAGTATTTGTGCTGAAAGTCTCCATGGTTTGTATTTATCCTCAGACTTTTCATAGCTCATTTTGTGACTACCTTCACGGCGGCATAATTTCTTTCAGTCGTACTTCTTCAGAGCCTTACATATTGTTATCATCTATTTTTTCCTCCCTAACGTATAATTTATGAGACATCCACCCTTGACTGAAAACACTCAGAGAGAGAATGCAGAATTTCCTGCAGCATTACCAGTTATTGTTCCTCAGTTGCTATTCTCACTGTTCAATTTGTGGCTTAATACCGTATTTGAATTTAAGCTTTCAGTCACTGCTGCTTGTTTAATTCTTTTTTTCCATTGGATTAACCAGCTTTTAGGGTGCAGAATTTTGTTTCCCAGCAAGTACTTGACTGCCATCATTCTTTCTGCTAAATCTCATACATTTTCTCCAACTTTTAAACAAACGTTCCCAGTTCTTCAGCTTTTCCAATGTTTTTTAAGCCGTGTGAATCCCTAAAGCCACAGGTAATCTTCAGGTGCAGGAAGAGCACAGAGTCCCTGTGTGTGAACTCCTTCCTACGTGTTTCTGGGGCTCTAACTGTCCATAGCTGGGGCTGTGGGTCAGACACAGAACCTGAGCTGGGAACCCAGAGCACTCGCAAGAAATGTGTGGCCGCATTTTAACAGCTTTGTTAAGAATTTGCCCTACAAGAGGAAAGGAGCTTGGTCTAGGTTGGGGCTGAGTCAGTCTTGAGTCATTTGTGGAGGCATCACTGCTGTTCTCCCTGGAACATCTAGTATTAGCTGCATTTATTTGTTTACTTCTTTCTCTGAATTGTGAAAAATTTTAAAGGAAGCTTGGAAGCTTCCTCGCTGAACCAAGGAGGGCCAAGAGGATGCTCCGATGGCTGGAGCACCTCTCCTACGAAGACAGGCTGAGGGGGTTGGGGGGGTTCAGCCTGGAGAAGAGAAGGCTCCAGAGAGATCTTAGAGCCTCTTCCAGTCCCTCAAGGGGCTCCAGGAGAGATGGAGAGGGACTCTTGGTCGGGGAGGGGAGCCGTAGGATGAGGGGGAAGGGTTTTAAATTGAAAAAGGGGAGATTTAGATGAGATACTAGAAAGAACTTTGGTGTGAGGGTGCTGAGAGCCTGGCCCAGGTTGCCCCGAGAAGTGGTGGAGGACCCATCCCTGGAGACATTCAAGGTCAGGCTTGATGAGGCTCTGGGCAGCCTGATCTACTTAAAGATGTCTCTTCTTCCTGTAGGGAAATCGGACAAGATGACCTTTAAAGGTTCCTTCCAACCCAACACATTCTATGATTCTATTCTTTAATTTACCTGCTTTCTTGACAGTTTATGTTGTAGTTTAGACATACCAATTTTAATTTCTGGAGGGGTGAGGCTGATATTGGGCTTCTTTGACCAAATGAGTGCTTTGTTGTGTGTGTATTGTTATGTTACGTGTGTATGTATTGGGTTAAGCAGCTGATACCTGTTGGCACAGCGGCCGTATAGCTCGGTGTGAGGTGACCTCGCAGGGTTTTTGTGTGCGAAGGCTCTGGATGAGGCAGGGATGGGACAGAGAGTGGCAGAACATCTCCTTGTGTTCAGCTGCGTGGTCACCAGCCCTCTCCTCCCCACCCTTCCCAACTGTCCTCTGAGCAAAGAGACAGTCTCCTGTGACTGGTACACGTTACGCTCAGCAGAACGTGACTTCATGTAAATAAATAAGATTTTATCGAACATACACCCGCTATCAGCTTTTCCTCCAGAGCGGAACAACTTGTAGGATTCTGGTTTGGTTTGATTTTTTTTTTTTTTTTTTTCCCCTGCTGTGAACTCATCATTAACAGTATTTGGTTATCACTAAGATACTAATGAAACTACCTCCCTTTGTTTTAAATTTAGGAGATGATTAGTCTTGGAGGGCGATGGCGTGGGGCTGTTGTCACCCAGGCTGGGTAAATAGCACGAGGATGCATAGGTTACTTGGGAACATAGGAAGTTTTATGGATACTAGTTACTGTACTGATAACACTAGTGACCTTTTCTGGCTGGGGTTTTTTTTTTTTTTTTCTGTCTATGAATATAATTATTTGCACACAATATTTAATATTAAGAATATGACACAACTGCTTAACTGCAGGGAGACTCATAGCTGGGGTTGATGCCTCGTGCTTATTCTAGTCATCGGTGCCCGAATATCACAGTACGTTAAATATATAGTGTCACATCCATACTGATGCGAGCGTAATGTACTGCTCGTAGCTCAGCAGAATGGGAACTTTGTACTGATAAAATGTCAGTCTTAATTTTTGATTAACTTCGCTGTGGGCATTTTCTGTCAAAACCAGAACCGGCCAAATACGGCGCAATGCTGTGCATGAAAATACATTCATTTCTTCAATGTCTCGCCGATGTACGTGTGCTCTTTTTACACAGCCGTGCAGAGATGTCAGTGGCTGTGTGTACGGGAAGGGGTTTCACCAGATTTAACACCTTTAAGCAGCGGCTGAAAAATATAGTCAGAAAACGAGCCAGTAATTGAACTGGTCACACTGGAAAAGGAATTCTCAAGGTTGTGCTTAGCAAAGGAAGAAGTGAAACTGCCCCCACTGGGTCTTCCTTCAAACTGTTCAGCGTGTCTTAGATACCTGTGGGAATTGTGATGGGTTAAAAAGCCACCCATGGGTTCTAATGTTTTTACAACCTTTTATGGCTCTTCACGGAGGGTTCATGGCCGAGGAAAGGGGCACGGTGCTCGGTGAAAATCGCTCCTTGGCAATAGCGTGCCCGAGCCACGTCTGCTCATAACCGTGGGGGGAACCGAGCTCCCCAGAGGCTCATTTTCTTTAGGGTTCCCTCTCGTCTTCTCTCTCTCTCTCTTTTCCCCTACCCCTGCCGATACCTCCTATAAGAGGTCCTAAAGAACACTGCAAAGCAGTGGACCCAGATCGCTAGAGTGAAAAGCCAGCAACGTCATTTCCCTGAAGGGTGTAAATTGTGTTTAAAAACCCAGGGAAAGAGGAATATTGTGCCTGTGCAGTGCTCGCTAGGGGAACGGCAACCAAAAACATTAATGGTGCCTTCGTCCCGTCTTTTACTTATCAATGGCAATTTTTAAGCCCTAAAAGTTGCAGGTTGCCATATGTATAAAAGGAAATGATGTGATTTGAAATTATAATTGGGGAATATTTGATGGATCTGGTTATAGACTAACGAATGAGAATAATTAATAGGAAGTTAATTGGGTAACATCAGAAAAGTTTATCTGGTATATTGGGATTGCATGCTTCAGCTGATACTTAGTGTACTTTGGGGATTTCTGGTTGCACCTCACCTCTCGTTCTGATAGTATATTGTATTCTGAAGAATATTAATAATGCTGCGGAACAATTACTTGTTCATTTGCTAACTGATTAAAATTCATGCATAATTTATTGGAACTGGGAGAGACTTTATAAATAAGTCTCCTTGTCCTCAAGAGCTTAAAAACAAAATGCATATGCTAATATAAGAATGCGCTTTACCTTGCAACATAAAAAATTAATATGCAATGGTATATTAGTCTCGTTAATGTGAGGTTTTATTTGTGACAATCGTGCTCTTAATCAAAGTGTGCGCTTCTAAACATAGCCTTGTGTTTCAGAGGTTTATAACGTGGCGTTGGGAGTGCATCGTGCTCATCAGCCTTTATGTTTTCTGCCATAATACGCACTGACCTTAGAATTCATTAGTTTGACATTTGATGGGTTGGTTCTGCGGCAAATAAACTGCCCTCATTAAGCCAGGCTGCATTTCTGAGCTTTGATGCAGGTAGGATTCTAAATTAGTTCACATGCACATTTCTTGCCAAAACACAGGGTAAAACACATTAATAATTAATCGAGATACTTTCTAGAGTTTTGCGTGTCCCGAAGCAGGAAAGGGAACACCTTGGGAAATGGGTTCACCTTTTCACTCCGGGAGGAGAGAAGGAGCTCCAAGTGCTGCCACTGCCCACCCGTTCCCTGGTCTCCAAACGGAACGGCTCGAGGTGCAGCTAATTTAGAGAAGGAAAAAAATAAAATCTGCCAGAAATCCTTTTGTAGAGAGATGTGGGAAACTTGGCTGCTTACGGAGCCGGTAAATACCACTCGCTCTTGGGAGTCCTCTCTGGTGTCTGGGGGGGAAACTTCACTGCTGGATGCAGAGAAGCAGGGAGTCCCCAGCTGGATGTCACCATGCGGGAAGGCTGGGGTGGCCAAGGAGGTCTGGGTGTCCCCCTTTGAGCCCCCTCATCACCATTCCCCACGGGCTCCGGCAGTGACACCGGTGGGATCCTTCCCGGGAGGCAGAATCCGTGCGATGCCTCTGCTTCCCAACTTCTCTCCGTGCGGAGGGTGGGGGAGCCGTGATGGGAAGCCCCCCCCCCCCCGCCAAGGGAAATCTGGAGTTAAATGTTATTTTCGATGCACCGGCCACGAGACCCCTCTACCTGCTCGGAGCTGTCGCCTCGTTAGTTCTGCATCGCTGCTGCGCGAAACCCCCCCCGCGCATCGGATTTAGCATTGTTGCCTAATTAACCGAAACAAATTAGTTGAAATATGAGCCATCTGGAATGAAAACGAACCTCCCCCCGTTTATCAGTGGATTCATTTTATTAGAAAAGTACACGTTGCCCGCGATTTGTTTCTGGAAAGGAATCGTGCCCGGGCAACGTGCGGCTTCTCCGCGTCACCGTTTCCCAGGGCGAGGGGGGACCGGTCGCTCCGTCGTCGCTCCGCGTGACAACTCTGTGTTGAAATATTTAGGCATTTAAGCTGCTGGGAACCGAGGGAGACAAAAAGGCAACGCGCATTCTGTTGTTTGAGTTTCTAAAGCAGCAGTCAGTTAGTGAAGAATTAAGTAGATGTCATTGCGATATGTCTTTATTTTGGCCTTCTCCGGGCGGTTTTGCTCAGTTCTGAGTATTCTGAACGCCTGTGGTGGGCATCGGTGTCTCTTACCCTCGCTGCAGCTGCTGGGTTTGAAATGAGCTGCGGTGATACTAGTTTTTAAGGTTATACATCAACTGTTTCTTTAAGGAAAGTAGGTGTGTGGCTCGTGTCAGTAAAAGAAAATCAGTTACGTTTCCGAAAATCCCAAGTTATTGCCACGGTAAATTATATAAATGGGCATGAACCGAGGTTTTTTTCCAGAGAAAAATGTAAAGGAGTAGCAATATATAAACCAGACCACATTTTGTGGTCCCTGGCTGAGATATTTAAATGGAAAAAGCAGCGTCGGTCAGATGCCAGGGGCGCACCGCTCGCTTCCATCGGCTCAGATTCTCCTCAGCCCTTCTCCAGCGGTGTCAGTTGTGGTTGGTTCACTTTCTGTGGAAAGTGCCATCCACTTAATGGGTTTTCCAGCTTTTGTTTTATCTCTGGCTTTTTTTTATTCCTGCCTCCCCTCCAGAGCCGCCTCGGCCGATAGCCCCCCCGCAGCTGCTGGGCGTTGGGCCCACCTACTTGCTCATTCAACTCAACGCCAACTCCATCATCGGGGACGGGCCCATCATCCTGAAGGAGGTGGAGTACCGCATGACCTCGGGGACCTGGACCGAGACCCACGCCGTCAACGCCCCCACTTACAAGCTCTGGCACTTGGACCCCGACACCGAATACGAGATCCGGGTCCTGCTCACCAGACCAGGCGAAGGTGGGACCGGACAACCAGGGCCACCCCTCATCACCAGGACCAAGTGTGCCGGTGAGTGCCGCTCCGGAACAACATACAAACCAACAAAAGTCTTTATTTAACAATTTAATTAGTTGGTGGGCTTGTGGCTGTGATTAACTTGTAGCAGGACTTGAAGGTTCCATTGGCACCCACAGAACCCCCAAGTTTTGGGGACAATTGCTGTGTCCTGGTCACTGTCCGGGCTGCTGTTTGCTGTCCCTGGGAAGGTGGGTGAGGAGGTGGGATGTTAGAAAACTAAGGAAATTAAAGCAAAAAAAAAAAAAAAATCTTACTTTTCCTCATGCAAGGAAGGAGAGCTCGTTTCTGGAAAGGAAAAACCACCTGTTTTTTCACCTTCATATTTTCACTTGCATTTAGGTAAATTTCCACATAAAGGAACTTCCTGTGGTAGAAAAAAAAAAAGAGTATCTGTGTAAGAAATAGAATTTTACAAAAAATGTAGTGTACTCCTGCGTAATGCTCTTCAGTACATGCTCTAGGCAATCCTGCTTCAGCAGGGGAGTTGGACTAGATGATCTATATGGTCCCTTCCAACTCTAAAAAAATTCAGTGAAATTCAGTAATTTTTCTTTTTTCCAAGTAGGTATGCATAGACTTCGAGAATCTCCAATAAATAAAATAAAACTATTAAATCTCTGAGTTCTAAAATACGATTGCAAATATTAATAAGAGGTTTTTTTCCTCCGTTTTTGGCTACCACCACCAGAATCACATGCTGCTGAACCCTGCAGTCTGCTTCTGGTTTTCTAGAGTGCCCCTGCGTGGCCAGCACCAAGAAGATTAAACACCCCCAACTACTGTTACGTGCTCTCCCTTCTAAAGCTACTTAAAGTTATTTTAATCTCGGCTTTCCTAAGAAGAAAGATAATACCTATGTCTCATGGTTGCAGAGGGGAAAAATTATAGATTGGAGGAATCAGACTGGGAGGCAAATAAGCGGAAATTAAATTGTGGGGTTTTTTCCCTCTAATCTCAAGAATTTTTGCACTTTATTAGATTTAGCAGAGAGTGCTGATAACCATCTATGCAAAACCGCATTAAAATATTAAGAAGGAAGAGCTGCAGTTGCAGATTTCCTTGTGCCATGTGTATATGTGTGTAAATGGAATATTTTTTCCAAAGCTAGTGACAGCCCTTGGTGGGACAGGTATTCGAGTTCTCACCTGGACATGGATGACTGCTCATTTTGTTTAATTAAGGAGGAGGGTCAGGGTCTGGATCAGAAGCCAAAACTTCGAGCGGGGTGGGTCAATAGGGGTGAATCCCAGAAAATGAGACAATCTGTGTTGTTGCTGGGAGCTGAGGCACACAGTGGAGCAACACTAAAGTGAAGGTGCTTTTTTGCTTTTTTTTTTTTTTTTGGTGATCTTATTTATTATTTAGTCCATCTTTCCTGTGAAGCAAAAAGATCTGTGTGTCCATCTTGGTTAAGATGACAGTCGTTGAGATCTCACCTGTTGAGGTTAAAGCCTTGATTTATTGTGCTGAATTGGTTTGGGTGTTGTTCTGAAAAAGTAGGGGTTTGAAAACAGCTTCTGTTGTAAAGAGGCTGAGCTGAGAATAACAAATCCCAAATGTTCAGTGTTTTTTTTTCCCCAGCGCTTGAAAAAATATAATTTCATTTACCCAGGTTGTGACAGACTAAAGCTTTTTAATGGGAAAGGAAAAGAAAGGAAGCCATGATTTATGTGACATATTTTCAGAAGCCATTTAGGGGAAACAACGTTATTGGGGTCTGATTTTTATTTTTAAGTTGTTTTTAACACTCTCATAGAAGGCACCAAAATCTAGTCTGTCTTGAGACAAATTCTCAGCTTAATTTAATTCGCTATGAAGTGAACCAGATTAAAAAAATACTTGACAAGAAAAATCTGAACTTCCGTGACAATATTATTTTAATAATAATAAAATTCCGAGCTGTTTACATTGCAGTAAGACTGGTCCATGAAAAAGAAGGTGAATAAGTGTTAATATTAATCAGTTTCCCACCGGGTCGAGGGGCAGGTTGCCTCCTCCCCGCTCTGGGAAGTGAAGGCAGCCCTTCCTTTCCCACAGTGTTCTCCCATGGCTTCTGTAAGATAACCGCAAATCTATAAGAATATTTCTTTAAAAATATTTTGCTTGTAAAAGGCAAACCATAAACATAAAAAATTAGTCTTTTCCGAAGAGAAGATTTATAAGAAAAGGTAAAGCTACTGATGGAGTGGCTCTCCCTGCGGCCTCGGCTGGGGTTGTGGGAGTGACTGGCAGGTGATTTACTCTGCTGTAGGAGATGACATCTCTGCGGCAGTATCTTCTTTCTGGAGACTCTTCAATTATTCCTAATTCTTGTTTCTGACAAGATCACTTATTTTTCAGACAGATACTCTCTTTGCTGTCGATGTTCTTTGTCAATTTTGTCTTTCCATAAGTTTTGTAGGTATTAGTTCAAATTCTGAAGCAAATTATAATTGATTATCTGCTCAGTGTCAAATGAAGTGGCAGGAGATAAATGAATTTTCAGCATGAAGTTTGACTGCTCTCTATACGGATTAAAAAGCACACATTAGCAAACCTTGGTCTGATGAGTTTCTTAACGTTCACATTCCACGCGGCAGAGATAGTGCGCTCACTGACACATCAATAAGAACAGCTTAGTATTGCGCTTTCTGCTTATTTAATAGCTAAGCAAATATTAGCATTGTTTTGGAATTAAGATTGGAAATGATTTTTCACATAATTCATTCAGTATTTATAATTTCATGACATTCCTCAGTAACATATGGTCGATCCGTTGGCCTGTGCCGAGGTGTGTTCTGCTCTGGGTGACTTGGGGCACCGATGTCCTTACACCAGACGTGCGCTTTTATTATTAGCTATTTACATCGTTTTTCTGTCTTCTTCACGGCAAAAACGCTGTCTGGTGACTGGCTTGGTAAATTTTTCTGCTAATGCTAAACAAAAGTGTTTCCTAATGACGAGGTAATTCTTCCACTTGTTAGAAGTGTTTCCCGGGCGGTGCGTCCTGCGCTGACGCCGAGGGATGCCCTTTGGCTGGAAAACTTGCCCGTTTCTTCAAATACGTAAAACCACTGAGTGTTTTTAAACAGCTGCAGTAAGACTACTGTTAAACAAAACATTTTCTGACATCACCCTCCTCAAGAGCCAGGTGTGTGCTTTGTATTTCCATTCCTGAGCCCCGGGGAGGCCGGGGCTGAGCGTTCCCGGCTGCGGCACAAAGGACGTGGAGCTGCCGATGCTGATGGGCTCCTTCCTCCCCGTCCATCCTGCAGGAGTACCTGGGCTGTATTTCAGGACACCTTCACCTCTTGCCTGGTGTCATTGCTCCAATTATTCGCTTCTCGAGCGTTTTAAAACCAAAACAAAAGGCTGAGGGTAGCGCTTTCACCAAAGTAATCCTTTCTGTGGCTTTGGAGTGCGTTGTCCTCTCAAGCGTGTCCTCGGAGTTGGGATTGCTTTTGCTCTTGGGGGGGGGACACAGAAAATATGTGGCAATCTAGAATTGTCCACTTAGCCTCCTTTATCAGCTGTAAGTTAGGAGTTATTTTCTGCTGCTTCTGAGTAACAGCTCCCAGCTCAGTTTTATGATTAACTGGTATTTTAGTGGCAAAGGAGGTCAATAGTTCAGCCTGTCCAGAGCTTAATGTATGTACACAGGGGGATTGCTCCCACCTACGTTACTGGAGTTCAGTGCCAGGGTGTGATTTTCAGCAAAACATGAAGAATTGTAGAGAGCAGTTGGAGAAAGAGTCCTGTGCGGTTTGGGGTTTTTTTTTTTTCCAAATGACTTTGATTTTAGTAAACTGTTGCCTGTGTTATTTGGGTTTGATAATAAGGAAGGGGGGTGGCAGGAAGGGGAAGCTTTAGAGCTTTGTCAGAGCTGAGAATGGATCGATATATATGGAAGAAGATGTTGTTGTTGTTATTGTTGTCGTTATTATTATTTTCAATGTCATTACCCATCACAGAGACCTAGCTATCGGTAACGTCAAGGCACGACGGCAAAGATGCTGGTCCAGTGGTGGAGCTCTGGCACCTGAAGGTTTGGGAGCTGGGCTGCTTCCCGCCTGCCTTTGTCAAGCACAGAATATTTGTTTACTATTTGCACATTTATTCATTTTAAAAACAATATACACAGAATAGAGGATACTGCTGGATTCACCTCCAGAGGGGGAAAAAAAAAAAAAAAAGGCAAAATGTGGCGAAACGTTGAAAAACGAAAGCAACTTAAGGCTTTTGATCATTTTTTTGGGATTTTGAACAGAGGGAGAGTGTTGTCGTTGGGAAAGTGACCTTGCCTGGCCATCTGGAGAACTAAAATGTTATTTTGGTTACATGAAAATTGTAATTGATTTTTAAAATGAGCGGAGTGAAAGGGGGGACGGTGCAGTGCGGAATCTGCTCGTGCCGATGCGGGAAGCGCGGAGTGCTGCTCTCCTGGGGGGCGTTTGCCGTTCGTGCTCGCGGAGCGGAGGGTTCGAGGCGGGGAGCTGGATTCCCAAGCTTTGCTCTGGGCTGGACTGGAGAATTTAGGATGTTGGGATGTGAGGCAGTGGGCTTGTAAAATTGGGTAGGGTTCTGGAAAATCCAGCAGTGAATGGCTAAGCCGTGCTCTTTATTTGTGTCTCTTGCAGTAGCGCATCTCAGATTATTATTTAAATCTTTAAAAGCTAATAAAAGTACAGATAAATGCGTAGTTTTCAATCATTTAATTTTTTTTTTAAAGTGGACAGTGAGAAAATATTTCACTTTACAGCAAAACAGTTATCTTAATGTTTCAAACAGAATCTTTGCCTTTTTTCCCCTCAAAGTAGATATCACGCAAAACTTACAATATAGCTTCAAGAGGAGCCTAAATACATTTTGAGCCCTTAAATTACGTGGTTTTATTATTCATGGTTTTGTTGTTTACAAGTTGAACGCTTTTTTAGAGTAAACTAAAGATGAACAACTTGAAACTAAATGGATGTGATACTTTTAAAAATTATTGTACGTTTGTCGTTGCAGAAGCGCCCACGTTACAGCAATATTTATAAGTTGCTGTTGTTTTTACAAATGTGTTTGGAGCTCGTGACTGGTTCTGGGCTGTTGGCCAGGTAGTAATTGGAAACATTTAAGATCTCGCTAGCAGATACCAAATGCACCGGTCTCTGATTCCGTATAGTTTTACCAGTTGGGCTGCGATAGGAAGGAAAAAGGGTATTTAAACAACGGAGAAAGTCTGGGCCGAGGAACTTAATCACACTCCCGTTAGGGCTGAACGGGGGAATTGTTGCGGAGAGGGCACCCTCTAGAAGAGCTCTCTGATTTGGGCCGCTGGCTGGCACATGCCACCGTACCCCTCGCTCGCTGCTGTTGGGATACCCGGGCGCAGAGGGAATCCTAACGATGCTGATATCCATGAGAAAGGGGGGCAGCTGATATCCATGGAAAGGGGGGCAGCGCAGCCGAGGCTGCAGGCAGGAGCCCGGGCAGGCTGCCCGGCCAGGCTCCTGTCAGATCCTGTAAATTAAGCTCGGTATCCTCTTCTTCAAAGGAGCGCGATGCTGATGACTCAGGGAATTGGCAGTAAACTGCGAGTTCAGACCCTGACCTCCCCTAAATTAGTTTTCAACTTTTTTTTGTTCGCTATATGCAGCCTTGCTTAGTATCATGTTTTCGGGATTTGCAGCTGCGAGCTCCCTCTGCACTAACTGGAAACTTTCTTCCTGTGATATTACGAGAGCCGTGTTACACAACAGGACGTGGGTTTCCTGAGTTCTCCTGCGCTTTGTTTGCGGAATAAGCCCTGTTCATGGCCAGTTCTTTATTGCATAGGGCCAGATTCAGCAACAAATCGCTCTTTGCTTGAGGTTAGGGTGGCAGACCTAGGTGGGTGGCTTCCTTTAGTGTGGCCACCCAGTTTTCAAAGCCTCTGTGGTGTGGAGTGACCTTTTCCTTTGCCTTCTTTCTGAAGCCTCTACCAGAGGATAGGACGGGACAAGTTACCTTCAGCAAGACATGTTTGCGTTCAGTGGAACCTAACGTGCTGGCCAGGGAGGGCTTGGGTGCAAAGTCCATGGTGTTGATGGAAGTCACAGAATTGCCTGGGTTGGAAAGGACCTTTCAGATCAGCCGGTCCAACCATCAACCCAACACTGACAAAACCCACCACTAACCCATGTCGCTCAGCACCACGTCTGCCCGGCTTTGAAATCCCTCCAGGGATGGGGACTCCACCACTGCCCTGGGCAGCCTCTGCCA
>JAOXJK010009587.1:0-15388 GCA_025774025.1 Xenus cinereus | reverse complement strand
GGGGAAAACCCTGGAATGCTACTTGGCAAATCTGAGGCACCAGACATTAAAGAGTGGCTACTGTAAACAAGGTAATAGAAGCTATGTCATCCCTCCCCATCGCCTCCATATGCAGCCCTTTATTTATGTTTCCTAGGAAAAGAGGTCTCTCCCTCTTGGCGCAGATAAAAGCCTGGTTTTCAAAAAGCCAAGGGGCCAGATCCTTGGGAAAGGTGGAGAGCGGAGCGGGTCGTGTAGACCTCCCTGGATGGAGGTCAGCTGCCCCCAGCAGAAGCTCTGCCCCGTCATCCACAGTGAGGAGCTCAAGGGTGGAGAAGGCGAAAAAAGGGGGTGTTACTGCTGAGCCTTTTACATCTGTTTTGTTTACTCCCAAAAGCTCATTATTGCTTTTCTGGCTCAAATAGCCAGACTTGGAGAGATGGCCTGGAGCACACACGCAAAGCTCCTGCAAGCCAGCAGCGAGCCGTAATCAGCAGAAGGCTGTGCGGCGTTGCGGTCGGGGATCCGAATTTTCCCTTTCCTTGGAATGCAGCTTCCCTGGCTTCCTCGGAGGGAAATGCTTGCTCCGGGCCCCCACCCGCTCTCCTCTGGCACCGCCAAGCTGAAGCGCTTGATGACTCTCCTAGAAGAAACCGAGGGGCCTGCCCTGCAGGAGAACGTGGGGTCGGGGTCTTTTATTTTTTTATTTATTTTTTTTTTTACATTAAGGAGGGGAAATTTGGAAGGGACGCAATATTATTTTAAGTTTGGCTATATTTAGACTCTCGGATTCTTCCCAGATTGTTACCTGGTGTATGTTAGCAGGTTGCCAGGCACTTCAGAGTGGCGATGTTGACGTTCACCTTCTGAGGAGCTGAGCTTTATGTTATTAAAAATTCCCCTTTTTTGCATGACTTCAGCCGTAACCTTCCGTGCTGAGTGCTCCTTCGCTTGGTACGACCAAACTTCAGATATGCTAAAGTCAGGCTGGATCCTGCGATAATAAAATATTGATTTGCATCTCTGGGATGGAGGAGAAGGAGGCTGGTGGCTTGGGTGAGATTTTTTCCACTACAAGTTGTCTCAATAGCAGTGAAAAGAGCCGAATTTAACTCCTCCATCCTTTTTTTTTTTTTTTTTTTTTTTTTTTCTCCCCCTTCTCCATCAGTAGGGGCATATTTCATGAAGTCCCCATTGAGGTTAGATACGCTGAGCCTATTTGCATACTTGGAAGAGGTCCTCTTATAGAGGAGCACAGTGAATACCTCTGGCATTTCATATTTAAGGTCTAAATATAAATGCAGTCTAGGAGGAGTTTGTCTGCGAAACTATCCTAACTGCTGGCTTTCTCGCTAACTAGACTTCTTAATGACGTGATTTTCTATGCTGGGGAAGTTCTGATTATAATATAGGCGTCAGTGTGCATGTTGTGCACCCTTGTTAATTGAAAGGCTGAATATTTAATGCGGGGAGGGTGTGCATCTATTTACCGAGTCCGCAAGGAAGGCTGCGAGCCACAAGCACAAACAGCCCATAGATACGCGGGCCAAGACCCTGCATTTCCACTGCTTTGGGTAAAGACAAGAACTTCTGGACCGCTAGGACAATTTGGCGTATCGGCCTGGCGCGCAGCGACGTGCCATTAAAAAACAATTCCGTTTGAATACGGAGTGATTTTTTTTTTTTTTAAATTTTTTTTTATAAAGCCTGCCCTGTGTGTTTTGAATGCGCGTTTGCTGTTATGAATAACAGGAATTGTTTGGCTTGGCCTGCCTTTGTGCCGATGCCAGCTGGCACGGAGCGGAGCTGTGACACATGACACTACAGCTGTGTCCACATGTTTCTGCCTTGCAGGATCCACTTATATAATTTACTTTTTTTGATCCACGGTCCGAGCTATTGAAGTGAGTATAATTTGCTTTTTTTGATCCAGAGTCGAACTATTTAAGTGAGCTCATCAAATTACACGTGCCAGCCACTTCTATGAGAATACTTATTTTGCCATTGTCAAAAAAATATATATATATTCATTATTAGTCACTTGTGTCAATGCAGCAACTTTAGTAAACCCATTGCAGTAACAGATACATCCCTCATTGAACTTGAGTATTTATTCCACTTGATACCGAGCTATTGCCTTGCGATTATGTGTATTTAATCAAGCCATTAAAAGAGTAACCAATTATGACCTTACTGTAACTGATAGACCAGACTGTGGTGCTGCTTAGGTTTTTCTCTACGTCGTTGGGATGTTCTTATTTGCCATCGCAGTTGGGTTTGCGATTGGGCAAGGGGGATCCACTAACTCCAAATTACTAAGGTGTGTTTTTTACGCCTGTTGCAGGAACCCTTCTTATGCTGTACTGTATTTAAGATTAGTCAACTTGGAAAAATAGAACCGGTGTTGAACTTAACCTAAACTGAACGTCGTCCTCTGAAACTCTCGTTAAAGAAAACACACCAGCTCAATTCCAGATATTCAGGACTAAGGCAGGAAATGCAAAGAAAGTATACAACAACTTTTTGCAGCTTGCTGGTAAAGCAGAAATAACATGGCGCTAATACAGACAACATTTTCATGTAAGCCTATTTTATTTTATTTACCTCTTCAATCCAGAGTGAAATTGGAGAGGGCATGGATTTAGCTTTTCCCTCTGAATTTAGGAAATACTACCCAAGCGTTTTATTCCCAGCACACACCGAGCTCCGCCGCGATACGCGCTCTCTTGCCTTAATTCAGTGCAGCTTTTCCAACGTCAGGGCTCGTACAGACCAAAGTGGCTGTGCATTATCTGCCGTATGGTCCTGGTAGAGCAACGCGCCGCGTTACGGAGCCAGGGTCACAAGTTCACAGCAGAAATGATTCATGTAGCCTGAAGGAGGGAACCTAAATTCAATACGTGAGACCCGAGAGGAGAACGAATGAACGGGGGCCGATGCTGGTGGGTGCCCCCATCCCAGGCTCTCCCCCTGCCGGCTCTTGCAGAAAGGGCACAGAAGGTACAGAGATGGACAGCGGCCACCTCCGATGTCCCACGTTCACGTGGTGACCTGAGCTGTGACAGATATATATATTATTTTTTATATATATATATATTTGCAAAGGAAAAGCTGACCTGAGTTTGAACACAGTTCATAGAGTACTGTGGTGAGAGCTGAAACGTGCCTGACAACTGAATATTAAATTCTGTTAGCACTTGGAGTTATTGGGCAGCAAAGAGCTTTAAAGAAACCAAAGCAATTGAGGTTTAACAAGAAGAAGAAAAAGAGAAAGTAGAACTTTTAAAAATCCGAGTGTTTTCTCAAGGCACTCAGTAAGTATTATGTTCTTGGTCAATAACATCGCCTTTATGATCATATTGACAACGTGTGCAGAAATGTATGTGGCATGGCAAATTGCAATTTTATGTCAAATCACAATAAAACAGTCAGAGATGATTCAACCGAAACAAAATATCACTTTAATTAAGCATTCCGCGGGATAGCTGTAACAAATACATTATTGGCACATGAGGTACTGCCTTTCGGGTAAGGCTCGTGCTAGAAGAAAGCAAATTTGGACCCGGGGCCGACGGCCCGTATTTCACTCATCTGAGTGCGCCGAGCTACGGCAGCACGTGTAATCAGATCCAGTTGCCCCTGAAGCTGAAAGGGAGCCTTTCCATTTTAATGACCCATGAGTTACCGCACGTATTGAGTTTGAGGCAAGACTTGGAAGAATGTGCTTAATGACAAAGTTGCGTGTTGGGTGTGGTCTCTTTTTTTTTTTTTTTTTTTAACAGAAAGACAAACCACCAAAAATTTGGTAGTTTAATTTCTGGGGCTTCTCCAGGTCTCTGGGTTTCTAATGCCCGCAGCACGAGCCTGGAAATCTCACAGATTATTTTTATTTTATTTTTTTTTATCCGAGTGGGTTTTGGTGCTTCCTGCACCCAGTCGGACTGGGGAGCAGAACCCAAGGCCTCACTTGCTTGGGAATTAGAGGCCGTTGGGGTACATGCTGTATGGATGTTTGAGTGAGAAAAGAAAGTAAAAGCCAGAAATTGTGGATCTGTGTAAACAGAGGCATTAACTGAATTTTTTTCCAAGCCACTAAAAGGTTTCTCTGAGCTTTAAGATGGCTCTTGCTTCGTTTTCTTGTTTCCTTCTTGTTTTCCTAAACAGGTCGGTGTACTCAAGCTGTAATACAGTAAAAGAAATACTCCCTATTGTTAATGTCATTGAGATTTTTGATAGCCGGTTTCATCAGATGAACTTCAGTCGGTGTTTGGTTTCTTTTAGGATGCATATTTGTATGTAACTTTGTGTTTAAAAAAATCCCCACGTTTTACTGGGGCGTGGGAGAAATGACTGGTATCAAGGCTCGGTAAGAGCCTGAGGAATAATTCACACTCTATATCTTGTTCTGCAAGTTTTAAGTTGGGGAGGAACAAGTAGGCTGTGAGAAACCACCCCAAAGTAATTAAGTTTGCAATTTTAGGTATTGAACAACTCCCTTGTGTTCATTTATACACAAAGAAAAATTGCGAGGTGGCTTGGTATCTCCATGAAGCTCCTGAAGCGTCCATCTCGGCAGGATGTCTTTTTCTTTCCTCACTTTGGGTTTAACATTTCAAAAAACAAAAATGAAGGTGAGAGTTACACGGCGTGAAATATATACAAACACGCTTACAGGTGTGCTGTTGTCAAAGGGCTCCATCCCAACCCAGGGAAATAAATGCAACCGCTTGTGCTTTGAATCGGACCCTCGATATCTTAGGTCATTCCCGCCTCGAGCGGTGGGGTTTGTACCCGAGAGCTGTCTCTCTAAATAGTTGTGAGCATCACATTTGCCTGTGGAAACAGAGTTGATGCGTTTAATAACAAAAAAAACCCAAAAAAGGGCCATATGGGACGGTTGCATCTTCTCTGATGAAGTGCATCAAAGAGAGTGAGAATTACTGTTTTTGTGATGATGCATGACCATACAGAAATTTTCAAGCGACAAAAGCACTGAATGGTTTTTTGCTGCAGCACTTTCAGGGGGAAAAAAACCCCATCCTTTGGCTGGGTGTGTACAGAATATTGATGAAAGGTTTTGTAATATCTCATCAATTTAGGAAGCCTTCATCATCAAGTTCTTCGTCACCGTGTCTGTCTTGGTCTTGATTGTTTCATGCCAACTTTGAGAATTGTAAGGGAGTTGTGTGTGTACTCAGTGTTGAGAAAAGCAGAGACGAACTCTGGGAGTGATTGAGCAGAGGGATATTGCCTCTTTTTTGTCCTGGGGAATAGAATATTCCATGAGTTTAATGTAGGGGGGTTTGCCTGTTTTTTCTTCTTATACTAGCTTGGTAGAAAAAAAGTCTTAGGCGTTTCTGCATCTTGTGAAACCACTTTTTTCAGTTGTTTCTTAATTTACTAGTTGTCTTCACTTTTGGTGGAAATATCTCCTTTATCCATTGACAGCATCTGATTGGGTTTTTTCCAGGATGAAATGATGGATAATGATTTTTTTTTTTTTTCTTCCCCTCACCACATCATGGGAACTTAAATATACAGTTTGAGCATCCACAGCTAATTTGCTACTGAAAATCTTAACAACTTTTCCCTTTCTAATCAAAGTCATCTTGCGGTCCTGCGCATTTAAACTCTTCATTCACCGTTCTTACCATAAAGTGACAGGGAAATGAGTTAGAGGCGTTATGGTGAAGCTTGAAATATTTAGGGAACCATAACTTGTAATTATCTGACTTCATGTATCCGTGACATTAATTTGGAAGGTGAATTTTCCTGTTGACAAAGTTTGAATTTTGAATGAAAATGTGGCTTGGAAGGAGAAGAAGACTGAGAGTTGGCTAAGTTGGTTGTCCATTTACTATCGGTGTCTCTGTGACTTTGGGACATTTTTTCTTTCTCCTCTTCTGCCCAAGTGTTGTTTAAAGAGCTCATATAAATGTGTGTGTGTATGTAAGCCTGAGTTTCTGGCGTCGTGGCAATAAGATCCGTAACGATAGACTTAGTCATACAAGTTTTGTCAGGAGTGACCAGAATCTATGTCAGATACAAGTTACCTCCAATGGAGTTGGAGTTTGGAAGGTGCTCCACAATAACTTCAGGAGAGACAAAGTGGTCTGACCATAACAACTGATGGAAGTGCTTTTTTTAAAAACTAGACATAGCACTGAAAAGAGAAGAATTAGTCATCGAAGTTTAACGTCCCCTCCCATGACCTAACCTTGAATTTAAAGCAGCCTTGTGGGACGTTGTCTCGATCTCTCACACAGGATGGGAGAGTTTGGTCAAATACTGGACAGTGAGGAAATGGGATGTTTTACTTTTGCTGTCTGAGAATCACAGTAATAAAATAGCAGCCTAAATGCTGTGGGACGAGACACGACAGCTACTTGCAAAATGATTAATCTTTACAAAGCTAATGTAAAGAAAAACTGGCCTTTTTCCAGGCTTTTTTTTTAATAGCTCTGCCCTTGAAACTAGAAGTATTTAATAAAAAGTCTAACATTTTAAAAAGAAAAAAAAAAGGTTGGCCTATTCCCTCCCCTGAAACCATTTACTGTCTAAACAGAGGGTTTTGACAGAAGCGTTTCAATTCGCGCTACAGAAAGTTTTCAGAAATATTTGGTCACCCTTTGAGCAATCTCTCTGGACAGATTTGTTTGAAGACATTGCGGTTGATAGTTTAGGTGAGCGCTAAATAACTGTGGCTTTCCATTTTACTAAACAAACACGATACAACGTGTTTTCCGATTAAATTTCCAGTTGCAGTGGTTACCATTTTAGAAGCCACATCTGCCAACTGTTACCATACTGTGGTATCTGAGGTACCACACTTATTTCCTATTCTGAGGGCAGAGCAGACTATGCTATCTCCCACATAACTTTGAGGCAAACGTTGATTAATGTTGACTTTTTAATGGTAACCACTGTGATTTTTTTTTTATTCCTATAATTCATGGTATTGTACATAATAATAATATGAATATCACTGAATTATTTATACACTTATGTTGGTAAATAATGATGAGGTAATAACAGTGAATTATTTCTATATTTACACCAGTAAATAATGTCGAGGAAGAGAAATCAGTTAGAGTAGGCTCGGTCTCTTGCTAGCCTGCACCAATTAAAAGATGTTTGCAAATAGAATTTCACGCCAAAAAGCTGACCTGGGGAGTGTTTAGAGTCCAAAAGAGGTTATAGAGTTGAAGCAAAGCCCCAGCACGATGGTGTAGCAGCAGTTGCTGCCACCGTGCCTGGATGTGTCCGTGGAACCGAGACGCGGGAGGTGCATTTACTGATACTTGGCATTGCTGAGACTCATACCAGGACGTGAGATTTGGGTTTCCCCTTCTGAGAAGGATGTTGGAGCATGAGAGTCCACCAAGTAGCTGTAGGAAAACCCCCTGAAGGTGATAGGGATGAAGAACCTCCTCTGCTCGGCTTTGGAGGAAGGACGATGGGGAGGTGGTTTGACTTTGAAGAAGCTCTCGGGGGAAGGAAGTCCCAAACGATATAAAATTGTTTGATTTGGTGGATAAATGATGCAAAACAAAACTGGCATCAGGAAGCTGAAATGAGACAGTTGTAAATTGGGAATGTAAGCGCTCCTGGAACAAATAACTGCTCAAACAAACTGCCAATACGAGAGGTAGTTTTTTGTTTCTTCAAATAAAGACAGAAGGCTGTTTTCTAGGGAAAAAAAAAAAAAAGCTTTGAACAGTGGGTAAATAAAAAGACAATAAACTCACCTGCTTGGAGTTTTCCGCATAAAAAAGGGTCAGCTCTGTATGCCTAAATTAGCGGTGGCTAAAAGCTGGTTTTTTCGGCATTTATCTGTAGCCACGCATGTGATTTGGGCTGAACACAATTAGCAGAGTTTACTGCAAGGGTAACTTCATCCCCGGCATTTCATGGCCTGCAATAAACAGTTCAGCCTGGATCAAGTTGTGTTTCCTCCAAACTTAAATTACACGGGGCTGTTGCATGCGAGCGGTGTGTGTGTTGCGGGAGGTGTGGAGGGTGGGATGGAGACGAGGAGGGTCTGGGATCCATTTCCAGACTGGCTGTCTTCAGGCTATTCTTCAGCTGTCAGTTCCCTGCTTTTCCCACTTACAAAAATTGGCGTAACGATATTTACCTCGTTTAGGAGGCATGTCATGATCTTCAGCTAAAAATTTCAAGGGCCATTACTATTTATTGTTGTGTTGCGTTTTTGTTTTTTTTTTAGACCGAGTTTGCTCAGAGTTATTTCTTGGCACTTCTGCAAAGGCTCCTGGCTTCTGTTCTGAAGGATTTCACAAGATTGTGGACAGGAGCTGATTTTCTTATTCTCTAGTTCAAAAGAGGGGAGGGCCTCCTTTTGGATCGTGAGAAGGTGGTGAAAAATGTGACTTTTTTTAACAGTCAGGTCCTGCTGTGAAACTCTCGGATATGGGAGGACGGTCACAGTTGTGCAAGGGGGCATCTCCTGGAAAGGAGAAAATTGAGGAATTGCTTCTTTTGCTTTTTATAACTCCGTTCTCAGGGAAATTTCCTCCTTTAAAGCTCGTTGGGTTACTTAAAATAAGAGTGAGATTGCTTCCTGTAGCTGTGGGAGATGCGTTAGGTAGGAATGTTTGCCGGGGTAGGACAGGAGCATGGGTCAGAAGAAAGCGGTGGTTGTTTAGCTTCCTGCCTGATTCAAGGTGCGCGGCTGAAACGTACCTTCCCTCCATGGGTGGCCTTTTTTTTTCCTCCAAAGGCATTTAAAGGCCTCAGAAGCACAAGCCCCACCAACTTTTGGTCTTGCACAAAACACGGCTGCAGAGCTGGCTTTGCGTCCTCCTCCAACCTAAGGGTGGGTTCAGCCAACTGGGGTACCCAGGAGGAATAACCCCGGGAGGAACATCTCCTGGGCCGCTTCTCCCAGCGAGTCAACTTGAAATGTTGGCTGTGGGATGAAGGGCAATGCAAAAAAAAACCTGATGGGTGCGTGGAAGAGGATGAAGCTGCCGTAGAATCATAGAATTGTCCAGGTTGGAAGGGACCTTTTCAGACTGTCGAGTCCAACCATCAGCCTAAACACGGCCAGCTGCATTTCGAACTCCATTATTGGAGCGAGGCTGGTTTTGAAGAAAGAAAAACGAAATTAAAAAAGCCTGAAACGGAGTAAGTCCTTTTGGACTGACATAGGAGAAGCCAAGCACCAGCTTTAATTTTTTTTTTTTTATTTTTTTATTTTTCCCCCCCCTCCACGACTATCATTAGCCAAGTCGTAATCCCTGCGGAAACAGGGACAAGTTAAATGGTTGCAGAGCTATTGAGTAGGGCTGGAGCAAGGTCTTTGGAGAAGGAATAGCAAATCCCCGTGGGACTGGGTACCTGCAGAGCTGGCGGCCTTTTATCTTTCATTAGCAAATATTGTGCGTTATTGGACAGTGCCTTGTGCAGTTACTTACAGGAACATTTAATCAAATAATCTACTCCTCTCCCAGGCGGCTTAGACCACTGCAGTTTTATAGTTACCTACTTCAGCTGGAACAGTTCCTTTCAGCTGTAAAAGCAAATATGCAACATGGAAAAAAGTCTCGTTTTATCAAAACAGACAGAACTATTCCAGCTGCTGATATTAAGGTAAAAATAGCAAGGTTAAATGTTAAACAACCTCCAAGTGGACATTTATAACTACAAAGCAAGCCAGACCAATTGCTCTGAAAGCACTTTCTTAAAAAAAAAAAAAAGAAATAATAATAATAATAAAAAAAATTCATTCTTGTTTTACTTCTCAAAAGAAAATTTATTTTCCCCTATTGCTGATGATTAAATACAGTGGAAACTGGTTCCCGTGATAACAAATACATCAGTAATGTGTGGTGCTTCCTGCCTCAGCATCTTGTAACTCACAAAAGTTTCCATGGCCAGATTTGAATGCTCAAAGTGCTAATAATGTCTGCTAGTCAGCCTTCCTACTGTTCAGAAAATTTCACTCCTGTGGCTTTTTGGCTTGTTTTGAGAAATCACTGTAGAGGTTAGTGAACTTTTCAATGTGTTGGTATTTAAACTGTGGTCAGACAGTGAAAAAAAAAAAAAAAGGAAAATAAAAGGGAAAAAGAAAGAAAAGAGATGAAAAAAAGAAGAGAAGAAAAAAGTTAGTTCATAAAAAGATATTCCCCATTAATAATTGTTTATATGACCATTTGCATGGGAATTGAGCTCATTGTGAAACCTCCACGTTAAAATGGAATTCCTCTGACTCTTAACATATCTTGAAAAATATAGTGCATTAAATGAAAAGATGCTTAAAACAATGCTGGGGTTTTGTTCCAGAGAAACATTTGGGCACTTTCACTGGGAAAGGAGGTTAAAAGGTTGTCAATGCTTTCTCCAGGGGCTCTGTCTGACAGTGAACATGTGTTTCCTCCCTTTAATCGGCTCGCCAGTAGCCAGAAAGCTGCTTGTTTTCTGCAGAGGTTGTCAAAAATGATTTCAGTCTGGAGACGATGAATGATAAAAGAGGTTTTCAAACACAGTTTTGCACTGTAGCATTTGCAGTCCCAGAGAGGATGGATTGTATTACAATCTCGGTGCAAAGGGCCATGTTCCTGTAGCAAGAAAACAGTGCCTCGTTCAACCTGTTTGATGCTTCCACTTACCTTTCAAAGTTGAAAAATAGAAGCTGGACCTCAACTAAAGTTAAAAAAAAAAAAAAAAAAAGGAAAAAAGAAAAAAAAAAAATCATCCCCAGAGTGTGTTCCTTCTCGCTGGTAAATTAAGTGGTTTATATATTTAGTAAAATTTCTATTTTTCTCACGCCATTCCTGGGAGTTGCATTTCCTTCTGGAGTTTACAGAGCGCTCGTTCTTCTCCTGGATGTTTTATACAGGCTGCAGAGCTGTTCCCTCCGAAGTTAGCAATAAAAAACTTACTCCACGACGACCAGGCCTATAGTCAAAAGACCCGACGCCATAAAATAAGGGCCTACCTAAGCTTCTGCTGAAATCACCCTTTTCGATAGCGCTCAGCATCTTCCCGAGTTAAACACCTGCCCATATGCAGGAACCCCATTCTTTAATTTTGGGCAAGACTTTGCAAACTGGGTAAGTCGTGCCAACAAAACAGATTTTGCCGCCATGCGTTAATGCCAAATCCAGAATCCAACAGGGGATTTATGAAGCTGGCTGGACCCCCGTGCCATTTCCACCGACAGTGTTGCTAACTCTGCAGGCTCAGAAATTCCATACGTGAGATATTTTTAAAAAAAAACGAAGGTGCACTAACACCAGGGTAAGCCCCGACTGTGATCCATGGTTTTATTCCTGAACCCCCGCAGCCCATGCCTGATGACCGCGCCGTGATTAGTTGCCTGGTCTCCCACGCACGTTGATTAACGTGATGCTGGATGTCTCACCCTTGTTTAAGCTGCTTTTTGCCCAGATATTTGTTCTTTCTCCCCAAACTCCAAATCGGTTCAGTCTTTTGTCGCACCCCGCCGCCAGTTTTGTCGCTTCCAACTTTCCCACTGCCAAGTCCCATCTAATCTCGGTTACCTTTCTCTTCACGTGAATTCTTTCTGCCAAATCCTACTTTTGCTCAACCTTCCTATCAACTCCATCCATCTCTCATTTTCACACTCATGATTTTGTCTGTACTCGTCCTTAGCTTCTTCACCACCATCAGTCAGGAGAAGGTGCAGAGAGGGAGCATCACCTTCAAAGGCTCTTCATCCTCCAGTTCCCCATCCTTGCTTTTTTAGGTGGGAAGACCTCAGGAGTCATCCGTGCTGACCCATGCTGGCCGTGGCCAGCCATCCTTGCTCACCTTGCCCCAGGAGGTTGGCAGGCAGCGGGGGGAGAATGTCCCCTCTCCAGGATGGTGTTGGCTGATGCTGGATTTGTCTGTCCTGACTGGAGCTGCCCCCAACTTTGCCAAAACTCGGGTGGAAAAAGAGTTGATGGGGCAGCAGGAGCAGGAACCACTTGGGGGACGGCTGAGCTCAGCAAATGCCCCCCGAGTCAGTATTGCCCCCACACACATGGTACATGGAAATGCATGGAAGGAAAGCAAAGTTTAGCCATACTGAATAGATTTGGTTGCTTCATGACATTTTCCATGGTTTTTTCCCTTTTCTTTTGATTTTTAACTGAAAGCAAAGAGCGGGGCAGAGTTTCTATCACGAGTTTCAGTGATCCTCTTTTCAGTTCTATCGCACTGCTGCGAACAGGAACTTCCTGTTTAGTTCCTACATTAAAAGGGCGTATGTAAACAAGAGAGTCCCAGAAATTACTAAATACAGAAGGTTTTTATTACCATCTTTTGAGTCTTGTACATGGGGGAAGCTTCATTCCTTCTTTTTCTTTTCCTTTTTTTTCTTCTGGGCACAACTAAATTCCAAAACGTTTCTCGAGTGGTAACTCATATTCCGGTCTTTATTATTTCTGACAATATTTTAAATAGTTGGAGTTAAATTTTCTGCCAAGAAAGGCAGGCTGTCAGGCAGCAACTGTATTGTGTAGAACCAAAAGCTGAATGTATACTCAACGCGTACTTGGGGAACTTGAACACAGAACTGCACAATTTCTTTTTTCATCGTAATGTGATGGCCATTTAAGCAGCCTTATGTCATCACGGGGAGGTTCTGCTCCACGTATGACTTGGAAATCTCTGTTGGGGCTAAAAAAGCATCGGGCCAGGTGCGTGGAGAGTTGTTTGCTCGTGGGCTTTGAGGAACCTGTGCAAAACCAAGTAACGGTGCGTGCGTCTGGAAAGCCCCCATTGGTCCCAACAGCATCTACACCACGTCGGTTCTCGCAGAGCGTCATCACCACCTTGGCTCTCTCAAAACTCTCCCCATCCAAACCGAAGCACCGGGGAGAGAGGGGGCGAAGGCAGCGCATCCCGCCGGGAGAAGGTTCAACTCCTCCCCTTCCTCCCGCCGAAATATTTGGCTAATGTCATAGAGATTTGGCTAAGTGGATTCAATCAACTGTTTTCACTCTATTATAGTTCATAATCCCTATTCAAGATGAAGTGCACTGCAGCCTAATGAATGTGGTAATGGAATCCTTGTGTATGTTTTTCCACAGCGGGGTGCAGATTAGCATAAGTGTCATATTCTGTTGGCGTGCCTGCTATTATATCTGAGGCGTTGCGCACACTGGGAATTTTTCGACTGGATAATAATAAGATGAATATGGTATGCACATGCACATAGAACACACGGGCTTTAGAAAGCGATCTATAATAAATCTCACCTGGAGGGGCATTACGATAGATTAACTTTGCATTTTGGCTTAAAAAGGCGATGTTTAAGCCAAGGGTACGTTAACACGAGTACAAAAGAATTAGATTAAATTACATGCACGGTTTTAAAGAATGTTGTCGTTTGGGGCAGGGGAGAGCTGGAGAGTTCTCTGTAGGCCATAGGGTTTCGGATATTCGTGTATTTCATGTATTCGAGTTCAAAAGCCCAACTCGGACGTCCGCCTGGCTGAAGGTTGACATTGCAGCTCCAAGAGATGGCACACAGGTGGAAGAAAGCTTCTGGATTGTAGGAGGTGACCACGTACGTGCCTCCTCAGGCAGTCCCTGTCGGCCGGTGAAAGAGGAAGGAGAAAACCCCGACTGTCTTTATTCCAGTAGCACTTTGGGTTTGCCTGCTGAACGGGGTTTGTGGTGTGTTTTTATTTTTTTTTTCTCCTGGGCTGATCCATGCAGGACACGCTCAAACCAAAATCCCTCCCAAAACACCTAGTCAAGTGCTTGCTGCAAAGCCTCGTGCAGCTCTCGCTCTACGTTACGGCCTCTGAAATGAATTTTGCTCGGAGTTGTAGGATGCGTTTTCAGTTCCTTCAGGTGGTGGAGCTTTCCTCTGGTTGGAGAAACTCCTGATGAGTCTCCTCGCACATCACCTAAGAGAGACAGCACCAGCTTATGATTAGTCCCAGAATTTATTACTTGATTATGGAAAGTGCAGGCCTGAGAAATTCATACCACTTAAGCAATGGTTTAGTGTGACTAACCAAGGAGGTTTTCCTGGCACACAGGAGGTATCAATATATATAGACTAGTGTAGAAAAGCGTATCTTTATGCTTTTAAGCGTGGTGGCACGGTAAGAGTTTAAGCATATTAATCAGTCCGAGGTAAGTGCTGCTTCTGTATCATATTTTAATCCGATTCTTTCTGCAGTGTTAGAGAAATTATACCTGTGGCTGCAATATCATTTAGAAAAGAAAGTGTTTGCCAAGAAAACGAGACAATCAGACCAGCCATTCAGACCTGAGAATTGACCGCCAATTTCGTTTCCCTTTATTATCACGACATTTCTGCACAATCACTACAAGTCAAACTATTTGAACTTTACTGAGAAGGTGTCAAGCCATCAAAGGGCATTAATGTTTGTTTGTTTGGTATTTAGTCTGGAGGAGCTTTGCTTTAAAAAAAAAAATTAAAAAAATCTATTATCGTGGGTCAGTAATTTGATATATTTTTCCTGAGAACAAAACTTGGACTTCAGAGGGCTAATAATCTGCGATACAATTGAGTTGTGAGGGTTATTCTCTGTTGTTTTCCGAAGCCTGAATGACCTTTTCAAAACTCAAAGAAACCTGTCTCTCGTGTGCGTATTAGCAAGAATTGTTTTTCTAGCCGCTCGTTTTTAAAAAATAAAAAAATAAAAAAATAAAAAAATAAAAAAAAATATCCCACTGCTGGTTGAAAGAATGTAAATTGGGGTTTCCAGGGAAGTTCGAGCATCCTTTACAATCACATCACCCCTTTCCTTGAACGTGGTATGAAGAGGCTGGGTGGCAAATGTATTAAGACTCTGAGGAAAAGGGCTGTTAAGTCAACCTTGGTAACTTAACTGAAACAGTATACGTGTAAATCCATCGCAAATCCCTGGCCTTTTACAGCTCCTGTCCCAATGGAAATCAGATCACAGAACTGTTTACAAGAGACTACGAGTCATTTGGATAAAGAGCCATGACAGCAGGCCCCGTATTATTTGAAATTTTAGTAACACAAGCCTAAATAAATATTCTAAAAGCAAAATAATAAGGATTAGGTAATTACTATGAGGTAATTATACTTACGATATTTTCTATTTAATAGAGAAGAATGATTTCACTGTAAAAGTCGATGCTTTGCTGGTTTGCAATCAGTTGTAATCTTTGGTGTTTAAAGATAACATTCCCATTTAAAAAAAAAAAATAAAAAGGATACGTGCATATATACCTTTTACCCTGAGCTTTAGATGTCCTGAACAGCAATCTTTAAAACAGCTAGAAGCAGCGCCATAAAAATATTTTACAACATTATTTAATGTATGAGCTAATCCCCAGCTAATGGTCAATTTTTGCCTTTTTTTTTTTTTTTCTAAGCGGTGGGGGGTGGGGACCCTGCTCCCGTTCAGCCCCCCCCCCCCCCCCGGCG
>JAOXJK010009586.1:0-15424 GCA_025774025.1 Xenus cinereus | reverse complement strand
CCAGGCCCAGAGAATTTTCTGCCCACCTTATTTCTGCCCAGGCTGAATTTCCTATTTGATTGCCCCTCCCCACCCCCCTTGTGAGCCAAATGACCTCTTTCTGTGAGGGTCTTAGTGTCTAGAACTGTCTTGGCAAAGAATTGGCCACTCCATTGATTCCAAAGGGCTTTTGCAAAATTTTAAATATGCAAATAATAATAATAATTATTGCTGGTAATAATAGGAGCAGCATGGGATTTCTTTATTTTTTTAGATTTCTCTGTCCTCTGCAGATGCCACTTTAATGCAAATCAAACTTTGCGGATTGTGTTACCTATTGAAAAATAGTTTCAATTAGAAATTCAATTACACTGTCTTGGGGGGATGGAACTGACAGTTTCTTTGAATTTTGCACGTTATAGAGGGCTCCAAAGTGCCATAAATCTGCTAATTGATTTCTGTACCTGTAATGTTTGATTAGGTGTATTTTATTGTCTTCTTGGTTTTAATTAACCCCAGGCTTGTCAAAATGCTTCCACTGACAAAGGATATATGATGAACTGAGATAAACTCTATTAACAGAGGCTGACTTTTGTCAGTAATTGCTATCATGCATAAGAGTTATTAGAAATTATCACACACAAAAAGAAACTGTACTTTTGGTAACAACTTTTATGGGCTGCTATAAATCTGTTGATTGCCCCCTACATGCAGGAGATAAGCAACTGTGAATGACAAGGGGTCCGAAGGAAAATCAATCATTTGCTAGATGTCTTATAAATATTAAGAGTGACAAAATGGGAAGAGTTATGAAGTCTAAGTGCTGAAAATCAAATGGATGGTAATACACCTAAACTTATTCCCATTAGAGATTGTGAGGACTGTTGGGACCAAGGGCACGACTATGTCAGGAAGCTCTTGGTTTTAGTGAAGCAGAACTTGTTACCTTGGCTGTGGAGCTCTGAAGGACTAAAATTATACTGAGCCTTTTGCTTCTAAGCCCTTTGTGGGGGTCCAAGTCAGGGCTGTTACCACCTGGAGGCAGGTTTTACCCAAGAAGTGATTGCAGAGACGGTAGTTGAGATGTTTTTGCTGAGCGCAGAGGTACGTCGTGACCCTGCATGCTGTTTGCACGGTCTGCCATTGGAAGTGTTTTATGTAGGAATACAATAGCAAACCTGACAAACCATCTTTCAGATAAATCAGGAAAGAAGGGCTGATACCCTCATTTTTACTAATATATCCACCTGTATGGACTTGGTTTATGTAAGATCTTTAGTAACATACATGAACGCATGTGAAAATCTGTGCCTAAGTATTTTGGCTGAACTGCAACTTCAT
The DNA here is from genome assembly GCA_025774025.1 of Xenus cinereus. Taxonomy (NCBI): domain Eukaryota; kingdom Metazoa; phylum Chordata; class Aves; order Charadriiformes; family Scolopacidae; genus Xenus; species Xenus cinereus. The sequence goes on along the minus strand of JAOXJK010009586.1, from coordinate 14,104 downwards.
CTATTGCAGATCTCTGCCTTTGTTTGGTTTCTGGACCCTATGTTTGTCTGGAGCTCTGTCTGAATGGGGTGTTAATTCAGGCATACTCCTGTGAACCCAACTGAAATAATATTGTGAGTATAATCAGAGCAGTAATTAAGCCATACAAAGACGCAACAGTATGCGACAAACTTTCCTGAATGTAGTTAAAGTTGATAGGACTATTTCCTGGAAACACTGTATAAATTTGTGTTTTGTATAGGTAAGGCAATGTTTGTCAATTTTTTTTTTTTTAAATATATGTGGGGAGAGCACATAGGATCCTCAGGAGCTGCAGAGGCCAGTTTGCTGTTTTCTGTTAACTTCTGTCTAAGCTTTGGACACTCTTGGTTGCAGCAATTTTAAAGTTGCTTAATAGATCTTCTATCTTGTTCAAAACGGTTAAATTTAGCTTGGTTTTTATCTATGGCTGACAGGGTATTTTTAAACTGACTTTCATTTTCTTTGCTGCTTTTTCTAAGAATTGTCACAATGACTTAACAATACAGGTTGTGTGAGTGTGCATGGAGGAAGGAGCAGAGTGGAGCCTTCCTATGCAGAGTCACGTGCAGTCCTAAAAACTGTTTAATAGCGTTAATATTTTGGGGAGCTTTAAAACATCTCTAGAGCTTGTGAGGTGTGAAAGCCTCACTCTGCTGTCTTAGTTTGGCCCCAGACAAGTGCTTGGGGCTTTTTGGAGCAGTCCTTTTTCTTCCTGGGCACTGGGCATGGTAGTGTTTCAGTGGTAGGAGTGGCTGGAGTGGGTCTGCTGCTGTGTGGGTCCATGGGTGTGCTGGGGTGGAGAAGCACAGCTGGCACCAGGGAAGCACTGCTATGGGTGCATCCCTCACTTCCCAGCAAGGGAAAACCCTGTAGGTTGCTGATCCTCATGGACAAGGCAAGAAACCCCATCGTGTCTTAATCCTAGTTTCTTGTGCATCGTTCCCATGCAGGACACACAGGGAAGGTATTTTGCAGTATTCTGGGTTCCTAAGGACTATGTGTGTCTATGTGAGTTGCTAGAGTGAGAACTGCATCGCTGGCTTCTGCAGCCCAATGGGGGCATCTTGGTGCTGGTCTCCTGACGTGTCACAGGTAGGATTCCTTATGGGAATCTCCCCTTTCAGTTGTATGAGGGAGGGGAACTCTAGTAGCTGAGAGTTGTGATCTGGCATGATGTTTTGTGAGTTTTCAGAAGTCTTAGGCATCTCATAGCCTGTGAAAGTGTGAGTTGAGACCAGCAGAGGAGAGGGATGCAGAGAAGACTAACAATACCCTGCGTTGAGGAGGTGAGACAGATCTTTTGGGCATGGTGTACAGGGAATGGTTCTGCAGGATGGACCATTCAGACTGACTTGCTGTGTGTGGTATTGGAGCACTGCATCACGGTATTGCAGCTTTCCTACTGCACTTATTAATTCCCCCAGTCTTTTGGGGCCAGTTGGTATGTTTAATAGCTGCACCCTTCTTTTTTGTTTGTCTTAGTTACATAGCTCTGTTTAAGAGTTTCCATGCAAGTCTCGTGTGTGTGTGAGAGTGCACATATATCTATATTTCCTCTTGGGGTATGCGGAAAACAATCCATTTAGAAACCAGGTGTCCTTGTCTCTCTTGGCATCTGGTTAAATATCAGCCAAATAAGAGAAGGTAAATCCTAGGATGCTTTAACAACTGCTTGAGCTGTGAAGCCCTCGGCTCCATCTGATGGGATTTGAAGGTCACGGTGGTTGCCCACATGTGAAAGATGTGTCCTTATTCCCCATAGATAAAGCAGACCAAATTGATCTATCTTAAGGTGTCCCTAAACTGAGCTGAGAAAAGACACGTGCGTTTCAGTCTGCTGAGACCAGAGGTCGCTGTTTAACTGTAAATGGAGACCCCCTCGCTTCTCCAGAGCCACCTTCTCTCTATTGTGTCCAGCTCTTAACCTGCTCTGCAATACCTCAGGCTGCTTTTCCCTTAGAAAAAGACTGTTCCCTCAAAAACTCAACGCTGGGCTTCTGTGAATGAGGGGCTGAGTGGTGCAGCTAGAGGAGAACATAGGACAGTGTGGTTGAGCTCTGTTTCTCTGCAGTTAACTCTTGCCCCATGCCCTTACCAACATGTCCTGCAAATACACCTCAGACTCAACCTGCAGCTCCTCCAATTCATTCATTCCTGGTCTCTGGCGTTGCCCTGTTCATAGCAGACATCTCCTCTTTTAGCCCTGGTGGCTGCCTATGAAAGGAGAAATGTAGGTTGTGTTGAGCAGCAGAGTAGCAAGCAAGGCAGTGTGATGGGGGTGGTCTAATGAGAGGGGCATGGGCTTGTAGGTGATCTGGTCTCCCTTCTGTCTCCAAGTCTGGAGGAATGAGATAGGACAGAATCAGATATGCCTTGGGGTAACATGGCCCTCCTGAAAGTGAGATGCTATAGGAGGGGAGTGCGTACAGGAGCAATACATTTGTGTTTAGGTGGGCTGTAGGGTATTTTGGGTGGCGTTGGGAGGGTATCTGCCATGGCCCTTCCTCGCCACGCAATTGAAGTGAACTGACTGTGTGTGAGCAGGAGGTTTGGTATGGCTCAGAAACCTCCTTGCACGTGGGCTCTGCAGGTGAGTCCATCTCAGCTACGGTCTGCTGGAACAGCTGTGTGTCAGGCATGCCTTGTTACGTGGACAAGTGCCAGCTGGGTGGCCCTTGGTTAAAACTTGGCCTGAGTAGCAGCACTGCAGGGAAACCCATTCTGAAGGTCATTGAGCCCCTTTTGTGGGTACTGGAGGTTAACCTCCTGCTGTTTCACGCAAGTGCACTCCTGCAGAGGGGTATCGTCCTCTCCCGGGCAGGCCTCTGGCAGGAGGCATAGAGCTGCACCACTGAGCCCAGTTGATCCTGACCTGGCTGTGAGCATGTCTGCACCAAGTCCACTCCCAGGCAAGGAGAGCTGGCTGAAAATGCTTAACTCCTTTTATGAATCTCCATAAAATCCCATAGGTCACAATTTGCTGCAAGTTGCACACGTAAATTAGCATCTTAGGTTGCCATTCCTTACTGCTTGAAAACACCTTGGCTTTTAATTTCATTGCTTCTCTCTGGAGAAAAATCAAACGAGAGCTTCCAGCAGATACGATGGACTCTTGTGCCTTTCTGTGGGAGAATGGTCAGGAATGCACAGGCTTGATGAGGTGGGACATCCATGGCAAATTGTGCTTTGCATCGCTCCACTAATTCAGTATTCACAGCAGACTGAGATCCAGCAGTACGTTCTCAATTGGTTTATTATAGTCAATACTTATTATTAATAGATATGAAACAGACAAGATCTGAGCCTTTTGATGTTGTAAATCAATATAGATCTGTTCACTACCCGAAACTGCAGTCTGGTCTCAGCAGAGCCACAAATCCTTAGCTAAAACTTCAAGTCTTTCGCCTAGACCTGTAAACTTATTATGGATACCTTTGTCTTGGCAGAAACCAGTTTTTCATTAGTCCTGCTATTCTGGTACCTGTGGGGAATAAGCTATACAGCAGAAGGCACTATTTGGCTAGAAAGATGAGCGTGGGGTGGTTATTTTGGCAAGTACCACGCAGCTAGCCAGTGCAGCCACAGCAGCACAGCTGTCACATTGAGCGTTACTTGTATTTGGGTAGGCTTGAGTTGTGCCCCTCTTTCTTTGGGAGCAGAACTCTGCATCCAAAGCAGTGGGAGTGTAGGAAACACTGTAGTGTCTAAATAACTTGCAACATCCTGTAATGTTACTGCACAAAAGGTCTGAGTTAATGATCCAGTTGATTTACAAGTCAACTGCATGACAATAGAAATTAATATTCACTGATGAGCCAAAGTGAGAGGCCTTGAATTTTTTTTTTTTCCTCTCCAATGGTTTTGTGTCAAATCTGTGGGTGAGTTCATATACTTGTTTATGGATCAGAGGCTATCTTGGGATACATAGCATTTGATTAACTTTTGGGCTATTCTGGAAAATACAATGCAAGAAATCTTGAGTGAAACTACCCAAGTACTGTGCTGTTCTGAAAATATCTCCTGGTACCAGTAGATGGAAAAGGAGATTCCTGTTCAAATGTGGCTTTGTTTAGGGAACAAAATGTAAGAAGCTGAGGCCAGATTCTGCTCTCCTTTTCTGATTTATACCCAGTTGAGCTGCACCGTTATAAAATCATAGCAAGAGGAAAATCTATGGTTATTAGGGGAAGAAGGTGGCACTTTTCTTTAAATTAACTGATTGGTAGTTAAAAACAGGCTTGCTGAGTGAAAGCTGCTGGCTGTGGCAAGTCCCCTCCCTGCAGCAGAAGGCTGTATGGAGGAGACTTCCGTCTAGCATGCTAGTAGTCAGAAGTGGCTACTTAAGCTCTGTGTTTAAACCAAAGACCAGTAGTGTCAATTACCTGCCCACTACACAGATGGGTGTTGGCTGACTGAGAGCAGTTCCTTGACACCTGCAAGAATGGCTTTGGACATCTAGGCTTTTAAAGTTTTTCTCCTTCCCCAGGCTGGGCTGGTCTGAGCTGACTAATGTCCTGTGCTGTGCCTGAGGCAAGAGGTTGCATGGACCATTCCCCATCAAGCCTGGGCCATGTGGGAGATAAGGACCACCGGGGATGCACCATCCTTCCTCCCTCCTTGTACTGAGCATGTCTTTTACTCAGAGAAAACAGGGAGATGAGCTTATGTGATATCCTTGTTCTGCTACTCAGCACTAGCAGGGACTGGGTGCAGATGACTTGTCAAAGGAGCACATGATAAGGAGCTCTTGGCCTTGCTTTCTGCTCTCCAAGGCCCAGTAAGGTCTGTAACATCCCCAGGCTGTCCGTCTCCTGTAGCTTCTCTCTTTCAGACCCAGTACTTAGCAAAACTCCTCTAATAGCCTTTATGGTCTTAACCCAATTTCCTTCAAAACTGCCATATGCTGTGAGCTTTGGGAGGGATTACGAACATGAGAAGGCTGCTCTTTTAAATCCTGTGGAAAGGAGAAAATGTGGCATTTTGAGTGCCTGCAGGCAAGGAATAGAGGAATCTCATCACTTCTGTTTTGGGGCAGAAAAAAACCTTATGCCTTTCCCAAACTTAAGACTGCCTATTTCAGCAAGCATTTTTCTTAATCAGAGGAAATGTTAGGGAAGTCTCACATGCTGTTTTGTTGTCATATTGGGTGATGCTCTGAGATGCTCCTAAAACTTGTGAAGAAACAAGACAACATAGAGGATGATGAACTCCAAAGAAGAACCAGATGCTGCAGAGATGGAGTTGAGCTTCCTGCTGAGTAACCGCTTCCCTTCTTATCAGCATGAGATCTATCCCAGCTGTTAAGAGACTTTTGCAGGATAGTGAGCCAGCCAGGTGCTGTCTTCTGAATCTCGGTTGTGGCATGTGATGGGAGGTAATATTTAATTTGGGAGTTAAAACACCTGATACTAGGGATGGCCCTTCAGACTGGACAAGATAAGACAGATTTCAGATGCTGGGTCAGAGACAGCCTCCTGGCGGCCACGCTGGGGAGTTGGTGATCCTGGAGTTAGGCTTTGGGAGTCTACGCGTGATAAGCTCAACCTTTTCAGGATTTGTAGAGCAGTGCTGAAATCCATGGGCTCCCATGGTGCAGGGCACCCTTTCTGGATGCCTGCCACCTGGAGTGAAGTCCTGGCTGGATCAGGATAGGCAGCGGTGCCCTGTGGCCAGAATGTCTCCATCTGGGTGAGAAAGAAGAGTCTGTCTCTGTAGCTATGGGTAGATTTCATGCAATGAGGCTGAAGTACCAGAAGGTGGTAATTTCTTACATATGTGTAGAGAGCCTGTGCGCAGCACAGAAACAGATAATAACTGGAAGTATTGTTTCACTGGAACACCTGATCTTTGATCCCGTGGATTTTGGAGACCTGTGCAGGGAGGGTTGCATCACAGCACTAGGGTAATGAGGGGGGAGGATGCTTTCTCCTGCTTTGGAGAGCTACAATATGAGTTTATTCTGCATTAGAGAGTGCCTGAGAACCTTTGTTGCAAGCTGTGGTTGAAGGACAAAGCGCAGTGATGGAAACAGTTCTGAGAAGCGGGATCCAGAGGTCAATTAGTGAATGAGCAGGGATAAGAAAATGGAGGTTGAAAAAGAGTCAAAGATATTTACAGCCTGTATGGCCTTCCCTCTCCTTGTGCTTTATTTTTAATGGCTTGCTGCTTTTACCTCTCTTTGTTTAATGAATATGTTGCTGAGTTATTGGAAGCACAAACTGCATCCAAAAGCAGGACACTCAGGGTTTATTATATTCATATAACTCAAAAACAGCCAAATTGATTTTTTTTTTTTTTTTTTCCTCCTTCTCCACCTCATCTTTAAATCTTGCAGCGGGTTTAGTGGTAGTGACAGGTGTGAGACTGACAGCACTGGAGATGGAAAAGCTGTGTTTAGGTAATGACCTTAGCTGTGAGTGGGGAGAACGCCCTCTCCTCCTCACCTGATGCTTGCTTCGCCTCCAACCATGTCTCCTTGTGGCTTGGGGCAGATGCAATCCTTGGCTGCCTGCTTGATATTCTGGTTTCCACTGCTGCTGGAACGGCTTTGAGAAGCTGGGCCTCTCTTTTCCATCCAGTTAACAGCATGGCTTCATACCAGTGTGATCACCTGCTCTCCAATGACCCAGGAGTGGAGGTAGTAGACATCCTCAGTCATCGCGGCACAGTGAACTTGCAGGTCTGCAAAGGCTGTTGGACCTGGAGCCCCTAGGGTGGCTTCAGCAACCCTTGCTGCAGGAGATGAGTAGCTTGTGGGAAGAAACACATGAAACGGTTGTTATGGGTGGTCTTTTTGTCTTAAGCATCTCTGGGAGTGTCCACTGATTGTCGGGCTCAGTGCAGGTAATCCTTTCTATATAGGGGCAGAGGAGTGTATTTGGTGTTTTCTGCCCTCTTTAGGGCAGCCTGCATAGACCTGTAGTTTTCCCCTTGCGAGCACAGAGGTGGACATGGCAACAGAGTGTATGGCAGTTCTTGGAGCCACACTAGCTGCTGGACCCTGGGATTTTGTCCACTTGTCTGATGGGAGTGTAGCATCAGAGGGCAGGGGTGCATCTGAAGCCCGGTCCTCCCAGGATGGAAAAGGGGCAGAAGAGGAAACCCGGGGTAGGGGAGAAATAAGGGACCCCACCCTCAGTATGAAACAGCAAGAGGTTTTCATCTCAGCCCTGGTTAACAGGGTATTTTGATCTACAATTGTTGACTGCAGAAAGAGCCTCCCTGATAAAGGGGGAAGGGATGTCCTGGGGGAGAGGGTCGCTGAATATGCATGGCCCCGGGTCTCTTTGTTTAGCTGATATCTGACTATATTTATTCTTCTAGATTACACATTCTGACTGCGGAACAAAGGGCTGGCAGGAGCTGCTCTCTTGTGCTTAATAATTTGAGCAAATTTACATTTCAATGCAGCCCTGCGCCACTTCCCACCCCCCATGGAAAGAGCAGAATTTCCCTGTTGCGGGGTGGGGGAAAAGAAACTCCCACCCCAGTGGCCAGGCTGGGAGATTTATTGATATTCCTCTCTGAATTTATTTCTTGTGAATCCTGAACGTGTGTGCCCACCTGCCTGATGCAATGTTTTCTTCCCTGCCACCCTACTCCATGAATTGCTCAGATAGCACTCTTTGCCCCACCTCCCTGCTGAGCGCTGTGATTCATCGTCAAGTAATTAACCATCAGCAGTACAGAAAGTACCTGGCTAGGCTGAAGTGTGAAAACACATCTACACCTAATGGGAACTGGACAGAAGATTTCCAGTTTGAGTGACACCCGGGGAGCTGCAAAGTGACAAAAAGACAGAGTTAGCCGTTGCCAGAACTCCCCAAACATGCTCTGGTTTCTATGTAATGTCCTTTTCACTCTACTTTGGGGCCTGAAAGTGCAAAAAATCATTTGCTGAGTCAGAGTCATGGGGGGGTCTAGAGGTGGCAGTTTCTCACTTGTCTGTCTGACCAGGCTTGGTCATTCGCCTGCAGCGAATGGTTTGACCGCGGGGCTGGTCTCTTGTTTCAGATTAATTTTTCCCTGTGCTGCATCCACAAGCTTATCTACAGCTATGGTTTCATGTCCCTGCATAGGATCCTGAGCCTTGTGTGGACAAGTGTCCTGTGCTAGCTGCCATCCAACGCTTACTGAGCCACAGAATCACAGAATGATACGGGGTTGGAAGGGACCTCTGGAGATCATCTAGTCCAACCCCACTGCCAAAGCAGGTCCACCTAGAGCAGGTTGCACAGGAACATGTCCAGGTGGGTTTTAAATATGTCCAGATACAGAGACTCCACCACCTCTCTGGGCAGCCTGTTCCAGTGCTCTGCCACCCCCAAAGTAAAGATGTTCCTCCTCACGTCCTGCAGTTTAATGTTAGGACAGCTGTGTGCTTTGTCTCTTGCCCACCTGATGATAACCTCACAGGGACAGGGGCTTTGTATGCTGATAACCCCACCACACTGCACTGTATTTGAGTCTCTTACCACTACTGCTCTGCATCAGATCATTATAACAAATGTTCAATTGTAACAGCAGATCATCATTGCTGTTGCACAAGACATCTCTGCTCATCTTGACCCACTTAGGAGATGAGTGAACCCGTGTCATGGTTTAACCCCAGACAGCAACTAAGCATCATGCAGGCACACTCTCCCCCCTCTAGATGGCATGGGGAAGAGAATGGGAAGAGTAAAAGTGAGAAAAAACTCGTGGGTTGAGATAAAGACAGTTTAATAAGTAAAGTAAAAGCAGCATATACAAGCAAAACAAAACAAAGAATTGATTCACTGTTTCCCATCGGCAGTCAGGGGTTCAGCCATCTCCAGGAAAGGTGGCTCCATCATGTGTAATGGTTACTTGGGAAGACAAATGCCGTAACTCTGAACATGTGTTGTCCGGCCATCCCCTTCCTTCCCCTCCCTCACCCCCTTCCATCTTCTTTCCCCATGTTTATAAGCTCAGCACGACGTCCCATAGTACGGAATATTCCTTTGGTCAGTCGGGGTAAGCCGGCTATGTCTCCTCCCAACTTCTTGTGCATCCCCCAGCCTGCTTGCTGACAGGGCGGTGTGAGGAGCAAAACCAACTAAAACCACCAGTCTGCTATCACACTATTCCGTCTCAAATCCAAAAAATAGTACTCTGACAGCTGCTAGTAAGAAAGTTACCGCTATCCCAACTGAAACTGCAACAGCCCACAAGCACAGGACTTTGCTGGGTGAAATCTGTGTGTTGGGTGGATCGAGTAATACTGTTCTCCCATTTGATCCTCTTCTCTCTAGTCCCATGTTGTATTCACAATTTGCAAAATAAGATGGACTCTCGCTGCTCTCAAGGCTGAAGGACCAGGTCATGATGAAAGAGGCAGCCTCAGATGTGCCCAAGTCCAGCAGCAGCCTCTTCCACAACCTTGTTGTATCTGCAGTGGCTCTTTGGGCAACCGAGGGACAGGTACTTTTGTTCTGAATCCTTTTCTTGCAATCTTTTTCATTTTGAGTGTGAAGACCTGTGGGCAGGGTGAGAGAGATGCATGTTCTTGAGCAGAGCTGCAGAGTGCCTCCATGTACAAGGGAAGCCCACTTCTAGATAGCTCCAAATGTGTGACCAGTTGGCCTCTAACACTTTCAGTTCAGGCTTTCTTTCCAACCTGAACTGTAGAAGAACTTGGAAACAGGATTTGTTGCCAAGTTTTACCATTCCTATGTACACTAGTGTGTGTCAAGCTCTCTTTGGATGTGGTTCCTTATGTTGTTCAAGCAACAAGGCTGAGCTGTTATATCTGTAGAAAGAAGCGCAGTGATCCTAACTTAAGAACTTGTCCTGCTTAAGAAGTAAGAGCTTGTGTGTGATGCTGCTTTTCTTATCACTAAACTTTCTAGATGTAGTTGTTCAGCATTACAAAACGCAGATTCCTTGACGCAGGTCAAGGAATATGGACAGAACCAGGACCTTGCACTGTGTCCCACTTGAGCACAACGGAAGGAATTTCCTGCTCTGCAGACCTTCAGTCTAGCGGATGAAGCAGTGGGTGACTGTTAGAAATTGTCTGAAACACCTGCTGGAACAGGTAACTATGTTTATTTTAATGCATGAATGTATGCATTCATTATTTTTATTCATTTTGTGTTGTGTATGTGCATAAATGTGGAAACATACATATGTATGTTGCGTATCACACATATATACACAATCTGTAATATACATGAACACAATGCAGCATTAAGTCAGGGGGTTTTGCTTCTCTTAATTACCTAATTATATTGATTTTTTACATTCTGTACGTCTTGGTTTTATCTGAACTTTACAGAAGGTGTAAGCAATACACATCTTGTCACATCCCATTTTCACACTAGCGCTGTTGCTGTATGAACCATTGCTAGAAATAAAACACGACTAGAATAGTCAGCCATCTGTCTGGAAAGCACATGCGGTCCCAGATGGCAGTTTCTCTCCCGCTCGCTGGTAGCAAAGTCCTCTGTCTGAGGAACACAGCAGAAACGTGTAACAATTCAGCGGGGATATGTATAATGTGCAGCCCTCCCCCAGGCTGGGGCCGAGGGCCCTCCAGCAACCAAAGGGGAGGGAAAATTTGAGCACTGAGCCCATCCCTAAGGGGGGGCAGGTGTTTACCTCCTGCCGAGCAGAGAGATCAGCATCCAGAGCTATCTAACTCCACAGCAACCCCCTCTGCCCCTCAGCTCTGTATGAATGAGGTTCCTCATCCCATCTTCATGCGTGAATATTCCTTTGCAAGGTTGTGGTGGGGAGCAGGCAGAAGAGAGTAAGCAGGACCTTGGTGGCTAAAGCTTGGGGGGAGGTGAAAGCCCATGAGTTGTTCTCTCTGGTATTGCAGGACCATTTGTTAGTCACTACTGGAGAACTGGGTGCTCGGTTTCCAGTCAGCTTGGCCACCAAGAACTGACACTTGCCTACCTCAGAGGTCCCCTGACTACCTTCACAACCTGTTTCCTCAACCAAGGGGTTGCTTGGTATTTTTCAGAGCAATTGCAGTGTGGCATGGTTTCCTGCTCTTAGTTGGTGCCACATATGAAAAGACAGAATGTCTTTCCTGCCAACAGAGGTCAATGGGTGATGATGCACCTCTAGTTAGCAAAGCATAGTCATCTATGCTGGACTCAGCCTCCAAGGGTTGCTTTCACTGATCAAAATGAGCAGAAAAAGCCCAAGAATGTGAAAATCACCAAAGTCTGGGAGTGACTCGGTAAGAATGCAGCTTCATCGTCCTTTGAACTCCTCGCCCCTTCATGCAGTTTTGAATCTGGCCTGCGGGAGGGATAAAGGATAACAGAACAGGTTTCTACAGAACTGAGGAATACAGAAGAAATCATCACAAAAAGAATGACAGCACTCCATGCCTTTGGCAGAGGAACCCAAAACCTCTTGGCTGTGGCTTTCACTCCAGCGGTTAGAAGAGCTGAACAGTGGTCCTGTGAAACAATGCTGAATTTCTTATCTCCTGATCATTTTGCCTTGCAAAAACATCTTCTTCATGGGTTCCAGCTTTCAGGAATATCCTTCAAGCCTGTCTCCATTCCCAGAAAAGTCTTTGAACCGTATACTGACTTTTTAACCTCATGATACCTGTTCCTATCTGCTGTTTATCTTCTGGGAGACTCATGGATGCGGTGTACTGCAGAAGTTGGTGCAAGTCCTTTTGTACAGGGGAAATTTGTTGCATGGGCTCTGTGAAACTTCCAGGAGATAGCACAGTTTTGCTTCAAAACCTGTCCTATGCTGGGGTGTTCTCTGTCTGGAGATCAACCAGCTGTTTGCTCTCAGTGTGGAGTTGAGTGATGGTGTGACTGTGGTGGTACAGCAGTGATGGTGTCTGCAGGGGGTGTAAGGAGTGATGTGCTCCTCTATTGTAGGGCTTCCCTCCACAGGGCCTTTACAAAGGCACCGGAGATGTCCACCCTGTGCAACCACAGAAGACTGCAGCCACTCGAGCTGCCAGTTCCCAGCTATCCCCTTTGCACTCACACAGGCAGGAGGAAAGACGGAGCGCATCAAGAAAAGGTCCTGCTGAGAATGGGCAAAGGGTCAGATTGTTTTGGAGGCAGGAGAAAAACAACCGCTCCTTCCTTCCTCTCGGAAAAAATTTTGCCTTGGTCCAGCCTTTGCAAAATGGAATTAAAAAGACTTGCTGGGTGTTGGGAGCTGGCGGGAGCCACGACCCAGCCAATTCATCATCATGGGAGCCTGGTATCTAATAAGCAGGTAATAAACGCGCTAAGTGTCCACCTTTAACTTGCCTGCGTGCCTCCCCACAGAGGCAGAGCCTGGGCTGCAGCTGCTGATGGGGAGACGTCACCCTGCCCGATAAGCAGATGATGTCAGGGCTGCTGGAGCGATCGCTGTCTGGCTTTTCTCTCCCGGCCACGAGCATGGCAGGGGGGAGCAAAGTTCTGCAGCACAAGGCGTGGGGTGGGGGAAGCAGGTTAGGGCATGAAAGCCTCATCTGTTGTAAACCAGCCCTCCAGGCAGTGGGGCCTGTCTGATTTCTACAAGTCATGCACCAGGTTTTGGGAATGGGCAGTGTTTCACTTTGTCGTAAAACAAAACAAAACAAAAAAAAACAACAACCAAACTTTGCTTGTTTGGTTGAGGTGCTAAAATTGTGACATTTCCAGTTTTGTTTTAAGTGCGTGAGGTGATGGACAAAGGACAGCTAGAGCGGTGGATGCTTAGGAGGTACAAGATGTTGGGTAGAGAAGCTTAGGGTTGATTCTTCCCTTGCTCTGAGAAGACAGCTGTGGGACACGCAGCTTATGGTATGGCCCAGGAGGACTTGGGCCTAGGTGTGGGGTCAGAGAAGCTCAAGGGAAGAGTCTTTGATCCAGAGAATTGCCCATCCCACCTCCCCTGCTGTGCCTCAGTGGGTGGCTGTTCTGGCTGTGGACTTGGGTGAGGAGAAGTGATCCTGCAGGTGACAAGTCCAGAGGAACAGATTCTTAAAGAATCACAGAACAATATGAAGTTGGAAGGGTCTTCTGGAGATCATCTAGTCCAACCCCACTGCCAAAGCAGGTCCACATAGAGCAGGTTGTACAGGAACGTGTCCAGGAGGATTTTGAATATGTCCAGGTACAGAGACTCCACCACCTCGCTGGGCAGCTTGTTCCAGTGCTCTGCCACCCTCCAAGTAAAGAAGTTCCTCCTCATGTTTAGATGGAACTTCTTACATTCAAGTTTGTGCCCATTACCTTTTGTAGTGTCAGTGGGCACCACTGAAAAAAGACTGGCCCCATCCTCTTGACACGCTCCCTTTAAGTATTTATGGGCGTTGATCAGATCCCCCCTCAGTCTTCTCTTCTCCAGAAGATCCCCCCTCAGTCTTCTCTTCTGTCCTTCCTGGGGCTCTTCCCGGGGCACCCACTGGCATGTGGGGGATGCTGCTCCCCCCGGTCTGTGCTGGCTCCTGCCCGTCCAGGCCTCAAGCGGCCATTGCCAAGGGGGTCGTTATCGCAGGGCCCCGCTCAGCGAAGCAGGGAAGTCCGTCCCTATTTGTCACCGAGCGTCGGGGCCTTGGAGGTGAATCAGATGCACTGTATTAATAGATCTAATCATCGCAAGCCTTGGTCGTGCCGTATGTAGCAATCTGTTTCCTGGCTGACAGCGTTGCTTGCTGCTGGCAGGAGGGAGAGACGGAGGAAGAAGCATCGCCCGTCCGCAGCTCGGCGGGGCAGGACCTTGAAGGTGGCTAGAAGGGAGCTTCTTTTCATCTGCTGGGTGGGTGAAATTCTGGTCTCATGCTCCCTGATGGCAAATCTGCTGACAGGAGTGGATCACGGCCAGGGAGGCTTTGTTTTTTGGAGAACTTCCCATGCTTTCAGGACAGGGTTTTCTCTTTTTTTTTCTTGGGAACCCTTGAAAAGGAGGTCTGATACCCCTGGTCCCTTGTGACAGGACAAAGGGTAACAGTTTTAAATTGGAAGAGGGGAGATTTAGACTAGATACTAGAAAGAAATTCTTTACAATGAGGGTGGTGAGGCACGGGAACAGGTTGCCCAGAGAAGCTGTGGATGCCCCATCCCTGGAGGTGTTCAAGGCCAGGCTGGATGGGGCTTTGAGC
>JAOXJK010009585.1:0-15720 GCA_025774025.1 Xenus cinereus | reverse complement strand
TTTGTTTAATTGGTTGGACTAGATGATCTTAAAAGGTTCCTTCCAACCTAGGTGATTCTGTGATTCTGTGATTCTGTAAAAAAATGGGGTATGGAGTGTGCATTTGGTAGAGCTGTGAAGGTGTTGGCAAAAGGGGGCTGCAGGGGTGGCCTCTGTGAGAAAAGGCCATGGGTTGCCCTTTGCTGGACGCTGCTGGCTTAAAAGTGGACTCACCACAGGAAACAGCTGAGTCCATCAGCCAAGCTGGTGCTGCCTCTGTGAAAACATATTTAAGGACAAAAAGTACTACAGGGAGAGAAGGCAACAAAAAGGAGTGCAAAACAGCAGAGGGAACAGAAAGGAGGAGGAGGATGTGCACCATGGCAGAGCAAGTATACCTTGCTGTCTGTGGAGGACTTGCACCAGAGCAGATGGATATTGCTGGAGGAACTACTGTGTATGGAAAGCCCTTAGCAGAGCAAAGGAAAAGTGTGAGGTGTAGAAGAGGGAAACTGCTATCTACTGATCATCATGCCCTCCTGTCCTGTACTGTTCATTGCCTCACTGAAGAGACTGAGCATAACGTGCCATGATAACAGGAGGAGAGTCTGGAGTAAAGAACTGAAGTTGAACCTGGGAAAAGGGAAGAAAAAGTATTTTCCCTATGTCTTAATGTCCCCCCATACCTGATCAAGTAATTAAATATACATATTAATTATCAATAAATCTGATTAATTTCCCAAAATCAGGTAATTGATCTCCAGTTTTTTGTCTTGACACCTTTCATGTTCTCACTCTTTATGTTTTCTCCCCGAAACCTTCTGAGAGCTGCCAGTGAGCAAGTAGCTGGGTGGAGTTTGGTGGCCAGTTGGGTCCAACCCACCAGAGAGGAGAAGGCAGGCTGGTGCAAAACCTGAGCTATGGCAACTCCAGACACATCAACAACTGCATGGGAAACCGATAGCTTATTGCAGCTCTTGTTAAGGGGTTTCATAACTATCATAATTTTTGGCACGCTGCACTGTCACTGATGGTGAGATTTCATTATAGCAATCCTTCTTCCTTAAAAAGGGCATAGCCCCTAGCACGTAGATCTCTTCTGTAATTAGCCATTGATGACCTAGCATCCTATTTGGGATCAAAGAACTTTTGTTCCAATTTTCAATTTTAAGTCAGCACTTTGGACTCCCAAACTGTGATTTGCAGCACCTCGAAAGAGGCATACCAAAAATCACACTTTGGAAGTACAAATTTTTGTAGCAGTAGGTACGAAACTGAATCATGTACATATAGAGGCTTTGCCAGTGGTCATTTGTTATATCAGATGGACCTGATATTCTGTGTGCATGCAGTACTAATAGTAGGATCTGAAAACACCACTAGTAGTGGAAACTGACTAACAACTATCAGGTCCAGAGCAGGGGCAGGGGATTCTGGAATTCATTGTCAGTTGTTTATCAAAATTATTTTGATGCAGTAAAAGAAAGATACACACATTTTAAGAAGGACATTTTAAACTAGAAGTAATTTTCATTTATATTTATTTTCAAATTTTTTTCTAAACTATGGTTATACACACACAGGAAAAATAAACCCAAACTAAAGCACAAACCAAAAAAACCCAACCCACCTACAAGGAAATACAAGCCAAATTATATTGGTGCGCAGACTTGTTAATTCAAGAAGAAATTTAGAGGAAACAAAAGATGTTACTAGAAAAAACAACTGAGAGAAACCAGCATGAATATTCTTGCAGAAAACAGAAATATAGTCATAGGTAAGGGAGGGAATGGAAACCAGCTGTCTGATGTGGTTATTCTAGAACATCTACAGAATATCCCTTATTTGAACATGTTATAGCAAAATATATAGAGTGAGATCTGAAAATGTGTTCTTCAAATGATATAAACTCTCAGCAACCCATAACCGTTTGTATCTGTCATAACAGCTGAAAGCAGAATCAGCCAGAAAGGCAAGACAAGACCCAGATGCCACTGCTAGAAAAAAATTCAAAGCATATCATCTGTGTCTTGTGCCTGCCAAGCTCAACTCTTTAGCGGTGACCAGCTCAGTCTTGGAATAGAAAGAGGACTGCAGAGATTAGAGAGCCTTATAATGTTCTTTCTTATAGATAACTACATAAAGAAATGGCCCAAAGCATTTAATATTGTTTGCTGATATTGAAAAAGGACAGTGTGTCTAGAAAATTCCTTCCTTTTTACAAACACTGTGTGTGTGCATGCCAGGTAGGATTCACGTACAGATTTAGAGTTTCACATGTGATATATGATCATGCTCACCAAAAAATGTTCAGTGCTGTTACTTTCTCTACCTCAAGAACTTTTCTACTGCAAAATATGAACAAAACTAAAGAGAAATGCAGATGCATATTTTGCAATCTGTTTTCATTGATGAGGGTAAGTTGGTTTTTTTTTTTTCTCTGACTCATCAATTCCATGTGATTACTTATGCAAGATCAACAGCAATATCTGTAGTTAAGGTTGCATGCATGTTCTCATTCCAATAATCACTTTTCAGTGGCTTCTAATCTTATGCAACTTTTACTTTTTCTTTTAAAATATACCAAGCTTCTGCTCTGTTAGAAAGAAAATTGCCTCATGAGTGTCAGAGAACAAGTAGTTCAGCCATTTTTAAGAATGAAGAATTGTTTACTCATATGTTAAAATAAGTTTTCTAAAAAAAAATTTCAGCAGATATCTGAGTTTTGAAACAAATATTTACATTTAATAATATACCTCCATAACATTGCATTATGTTGAAGATTATAGTCAATAAATGATTGTTCATTGACTAATTTTTTATGAGACTAAGAAAATAGCATTTGATTTATGAAAAATGAATTGTAATAAACAAAGTTCATAAGTTCTGTTATTGTGTCCATCTCAGCTGTATTGTGGAAAATATAATTAAGATATTAATGTGTTGAGGTAAAAGTCATATTTTTAAACCGGTGCATTTTTCTGCTTTCAGCTCTCAAAATACATTGTAATTTACTCATTCCACTCCAGCTATCATCCATATGAGGGATTCTGCAGCTAGGGAGACATAATAGCATTCCTTAGTTTCTGTAACAACAAAAATATCCACACAAACTACAAGATCTAGGCTGAGGAAGACAGAATGAGCTGTAAGGCAAAAAAAAATCCAACCAAAAAACCACGAAACCCAAAGCAGTACACTGTAATTGTCTCACAACTTACATGTAAACCCAATATTATCAGAGTAATATTCTGCCATGTGATTTAAGATTATATGTCAACTTTTCTTGTAATAAAAATTTAACTGTGATATTTTATGAATCCTGAATAATCATGACAGTCTTTTGATCCATTTCTTTAAAAGATTTTCTAGGTTTTCAGAATCTCCAAAACTTTCAAAGGGACTTAGAAACCTTATTTAAGCATGATATTACCTTTGTTAGAAAGGCATTCAGTTGACAGTGATAGTAGTCTTTGCCACTCAGCCAGTATGAGAAAGCACACAAGAATCAGAAGACCACTTAAGAAGACAAATGCCAGTTATAGACAACTTTGCATTTTAATTACCATTTTTATCCACACATGGTGCAGGAGCGGTTTGCTTCATATAAAAATGCACACTTAGAGACTTCAGTTCAGCAAAGTCAGTTGCAGTAAATTAAAGTACAAGAATGAATTTGTCCAACCCAAAGACAACTAAAAAAATTTGTGCAGAAGAAGGAAGGGTGGAGCCCCCAAGGCTCACCTGATCTGAGGTGGAGACATAGTACCAGGTGTGATGGTAATGTGCCTGCCATATCATAAGGCCCCTCTGTGCCTGGCAGATAAGCAGCCACCCTTCCGTTGGCTACTAAAACCACACACCATTTTTTCTTGTCAGTTCAAGAATTTTGATCAAATGCTTCTGTTATAAAAAATAAACAGTGCTCCCCACCCATACCAAACTTTTGGGCAGCGTGCCTATCAATGAGGGTAAATAGGAAGGTTTTCAGACATGTGGAACCAGGAGTCCATGCATACGAAGTCCAAGAAAATAGATTACTGATAATGAAGACCATAGTATTCAGAGCATTTTGCAAAAACCTTTTGATTATATTAGCTCTATTTAAAATAATGTTCAGGTTCTTTAAATAAGACTTGAATTCTTTTTCAAAATATATCAGTATCAATATATGTCTACCATATTCATTTCCTAAACCACTTTGCTATATGCTTGCACATTCTTAAAAGAGGATTTCCTACCAGAAATTTAATATTGATACCATCATTTGGTTAACCCTATCATATATTGCTGTATATGGAATATATTTTTCAAAAAAGAAATAGAACCCAAAGTATAATGAAGTATGTCAGTAACTTGTCGAAGGCCTAAAAAAAGTTTTGTGCCTGACATGATGACAGAAACATCATCTTTGCTTTTTACCTAGACTGTGCATAAACAAATAGCATGCAAAGAAAATAAACTCCAAGACCTCTCAGTATTTTAGAAGATGTATATATACTTCTTTCAACAATTGGGGAGTTGGGACAGAGCTACTTTTTAATTGCTCAATAGCCACAGGTCTGCTTGCTTGTTGCTCCAAAATGTATTTTGAGTGAAATAGAGCTCAGGAAAGACAAAGAAGAGCCAGCAGCATATCCATTTTCATGCCATATATTCAGAGCAGTGCTCCACAGACACTTCAATGACTTCTTCTCCTAGTGGTCCATTTATCATTGGACGCCAGAAGTGCAGTTTGCAAAACTCTAATGTCTTTAGAGATTCTCAGACTCTGTAATGGTTATGTTGCATATGTTTTGGAAGACAAAAAAATTAACGGCATATATGAAATTTACTACCACTTTTCACAGTCATCTTGGACCCTAATTCTTCACTTTTTTCTTGGACTGTATAAAAAAAAAACAGCTCACCATCCAAATTTTTGTGGTGGTGTTATCAAATTATTAATTTCATATATGCCGTTAATTTTTTTGTCTTTTAAATTATTTCAGTGGAAAATCAAGAATACAGACAGTGAAACAGTTCATGTGTTATTTATTTAGCAATGAAGTTTAACTTCTTTTTCACTGTTCACATACTTTCAACTCTCAGCAAAATGTTTTCACAGTGGAATTTATTCTGACTTTTTCCAGTGACTAGTATATTCATTAAAAAATTGTCTCATCATAAAAATATCGTGAACTTGAAAGACTAATGTATGTAGGGCTGTGGCATTTTATTTTTAGCCTTTCTTGGTAGAGGCAGCCCTGGTCTGGAGGTTACATACAAAGTTCACTCTGTGTCTTTGTTCTGAGGGATTTGCATAAGAGCTGGTGTTACTGCGTAAGAGTTGTTTTGGAACAAGGTGTTTCCATTTGTCCTGTGCACTCCAGACCATGCAGAATGATTCCGAGGACCTTGAGATTTTGCTTACTCATGGCTGATCTGTAATCGGAAGCAATATAGCCATGTCAGCTGTGCCAGAGTTTTTAAAATGTTTCAGAAAATGCTGTATGTGGTCATTTCATTTCATCTCACAGAAAACCTTACAAACAGTGTCCTTCTAAATTTTAATTACAAAGTAAGTATGCAGCTATCTGTAAAAACAAAAAACAGTGAGAATAAATGCATACAGAATAGGAATAAGAAAAATTTACTCATTATTTGCAGCAAAAGTGTCGCATGTCTGCTTTGTGAAACATGCTGTATATTCACTGCCTGAGCATCAGGCATCTTGCAACCTGAGTCAGTTGTTACTTCTAAAAACCCTAGTCTGTATTTCTGTGTTGTTATGAAAAGATTTGATTTCTTGTTTGCTTTAGGTGTTTGCTTTTTTTTTTTTTCCCCCAGGTGGACATGTAGATTTATCAATGTAAATTGTTACTGGGTGAGTATGGCTAGACTTGACTGATATCAGTAAAGCCAAGAGAGGTGTAAACTTCCAGCATTTATCTTAGTGGCCTGGTAAATTTGCAGTTTAAGAACCGTGACCTTCTTTTTCCTCACAAGCGCAATGCATGGCCTAGTAGTACTCCAGTGTTTTTCTGAAATGATGTCTGAATTCGCATTAGACCCTGCAGGAACTAAAATAAAATTAAGTTCATAATAAAAAAATACCAGAGTTCTTGATTCCTCTTTATTGATTTGTCTCTCCATTCTTTTACATTCTCTGCTCCCAGTGCTGATGTATCCTGACCCCATTTATTTATTAAATCTACCTGATTGTCATAACTGAAATAATATCTGCCTGAATTTACCCATCTTTCCCTGAAGTACTGACATTCATGCTCTACTTCCCCTATATGAGTTCTTTAAAGGGGAGATAAAGATTCCATTTTAAGCATCAATATCTATTACTGTTCTGCCCTTGGCATTATAAGTCACTAAGTCTTACTTAAGTTTTGTGAAAAATTACATTAATTTCTGCACACAGTGCTTCTGTATATATAAAACTGCATTGTAGGTGAATGGGTAACCTAGGTTTCACTGAATTTGCCAAGTTAACATCTCCGAAGCCCCTGACCGAGGGAGATCTATCTAGTGACTTGGTTTCAAATAAGGACCTGATATCAATTTTCCTCCAACAAAAAGGAGAGACGAGTAACAGTGGTGACATGGTTGAACATGGAGAAAGAAAGTATATAACTTCACCCTTTCAGGATGCCCAGGTGTCTAGCATTAATAACAAATAAACCATTCAGACAAATATGATGACAGAAATAGCTCATTTTCTCATTAGTTTTCTTGGCCTCTTTAATTTCCTGTCTCACTTCATGTTTATCATTCTCAGTCTTAATGCATTTTTAAGGTAGCACTTAGGTAATATTGAAGAACTGGCTAATTAGGTAATATTGAAGAAGTGGCTAATTTGTCTGTT
This sequence comes from Xenus cinereus, assembly GCA_025774025.1. Taxonomy (NCBI): domain Eukaryota; kingdom Metazoa; phylum Chordata; class Aves; order Charadriiformes; family Scolopacidae; genus Xenus; species Xenus cinereus. The sequence continues at coordinate 8,885 of JAOXJK010009585.1, read as the reverse complement.
TTTAATTTTTTTTTATTTTTTTGTATGTGGCTTGGGTTCATCACCTCGTTTCAGATGTCTGCTATTTCAAACCAGTCCATTGTCACACCTGTGCATAGACTCATTGGAACATTCATGGACCACTGAGGGAATTAATGACTCAAAGCACTGGGTGTGCATACAGGCACAGCCCTGGTACTGAGCTACAGTACAGTTCTAACTATAGAACAAACTTGATTTTCATACTTAAATCTCTCTTATAACACAAGTCCCATAGCTTTTGCTATACTAAACTTGCTGGCTTTTGAAACAGAGCAATGACCCTCTATCATGGAGTTGATTTAAGGCAAAAAGGCAGTCGGTTACATTCCCAAACATAATATTTCATCGCTTGTCCTTCAAAACATCTCTCAGAGGCATTTGACTGTGTATTGCTTATAAATACAATCAGCACTAGCTGTGACTTTAGTTACCTTTAAACTGGCTACCAAAAATGTCACTGATATTTTTTTATATCCTTGGCAGGACTCAATAACACCCTTTTTATAGTAGTTCTGTCAACAAATAGCTTCCTTTTTATCACCATGATGTGTTCTTTTAGGTGTTAATTGCTGATAGTTCTGCACTCATCTGCTTGGACGCTTTTGAATGGAATAATCATGTGCACCTTTTTCTCAGTAATGTGTACTTCTTTGGAGATGCAGTTTATTTCCTTTCACAGCTCTTTGCCCTACGAGGGATGATAGGACTTCAGAAAGGACGTCTGTCTTGTTTCTCTTGTTCTGTTTTGTTCTTGTTCAGTGAAATGAACAAATAATATTATGATTGCCCAAGGGATTGACAAATACGCGATATTCAGACTGCAGAATAAAATCAGTTCAAGAACATTACAATTCAATTAATAATGCTGCTGAAATAGAGTTACATGCTGTATCTAAAGAATTCAGTAGATAATATTTAAAAGTCTTAATCTCCTCCAATGCATACATCCATCAATAGTTTATGCAGTTGGCTTCCTTTGTAGGGCAGTCTGAATACTGCTTCTGAAATTTGAATTGAGTAGCCCTCACTTGTGAAACCTGTATTTTTCTTTTCTTTTCTTACACACTGGAACATATACCCATCCCTCCTCCCTGCCCCAAAAACCACCAAATGGAACACCTTGATTTCAAATAGTCAAATTGTTAATAGCTTTGTTAACAGACTTTTTTTTTTTTTTTTTTGTTATATCACCCTCTCTGTAGATTTTCTTCTTATATAGAGACAAAAACGTACTCTTCTTGGCTGTTTTGATATTCTTGTCTTTCTTCTTCCTTCATTTATCTGACTCCTCGTCGGTTTATATTATATATTCCGGTCTTCTTTCTATTTCTTTCTCCATTTAGTACTGCCTTGTCCATTCCTCTCCACTTTTCCTTCCTATCTTCTGGTTTCTCAATACCAGCAGTTATTTCATTTAAACTACCACGGCCATTTATGCAACAATTCTAATTCTATTTGAGATATTATAACCTGACCTATATTTGTGGGATGACAGAAACTTTAAAAAAAAGATACATTCTATGGTTCATCGCTGTCATGATTGCTTTTCTAATCTGTTTACAGCAAGAACTTTACTTGCGTATTTATCATCGCAAGAAAACTCAACTGAAAGAGACCTTTTAGAATCCAAAGCCTATTAGCACAGATAAGCAGATAGCCACGTCACATAGTGCTTGCCATAAACTTATGTTCTGTCTTTCTCATATAGACATTTTCAGTTTGTTGATAATTAGTCATTGGTTGTCTCTTCATTACTTCCTGTTTAATGGATATACTCAGCAGAAATTTTCTCTTCTACAAGATGCCACATCTATTAGGTTTTGGCTAGTGCTAGTTCTATGAGTGTAGCCCAGTTATTGTTATTGACTTTCACTATAGAAATACTGATTTTAACTCTTTATTTTCTTTTCCTTCCCATCTTAATTTCATTCTGTTGACCTCTATTAACACAGTAATTTCCACTGATAAGACATTCACCATTATATACTACAGAAATGTGTAAAACATTAAATTATTGTAGCTATCAAGTTGTTTGTCATATCAGACATTGATATTCCAATGAAATTTACTTCACTAACTCAGTTTTTTGTTTTTTTTTTAACCCATTCTTAATTTTCTTAAAGTTTGTATTACTGATTGTTTTATCATACTGTTTTCCTGTGCTTATTGCTTATACATTTTACTTTTAAAAATATTTAAGTAAGCCTTTTCATGTCACTCTTTAATTAGTAAAATGATAAATATCACTAAAAATAGTCTCATTTGCAACACACTCAAGAATTTTTTTTCTTTCCAAAGCCTAAGAGGATTTTCTTTTAAGCATTTGGCTCAAAATGTTTCCTAGGCAATAGAAATTTAATAACTAGTTCATTATGGAAAAGATATATCCATCTACTGTACCTCTGAGTCATGTCATTTTTTTCAGTCTGAGAATTAAAACCAAGTAGACTGGTGGAGTTAGAGAACCAGATTTCTTGGAGGCGATACAAATGAACAGTTGGACTGAAGAGTTGTATTTTCAAATACATAATTCACTTAACTAAGATGAAAGGGCATTTTGGCATTTAAGAACTGAAATTACAAGTTATTTTACTTATTGCGAGATAGCAGTCAATTTTTGGTGATGTGTTTGAAAATATGGTAAAATATTCACACTACATCAAATAATGCATACAGGAAGATGCACTATTGTAAAAGATAGATAAGAAAATATGTTTCATGAATATGTTGTTTACAAGTTGTTTTATGGGCTCATTTAGGGACTAACTTGGAAACTTATGTGAAATCTAACAAATTACTTGAAAAGTTCTTCATATCTAAGTCTATCTAGTTGCTTCCCTTAGTTCAAGGTTACAGAGCTTAAAAATCACAATATTCAAAGAGCCTTTTTTTGGTTTTTAGTCTTCGCTGCTGTAGCAGTTACGAAAACTGAGTTCCCTAATTTAGTTACAACATAAACTTACATAACATCTTGGATGTTATTGTAAATTGTTGCCTTTGAAATTCAATTTTTCATGCTATTCTTAAGAAAGGGGGTGTTTTCTTCAAGAAAGAAGGGAAACAGAGGGTAAAATCAGAACCTGAGAAAGAGATGGAAACTTAGCTAACTTCCCCTATAAATCCATTGTTTAAATGACTTAAGGAAGCCAGGTTGAAAGCTATAAGAGACAAGTGGTATAAGCAGGAGTATCTTGCAGTAGAGGAGCCAGGAGGACTATAAAACTAGAAATAGGGAAGGTGCTTGAAAAGCGAATAAGAATGTCAGATCAAATTTGTATTATTCTTCCTGAAGTACAGTTATATGATATGAACCAAATTAATGACAGTTTAACTCTGCAGCATGAAATACAGATTTCTGAAGGCAGTGAAGCAAATGAGTGCAATGCTATTATTTCTCAAGTTACTGCACAGAAATGTGAGACACTGCAAGACAGATTTAAAACTTCAGAGACTAATTAGATTTTCAGTAGAACATCTGATGTTGTGCTTATTTTTACAGTATCAGTGTTTTACATCTAAGGAATAAAGCAGCATTTTTTTTTGTTTGAGCTAGGTATACGTATAGCTTTGAACCACATGGGAAGAAGAAGCAGCTAAGGTTTCATTGGTTCTATGTTTAACCCATTTAAACTGCTTTCTAATTTTACTACCAGTAAGAACATTAATATTGCAAATCCAAACACTCAAATTTAGTAAATATCAGAATTAAAATTGCCCATACAAACTTTATTTGTTAACCCTTGTGAGCATACATTGTGATACAATCTTTAATTTTTATGATATGAACTTTAGTTTTTCCACAGGACACCTGCCTTATACCTTACTTATACCTTAAAGAATTTTTCGATATTTACCATTTTTTACTTCTCATCAATACTCTTCTCTCATCATTCAATATGTGTCCTTAGAGTATATTTACCACAAGCTATCTGAACTCTGCACTGAAAATATGATTATTGACATCTATCTATAATTTTTATGGGTTTCATTACTAGAATAGATAGTACTTATAAAACATTAATCAATTTGTCTTCACAACAGTCTTTTTATAGACTTTTATAGAAATGAGGTGCATCCACCTCATTTTTGTCTCTTACCTTCTTGTCCTCCCCAATCATTTCTTCCCTGCCCATTCTCTTTGCCCAGCCTTTTTGTTCTGATTCTCCCCCGTACTTTCTGCTCTGGCTTTCTCTTCTCCCTCCTTGCCCAAAGCACACTCTCTTGCTACTTCTCCTCCAGTCCTTACTTTCTGAGTGATGACTTTTTTTATTCTTCCTTTACAGGCTGCATAGGTCTCCTTCATTTACCACTCTCTTCTTCCTCATTCCACAGACGCAGTGATCAATGACAGCACAGTAGCTCTTCTGGCTGTCTTTACAAATGTTATCTTCTATCATGGCGTCTAAAAGCCAGATTCATATTTGGAAGCAAAGTCCTTGGCCAAATTCTGCAATGCAAAGCAGACATCATTTTCAGAGAATTTCATTGGCAAACTTTAACAGACCTCTACAACTTTTTGAAACACACATAAAGCAATTTTAGGAAGTGAGAAACTCAGGAAAAATTGAGGACAGCAAAAGACAATCTGCTGGATGATGGCAGGTGTTTCCCAGTTAGCATTAGTACAAACACATACTCTGCATATTCCCATGTCTTAAGATGCAGTTGTAGCTCGGCATCTTACGCAGCCGTACTCCTTTCAGGCTTGGACTGCTTCCAGACATGTCTCCAATCTCTGCCAAATTTAAAGGCATTGCCACAAGGCAGGAAAACCAGACTTTGTCAGCTAAGCAGAAACACTTTGTAAACAGTGTATCAAACCTTCAATCTCTTTTTTGATGGATGCATTTCCAATAACTAAATATAGAACTTTTCAGGAAATGTGGTTAAATATAAAATAAAGTTTAATACTGAAAGTGTTATGTTACTTTAAATATAGGTGTTATTTCCAAGACTGTATCTCCTGCAAGTTAGAACATGATTTCATATATTAGTTATATAAACCCTTTATAGTATATTATTGTCAACCATGAATTCTAAGCATTTTATGTAGTGGTTTTCTATAGTAAGAACTGTGACAGAAATCGAAGATAATCGAGAGACCAGGATTAGAGAGAAAGTAGGAGAGAAAAAAGAAAGAGAAAGAGAAAGAGAAAGAGAAAGAGAAAGAGAAAGAGAAAGAGAGAAAGAGAAAGAGAGAAAAGAAAAACAAGTATTTAGAAATACAAATTAAATGTACTGGTTTGTTAGAATATCTGATCTTCCTCTGTTCTTACACTGTTCCCTAAGCATCTGTGTTTGACCACTGATAGGGACAGTGTACAGAACAAGATCAACCTCGAGTCTGACCCAGTCTCAGATCTTTTGGTCTTTCGCAGAAAGGGGAACAACATATAAATATTCAGATTCACCAGGGACTGTTTTCTTGAATAAAAGCCTGGAAGCAAAATTAAGCTTTGCAAATAGTCCAGAATGAATTAAATAGCAACCACACCAGACATTGCACATACGGGTTTTGAGTAATAGTCCCACAAACCACTACATTTCGGTTGTATGATACTGGAAAGTAGGGGGAAAAAGGCGAAAGGGAGGGTACCATATACTCCTTCCAGTAGCATAGTTTTCTCCTGGTTCTAATTAGTAGTGATCTAAGAGCTTCCATCTAACTCAAAGCTTGGAAAAAGAGCGAGGACTCATTACTGGATGATAAATTACCTGATAGAGTTTAGAAATTGTGAACTGTAGACTAGATCCTTTTCATCCTACTTCATCTTTTGGATGATATTTTCATTTTTTCCCTGCCCTTCTCTTTTTATTGCAGTTATTTCAAAATATATTTCTTAGATGGTCAATAAGTGGAATCTAACAAAACAAAATTGTAGGATGCATAATTATAGGAATTAATAAAACAATCTTACCGTAATTGAAAGAGGATCACAGAACAAGAACATAAGAAGAGAAGAAGGGAAGCAGAAGATCAGTGTTAGCCACAGTAGTTAAACTGGAAAATTAGTCATCTTGGAAGTTTCAGTCCTTATTTGCAATTCCTACAGCAATATGAGAGAGATCCATAGAAGTATTAAATCCGGTAGATATCTTATGAATATAGAAATAGCCAATGATTCTTAATATGTTTAAATGAACAGAATGAAATCTTTAGAAGTGCTTTATTGGCTAATAAAGGAACTAAATGCAACTACTATAAATAGCTATTTAGCTTTATGGGACAGAACATTAGCTGAAAGGACTCACTCAGAAAATGAGGCTCACTCAGAATAGTAGTGCTTTACCTGTAACAGTCTCCTGCACCAGGAAATACTTTTTTTTTTTATTCAACAGCGTGAATGGAAGACACCTTCCATGAACTGCTTGAGACTGCTTCTGCAGAAAGTTTCTGTTTTGACCAATCATCATTTCAAAACTACTTATATAATCAATCAATGCTACTCATAAATTGTTAGTCAAGGAGACTTGATGCACACACAAAGAAAGACATCATCCAGCCACAGGATCTAATTCCTTTTCATTAGGACTTTTGTTCTATTCTTTAGGATAATAAAATTTTTGCATTGTGTGTGTTTATGTTAGATATTTTTCTAGATTTTTTCTCTTTTAAACAAGAGTGTCATAACTTTCCCCCTGCTCTTGGTAATATTGTATTTTACAGAACAATTGCCTGGAAGCTATGGATAGGAGTTTTCTCTTTGTTCCAAATCCTCCTCCTTAGCCCTTTCCAGTCTTAAATACAATTGGACGGATGGTTTTTTTTCAACAAGAGTAACTACTTCCTGGGTCAACTTGCTTATATGGAAGCAGATTGCCACCTGAGACTTTGTAATGGCAATATCATAGCTTCAGACTGCAGTTCAATCCACATACTGGCTGATGAATATTGAAGAGATAAAATGGAGAACCAGCACTGAAGTCTACAGCCAGCTCCTTGTAAAAGCTTGGGTCCCTGGAGCAGGGCTAACATTTTCCCACTTGCCATTCCCACAGTTTCCACTTCAGTCTTCTGCAAAAGCAGCCACAAAGTCATATATTTTGTCATTAACATTCCTATAAGTCCTCTTAAGTCAACCAAATTTACAGAGAAAATTGAGCTTTAAACAGGCAAGACCAACTTAAAATAATACAATTAAATGGATCTGTTCTCAATTGAATGTATAGAGTTAATCAATGCTCCACTTAATGAAGTTCTTAATTTGAAAACCTGACACAGAAGTAGTTCTAAAATACGCTAGGGATGTTAAGTTTAAGGAGTGTCTACTGTGTTTGCCAGCCCTTCAAGATAATTATAATGCCCTTTAAATCAACAGGTTTTGAATAGAAAATTTTGCCCCAAATGGTGAAGAGCAATAAATCAGTACTGTGTTTTAGATTGTCAGACACTCTCTACTGTCTTTTAAAGCTAGGAACTTAGGAGGTAGATGACAGTAAAAAATTCAGAAAGTGGGAGAGAATAAGCGGGTTGATTTTCTTCACTTTTAACAAGACTTTGTGAAGTATGCTTTTCTGCTGTAAAATTGCTAACTCCTGGATCTATGCTTATGATGTTTAAATAATATGAAAGAAAAGATTCTGAAATTTTGAATTTAAGTGAAAGATTCTCTTATTTGAATTTATGCAATATATTAAGGATTAAGAGTTAAAAAATTGTTACAAGACCACTTCAGATCACATTTAAATAATACACTTCTCTTTACCAGTTGAACATATAGTTAATCAATGTTCTACTTAATGAAACCTTTTATTTTGATAACCTAATGGAGAAATAGATTTACTGTACACTAATACAATGCAATTTAAGAGGTCTGCACTGCTGCACTGTATTTATTAACCCTTCAGCATAACTCTAATAAAAAACTTCCATACATTGCCCTGTTCCAATCTTATGCTAATTAACTCTGAACAGAGCAACTGACATAGAGATCAGAAGAGACTATTAAATTACAAAGTAAGCAACTTTTATAACTTTGTAGTGCCTTATGGAACAATAACACCATTTCAACCAAGTCAGATCTACCAAGGTCACCTGCACAGGCTGAGCAGCAGGAAGTAAATATGAACTTCCAACCTTTAAAATACAAAATATCATTGTAAAATTGTACCATTCAACTAAGTTTTAATATTCATATACTGTCTGATATAGGTGGAATGATACTGTTTTAAGGCAACCTTTAAAATCACAGAGGGATGGACATAGATTCTTCTCAAAGTCTTTAAACTTCCCTACCTTTGCCAATTTCTTCTTCATAATATCAGACTTAGACTCCTACATTCTTATGCTAGCAGGTAATCATGTTAGCCAGGGGCAACACCTTCTTAATGTTTCTGGTGGCCCAAAGTTCGATTGACCCAGAAGGCTCTTAGATCCTAAATCCACAAGGTTGGGGAAATTAATTTTTATTTTCTGTACTAAATCTCAACAGTCAATTTAACTATGTAGCCTATCTAGAAATATTTGCATTGTTCTCTTCTTATTTGCTATGAACTTTATGTGGTGTTCATTAAGTTGGACCAGCAAAATAAAACCAGCTGGTAATATAATAAGTAACACTTCTTTATTGCAAAATGTGCATTAAACATTTCTGTACTTCACTCCTGTGATTTAGATATTCTGTATCTTGCTGTTCTTTTTCATGACAGCTATAAGACTTATCAAGAATGTTTCAATAATTCCCAGTGATTGATTCTTTTTCTTTCCTTTTTGTCTTTTGAATGCTTGAGCTGCTACCACATTCTAATAGAAGACAGTATAAAAAGAGCAACTTTTTCACCATTGGAACTAATCATAATAAATAAGTTCAGTTTATGAATATAAAATGTAGATTTTCTTTTTTTTATTTGTTTTTCATTTTTTC
>JAOXJK010009584.1:0-15851 GCA_025774025.1 Xenus cinereus | reverse complement strand
TAAACATGAGGAGGAACTTCTTTCCTGTGAGGGTGGCAGAGCCCTGGCAGAGGCTGCCCAGAGAGGTGGTGGAGTCTGTGTCTCTGGAGACATTCAAACCCCACCTGGACACATTCCTGTGGGACCTGCTCTGGGTAGACCTACTTTGGCAGGGTGTTGGAGGAGATGATCTCCAGAGGTCCCTTACAACCCCATAGCATTCTGTGATTCTGTGAACCATGATCTCCACAAGGGCTTGCAGGGCCCTAAGGCCACGGTGTGGGGCACAGGACCGTGTGCCATGGTGGCTGATGGGGAGCCATTCCTCACTCTGCCCTGTGGTGGCTTGCATGCACACGGAGTCAAATACGTGCGTGTGTTTGTGTGCAGGTGCCTGCAGTGACCCACAAAATGTGTTCTCCCCGCTTGATCCATCCTATTACGTGACTGACTGTGCTCGGACGCGCTGGAGATTGATAGCACTGAGATCAGACTCCGGTCAAGGAATTTGAAATCTGATTTGAGGTGAGTCCTGTTTCAAGTATAGCTCAAAATCAAATTATTTTAGTTGTGGCAGGGAGGGAGAAGAGAAACAGAGTAGGTGAAATAATAGCTACTGTCTAGCTAAGATAAGCCAGGCAAGACAAAATATTAATTCTGATCCTGTTAGCACACCAAACAGAGAGAGACATAATTCCATCCACCTGTCCAAATCAGAGAAAATTACTGTCACCGATGGTGCATAATTTGGGGGTGATAAATCATTAAAACCAGGTAGAAGTGGTAACATCCCACGATTTGATGCTATGGATAATAAGACTGTCTGGGAAAGGGAGATCCTCTGAGTTAGTGGCTCACGTTTCTTTGCCAATGGAAGCGTGGGTAGGCTTTGAAGCTCTCTTATGGTTCATGAGCCTCACTGATAGTGGAAAATATTTCCAGCCCAGACTGCGTGCTGACATCTGGTATCTCCCCGTTGCATAAGCCCAACACCAGACTGAATTTGAGCTGTCTCCTCAAGCTCAGGGCTGTGTCCATCCACTTGGACTTCAGACCTGGAGGGTGCCCGAAGATGAAGCCCTGCCCTGCCGTGCTCTGCTGGCTCCCAGCTCTGCCAGTGATTTGCTGTGTCATCTTGAGCAATCACTATGGCTAGACACGTCCCCTTTCATATTAGATGGCTCATACAGGTGTCCTCATTAACCTCATTAACTAATGAGCCAAGCTGATCACGCGCGTCTGCTGATGAGACTCACTTTGAGTCTTGGAGTGCAAGTATTGCTCCATCAGCCCACAGTAATCCATCCAGTGTGATCAAAAGTCCCTTTCCAACATCTGCCAGCCCGGCAGGAGTAAAAGGAGATTGAACTGGACTCAGTGCTTGGAAAACAGAGGTGTTGCAGGTGAAACACAAGGAGTTCAAATCAGGATTGAGAGGAAACTATTTCCTGCTCTATGAAACTGGTGCATTTCAGAAAGAGGACACAGCCAGTTTATGGAGCATCCTCAGTTTGTCATTTTCCCTGCTGCTCCAATCACTTTGGGCTACCCTGGTGGAGCAGGGCCGTAATCACTGTCAGACACAAAACAGAGGCAGGAAAAAAATCTCCTGGTTTAGGGAAGTAGGGAAACCTGTGGCTCAGGCTGTGTCTCTGCAGGAGCTGGAGAAAGCTGCGGCTTTCTGCAGCCACCTGGAGCTTAATTGCCACTTAAAGGAATTATCTTCAGCCTTTATCCCAAAGAAAAACAACTGTTTGTACGGAGCAGACAGACAGATAGGGAAGCACATTGGAAATTGCTTTGTAGACCTGCTTCCCCTCCTTTCCCTACGTTCAAAGTGAAAGAAAATAGAAATAAAATTCAGTCAACGGCAACAGGAAGGAGAGGAGGTGCTGGGCAAAGCACGAGCCTCCAGAAGCTGGAAGAGGAGAGAGCTTCTAAGCATCCCCTGGTCTTGTGTTCCTTCCTCAAGCACCTGCAGATGGTCACTGGCACACACTCCTGAGGGACTGGCCCTACGTATCACCAAGGGCACCCTTCTTATGTCATCTCTCAGCATAGCTTTTGCTGCTTTAGGCATTACCATAATTAATGTTTTTAGAGAGTTCTCCCAGCCTTTGATAGCTCAATATCATCACCGGGGTTCTGTCAGGAAGACTATTTCTTCTTGCCTTTAAAGAATAAAGGAAGCTCTTTTCTCCTACATATATACCAGGAATAACTCCTTGCTGAAATCAGCTGCTCGCTGTGGGAGAAAGGCACTGCACTGACAGGCTTGAAAACTGACAACTTGCTATTAAACTACAAAAAAGCCACCTCCCCAGTGATGGTGGAGGCTTAGCAGCAGGAGACTCTTCTCTTCCGGCATCCTTTTGCAGTTCTAAAAGCTTCAGAAGAACTTGTGAGAAACCAGAACTGGGCAGGTCTATCCTGGTGTACCCAGACCTTAAACTAGCCCTGGCTTAAACCCTGAATTGCTTTTTTTACCCTCTTTGTTGTCATACAGTCTTGCCTCATAATGTCACGTCCAGAATCCCTTCTGAACACCTCTCTGAGTGCTTGGTGGAGGCACCCAGGCCTCTACCACACTGCAGTGACCGGGAAGGATGCCCCACAGTAAGAGTGGGCTTCAGTACTTAGGGCTAGACCAAGGCTCCAGACACTCATTCTTCCTCTTTTCTCCTTCCATTTCTAATGTTTGTGTCTCATTAGGCTGTGGATGCCTCTCCTTAGAGCTCTATCCCGCATCTGCCTTATGTCCTGGTCTCTCCTTCTTCATCCCAGCATCTCTATACACATCAATCAACGTACATTATCTTCTGCTTTCACAGCATATGAATTTCAAGCTTTTGGAAGCACTAAAATCACCTAAAACAATCCAGACTCTCTCCCATACCACCACATTGTCCAGTTCACAATTGGGCACTATCGCCAAAGGCTTTATATTTAAAAAACTTATTGTGGCTTTTTTCACAATGAAATATTTTAATTCAAACCGTCCAGTGTTACCTGCATGTGCCCTGGGAGGCAGAGCAGACAGCGGGGAAGTCCTCAAACTATCAGCATAAAAAGGAATTGATTGAAGGACAGCACTGGGTCAGTAAGACATGTTCTGGACATTCATATTCCAATCAGGTAGAAGAAGAATCAATTTTGGAAGAATCAATTTTTTGCGGAAATAACACATTTTCTGGAGTAACTACTTCCCTGGTCAAAAAGCTTCATACTTCAAGTTTCTTGCTTTCATTTTCTTGTCCTCGATCCTCAGCTCATGTATATCAGCATCTCTTTACAGAAGTCAATAGAGATACGTCTGTTTATGTGAGCTAGAGATCTGGTCCAAGCCTCAGTCTATATTACAAAGAAGTTTCAAAGAGATTCTTGGCAAATGAAGAAGGAAAATAGAAGTCTTTTTGTACTCCAAAATTTCCCAGGAATAAAACAACTGCACAGTCAAAACTATTCAAATGACATTTCAGGAGATCAGTCATTGAATCCGTTAATGCATTTCTTTTTAAACAGATGGAGTTTGCAAATTGACTTTGGGCTTATAGGCTAACCTGTTCTATTGCCATCATGGCCAAACCTGATTTCTGACATTAGAGCCAGCTCTGCGTTCACAAGAGTCTCAGTGCTGAAATGGATAGGATTCTGCCCAACAAAGATAGGGTTTAATCAGAAGAATAACTTAATAAGGATCTTATCAAGGTTGTATCAGGTCTCGAAGCCAGGTTACACGCGTCTTCAAGTCAGTCAGGCATATACCCACTGAAAATCACTCAATTTTTCAGAATACAAGATCAGAATCAGGCACTGGGTCTCACATCCATACTCACATAAAGCAGTGCTGTACCCTGGGGAAAGCTGTGCTGAAATCAATGTGACTAGTCACTCGGCAAAGCTCTACACAGCACAGTCCATGGCATTTATAGCTAAAGGTTGTAGCTACAAGTTTGGGCCTGATTTCCCACTGCACGGTGTGAACAGTAAATTACAATTATTCCCACTTTTAAGGCCCTTGCCTAAAGAGTTTTATTCCTATAAAAGCAAATAATTTCTCTCCATCTTCTTGTATTGCTGGAGCAGAAAATATCTCTCCCATTGTGATTCTCTTTTGACTCTCTATTTGGTGGGCCTATTACCCCCGCCTCAGTACGGGCTTTATTAACATATGCACTAAGATCATTTACAGGCAGTGGGTAACGGGCAGTGATGCTGCTGAGACTCTCCAAGGAGCTTTGCAAATTGAGTTTAGCTGGTTCCCCAGGGTTACACGTACTCTGCAGCCCAGTGCTGCCCATGAGTGCTATGGTGTGTTCTTGGAGAAAGCTGGTATCGGGGTGGGACCCCGTTACTTCTCATTTCTGCTTTCTCTTTGCTTCTGAGTTAACACATGGATGAAATAAGCCGATGGTACATGGCAAACATGAGCAATGAGGAAGCTGGAGCTTTTGTTTGTGTATCAACAACACAACTGTCAGGTGCATCCTGGCTGCAGGCGTTTATTCCAGGTGATGCTGTAAAGTGCAAGACACTCCATGCCACGTAGGGTCTGCAGTGCCAGCAGTGAGAAAGCTCTCACGAATTAAGCACAGCTGACCTGCAGGAATAAGCCTAAGCAAGAGTAAGCCATAATAATCACACCTCTTTGAGAGCTTCTGTTTCATTAGAGAGGCTTTAATAGCTTTATAAAATCAGGAAAGTATCTATTATAACAATTTACGGATGGGAACATAAAGACTCTGGGAGGTGGTGGCTGGTGCATTTGGATGCTGGTCGGGATCCTCGCGTGCTTTGTCACTAACGATCTAGCAAAAGGTGATTGCGCGTGTCTCAGGTTGAACATCTCCATATTAAACAGCCATAGACAGGTGCCGCTTGTGAAAATTTTGCCCAATTAATTTTGGGAGGATCCCACAGAACATCAGTGGTAGGGAAATAGAAAGGAAGGCTGCTGACCACACCGCTCCCCGGGCTCTTCTCCCCAGGAGACCGATTGCAGGCCGGGCTCGTGGTATTGGGCATCAGGCTCTCGCCTGTCCTTTGAAAGAAGGGTGTGCAGGCAAACAGTTACCCAGCTCTCAGAAAACTCCTTACCTTTGAAACACTCCCCATAACTGTCATTACCATGTTTGCCTGGTTACCAACAAGATTTGTATTTGAATAATGGCTTTGCCCCTCCCTGAATCCCATTGGCTTAAGGCTTTAGGGTGTTTGTGTGTCGTCTTCTCCTCCCCTTGTTTTAATTAAGATGCGTTTAACTAATTATCCAAAGTGAAACATGAACACAGATTAAAAATTGAACTGTGTAAGAAGCTGGGGAGCTGAGGTAGGAGGGAAGGGGCTGACGTGGCTGTGCCCTTACTCAGACGTTGTGCTTTTCCAATGGCTTTCACCAGGGAGTCAAATTTGCTGCTGAGATGTGAACTAACCCTCGCGCTGTCCCCATGAAGGGTGCCCGTGAGCAACAGGCTCCCATGGAGAGCTGCACAGAGACAGGGAGAGAAGCAATAACTTGCCTGCGGGAACAGAGCACGACACAATTTCCTATTAGATCCATTTAGGGAGGGTTATGGCTCCGTTCTGGCCATCTGAGTGAACGCAGCAAGAGTGGAAGTAAGACAACATTCTGTTTATCTACTGAAAGGTCTCCTGTGCGCCCTAGGAAATAGCTGGCCCTGACCACTGCTGGTGGGAAGGCAATGAATTTGCCATACTTTGGGGAAATCGGAATAGCTGCTGCTAAGGTCTGTCCTCCCGTGAGCTCTGTCCTGCTGCTCTACGTTGTGAACACAGAGGAAGAGGAGCAAGTTTCAGTGACTCCAAAACCAAGCTCAGTACTTCAGATTCATCATTTAGATTCTGAAAATGCCAGCGAGAGCGGGGCTCATTTGTTGATGCCTGTTTGCAGGGGTTTATTTGTTTGAAAAGGCTAATCAGCTATCAGGATGCAGAGGCAACTGCTTAAATGTAAAGGAAAAGGAAGAAATTGTTCAAAGCTATTCAGATGAGGTAGCATGCGTTTTGATGTCAGTGTGCAGCCAACTGACAAATGCTGAGCCACAGTCTGGTGTAAATCCAGATGAATTCCATTAGAATCAACAGACTTGCTTCCAATTTATTCTGATGTAAGAGAGAGCATGATATTTCCATTTAGATTTACATTAGATTTGTTTCCTGCTTTCCATAATTCAGTCGGTTTCCATTGTGTACAAAAACAGCCTGGGCCAGATCTTGATCTCATTTGCATTGGAAGAAAACAGTTGTTTCAAATGGAGCTACACTGGATTCATAATTGCATAAATGAGAGCAGAATCTGATCTATTCCGAGTGAGAAATTCCCAGGGCATTGCCGTGCAAGAACTCCGCTGCCGTGAGGATCAGGTGCTTTGCCATCGATTCCAATGGAGAATTTTCATCTAAATCCTGGACTGGAGCCCTGAGCTTGGCAGCTGCTGGTAGAAGGTCTAGAAGGTCTAGAAACCCCTCTTTCCTTCAGAAGACAAGCTAACAAGCCAACACCCCCACCATCTCATGACCTAAAATACAAATACCATGCGTTGGCTTAGAAGAAAGTCAGGAATGGGAAGAGCTCAGCCTTGCCTTGCAGAATTCTTCCTCAAAAAATGTGTTGGCCCTGATACATTTCATTTGTCGCACACATTGTTTGTAACCCAAGTTTTCTGTGTTGCCTTTTGCTTCCTACAGCTCTTCTTCCCTTCAGGCCTTTCCGGCTCCCCTTGTTCAGTGGTAATTGGAAGCATTAGAAGCAACACAATGATTCTCTGGCAGATAAGGCTGGCTCTGCTTTGGTGGCTGTGCTGCTAGCGATAGATTGGGTTATTACTAATAACTAATAAGAGGGTTATTCTCAGCAACATGTGCAATCAAATGGATTTACTCCTCCCCGTTGAAGCTGCCTATTTCACTGCTAGCAGGAAAATAAGGCCATTTGGAGTCATTTATGGTGGTTGCAATGGCCTTTCTGAGTAGATATACAAGCTATATGCCATCGCTTCTAGGAGGACGTTGAACTCAGCTCATCCATCTGGTGTCACCACCTCTCACTCTTGCTCCTTGCTGTCCTCTAGAAGCCACTATTTCCATGGGACATGAAGAGACGTCGCTCTCACTCTGGATCTTACAAGTCCTGTACAAGCTCAGCCAACCCTCAAAACACCAGCCTCCCTTGGCTGCCAGCTCTAACGCTTTGTAAATGTGGATATTCCACCTCAATTCTCAAAGATGAGTTTTGTCGTTCAAAGATGCAGCTCGATTCTTTGTTACCCGGGGCCTGGGGAAATACAAAGCTGATGTGCAGCAAGAGCAGCTACATCAGCAGCATATCACTTTATGTCGACGTGGCTTGCCGTTTTAAATGAAGACATACCTCTTCCATTTGCATTTGCAGGACTCCTGTGAGTTTAATTCCACAGTGACTTTAGGTTCCATTACAAATTTAAATATTTCTCTTAATTTACAACATTTAGCACCACACGTAGGAAGGCAACAATTACAAGACCAACAGCAACGACACCAATGACGACGCCACACTTACAAGGCCATCAGTATTAGGAGCACATTATGTGGCAGATTGAAATTTCAGCGTCTCGCCGCTTCTCTCACCACATCATCTCAGCCCTGTGCAGAGAGACTGGAGATTACCCCATGGGTTTGGCCTGCAGTATAGAAAACACAGCCTTGAAAAAACAAGGCAATCATCAAATTTCCAGTGTAGGCGGCAATCTGTCTGTTAGGTTTGCACACATACACATTATCGGGGCCCGCGAGTGCCTAAAGGCAGCCTTACACAGAGCAGCTCGGCAGCTCGTGCCTATAAAACACAAAGGCACACCAGGTTCTCTTCTGTCTGATGCTTCACAGCCAGCAGTAACTGAGCGGGACCCATCACGCGGTAACAAAGGCTGACATAAATACTTATTTGTGATTTTGTTCCCCACGGTTTTTATTCCACCATGCAATTTGCATTACAACTGGATCCTAATTGTCCATTTTAGCAGGCAAAGAGCAATCTGATACAGATTATAATACGCGAGGTGAAGCAGCAACATCACAAAATAGGTGCTACCAGCCAAAGACAACCTTTCTGTCTCCTGGGGTTTTGACCCCAGCTGATTAAGCAAGTGAGCAGCACTGCCTGGAATTAACATGAACTCAAAAAAAACCAGGACAGTGAGAGTCTGCTTAACCAAAGCAAAAGTGCCAGAAGCCCTTCCGCCAGAGCTTCCTGATAGCCCTGAGCATCTGAGGCGATGTAGTCCTGAAAGCACCTTCGAGGTGACGTGGTACTACTGTCCTCGGTGAAGGGCCACCTGGGAAGTGACACACCACAGGGCCAGTAAGGCACGATGGCCTGACAGCCCTGCGAGGGAGCACCGGCATAGCTGCCCTCAGAAAGGAGCCCCTGGGAAGCACCACTGGTCCCACGACGTTGCTGGGAGGTAACGAGGCACTTTCAGCCTCAGCAGCCCGTCTGAGGTAGCACGGCAGAGCCACCATGGGGACAGAGCCCCAGAAAGCAGCGTGTGGCCCTGAAAAGAAAGCCATGAGGCTGAAAACTGGGAACACCTGGGAGGAGAGCACTTCCAGGAGGGAACGCCGCACAGCCAGCCTGGCTAAGAGAGGCTAATGTGGCACAGCTGCCCTGTGCCGACCAGCCCTTGCAAGAGACGCGGTGCAGCTGCCAGGGATTGGGGAGTGTGTGCAAGTGCTTCTGCAGGAGGAAATCCATAACGAAGCAGCCTCAAAGGAGAGGTGAGACAACCTGCTGGAGACCCTGAGACCTCCGCCGGCGCAGCCACTGCGTTGAATTCTCCTATATATGAAAAAACCCCTCTGTATTCCCAGGGTCGCTAGTGAAGACTCATTGATTAGAAGGCAGGGCAGGAAATTAAATGAGGCAGGTGAATTAAAGCCAGACTTCACAGGCTGCATCTGTTCCTCCAGTCCCTCTGGGTACAACACTGATGTAACTTTAAAAAGTAAATTTAGTGCTGAGGAAAGCTGCCAGGCTGATGGCCCTGTAAACTGAAGCGCTTGATCCATCCACAAGAGGAGAAGCACAGAAGAGCTGCTGAAATGTGCCTCAGCCGGAGCTGCCTCGGTGAAGCACAGTGGCTGGGGGAGGTGGCCTGCCTGGGCTTGTCTTCTGCTCGTGAAGCTCAGAAGGAGCTGGCTAGAAAGGCCTGGCTGTGGCTCCGAGGTGGAGGCGAAAGCAGCAGCGAACAGCAGTGCTTTTGGTAATCCTGTCTGTGAGGCCCCATCAAAAGCAGGATCCCAAAGATAAACACTCCTGATGAGAAGAAATCCCATCCGTGGTGCAGCACATGAAGTTGCAAAGCTTCTCCATCTTGGAATATCCTGGCTGGCACACAGATGGGAGCTATCACACCTTTCAGCTTTGGTCCTTGGTCTTGTCCACACCTGTGTTCACAGAGAACAAGGGAAGCATCCATTTCAGAGCAGTTCTTACTATCAGCATCTTTCTGGGTACTTGGACATACAACAACAGCCCTCTATTCCACAGCCTAAAGAGTCTGGCTGTTTTTGATAGACCTGGACGAGCAAGGAGAGACAGGATATCTCAAACAGGAGACCTGTTTTGCCACCTAAGTGGGTGTCCAGAAGAGGATTCAAAGCACGCGTCTGCCTGTTTGGAGACCTTCTTCTTGACCAGACTCAGGTAAACCCCAAATGTCTAAACTGAAATGTAAAAAGTGACTGTCACCTTTTCTGAGAACAGCTGAATGGTGTCATCCCAGCGTTTAGCAAGCGGTAAGGATGCCTGAAACTAAGGAGTAAGAGGCAGCACAGGGAGGACGGGCAGTGGGAGAGACAGTGTAGAACCAGGGAGTAAAAGGGTTGTCCCACTGCCTTCCCAGTCCTCTCAGCACTGGAGGGTGGCACAATCCTATCTGCAAAGCAGGAAAAATCTCTTGAAGGAAAACAACAACATAACAAACAGGCAAATAAAGAAAGAAAACAGTCTGCTCTTGTTCCTCAGAGCAGAGTCTCTTTTCTCCTATATCTTGCACTGGATTATGGCATAGGGGGAAAAAACAGAAATATCTCAAATAGATCCAGTTAGTTTTACCTCTTTTTATGCTGTACTGGTGGCTGTTTCCAGGTGGTTTGCTTTTTTTTCTCTTCTTCTTTTTCCCGTGTGATAAGATCCATCATTTGAAGGACAGCAACCAAACCAGCTCTTCCTGCTCTGAAGAAAGGCAGCAACTGCACTTAGAATAAAAGATTGTCAGGCAGATTTGAAGTGTCAATCAAAGCCTATCTCTGAAAAAAACATTAGTCCAGGCAGCTCCCCACACCACCACAGTTAATTTACTCTTTCCAGATATCCTCCTGAGCTGCAAAAAGCCTTCCAGAGCTGACCAGAGCTGCCAGCTACAGGCACGAGGTGTTAGAGTAGATACTGGACCTAATTCAACTCAGGTCAGTTTGCCTTTTGCAGAGCGAAAGACTGTGATTATCAGGTCCAGAGAATTCCGGTCTCCCTGGCTTTGTGAGGCAAACAGTACCTTTTACTAGAAGAGGGGCACAGATTTAGGACTCTGTTGCTGAGCGTGTCCCATCTTCAGTGGCAAGCCTCCACTTCAATATTATTATTATTATAATTTAAATTATTATTTCTGACTGCACCTAGGGCTGTGCGAAGCACTTTCCAAGCACTCGGGAAAGTACTGGCTCTGCTCCAAGAAACTCATTATTTCAGGACAGACAGACGTGCAGAGGCGCCGCATGGTCAAGTGGCAGAAACGCTGACCCAACAGCGCCAGCAACTCTCCACTTTGCTTGGTGGTTGACCTTGGAAAAGTCACATTCCTTCTTCCCATGCTTAGTCCCATCCCACCCTTTGTCCATCTCGGTTGAAAGTTCTTCACCTGTGACTATGTTCACATCTTCGTCTTAGAATCTCTCTTTGCAAAGCCTGAGGAAGTACTTGGGGAAATATTTTTGTTCCTAGGGAAAAAAAAAAAAAAGAGACTGGAAAATTAGAAACTCCATTTTCCATGGTGTTTCTTCAAACGCTTTTGTTGGGGAAAAAAAGAATCAAATGTTTTCTCATTGCCAAAAAAGTTCAGGAAGGCATGTTTTTCAGTTGAAAAACAGAAAATGCAGGTTTGAGGGGTTTGGTAAGACAGCTAGTTGCCAGTCAGTGAAATTTTCTGGGGAAAGTGCCATAGTGGTTTAAAGAAACATCCATTTGGTCCTGAAAATAAGTTTGAACCTAAAAATCAAGTTGTTCTGTGAGCAGCGGAACTGGTGAAACCCGTTTTCCTTGTGATTTGTGTATTTAAAAAACTGCTTTTGATTTCTTCCTTTCTTGGTGCTCCCAGCTCACTGTAATATTCCCCGGGGCATCCTTATCCCCTCCAGTCCTCCCCAGCAAAGTCCTCAGCTCTTCCAACAGCTTCTTGCTTTGCAGACAAGGGACTGCAAGAGTTGGTTTGAAGCAGGGCAGGCATTGATTGACCACCCAGTATCTAAATGCCAGCTGGTCACCTGGCTGCTGCATCTCCAAATAGATAGGGAGCAAGAGGTGTAATTACCTTTCCTTCAGTAGGATATTAACTTAAATGTCTCTCTTCTATCCAGCTGCTCTTTTTTCACAAAAATTGCAGTTGGGTCTGTGAGACCTCTCTCTTTCCATCAAACTGGGTTGAATCAGGTCAGTTGGTTCAGAAGTTGTTGGAGCGGGGGGACTGGCACACAGATGGAAGAACAACGCGGTGCCTTACAAACCCTGGCTCAAAAATAAGGTGGTTTTGGTGTAACAATGGGTGCCCAATTTCAGATAAGGTAGTCGCTGTAACAGTGACCAACTGGTCTCTGTCCTTTGGATATATAAAGGCTCTCGAGCTCCAGGAAAGTCTATAGTGTCCTTACAGCTTATTTGCTGTACGGAGCCTTCGACGTAGAAATGGGGGCCCTGCTGTACAGGAACTGCTCGGGAGCCCAGACAGTCCCTGACTTAAGTCGCTTCCAGCTGGATGGACAAAGAGTGGGAGAAAGGGAAGAATAAATTCTCTCGGACTTACACATAGGAAAACAAAGGCCAAGATCAGCAACTTACTGAGATATCCTGTGAGAGAGCCAGAAGGAGTCTCAGATGTCCAGTGTCCCCATCTAGGGCCCTAAGCAAAGTCCATCTCAGCTCCTTCTTGCTTCATCACCCCGGCAGAAGTCACCCTTTCATGGGCATTTCGCTCTGATTCACTGCCCTCAGGAGTTCCGTCTTACCCACGCTTCTCCTTTGGCAGCTGAGACCACATGGCACACTGATGAGGAAACGTTATTTGTTGTTTTGTTTGGGTTAATTATTCATGGGTACTGTGCTGAAAACACTCAGAGCTGCTTTCTGAACAGTCCTTGAGCTGGCGTGTGGGGAGGGACTTACCGAACGCTGGTGGCTGGGCTGCCTTTCCATGGCCAAGCTCTCTTCCATCTGCTTCCCTTCAGCCCTTGTCACGCTCCCCGTCTCTCATGGCTTTGGCTGTGCTCCTTGGCATTATCTGAATAAGAAAGAGGCAAATACTTGGAGCACTGTAGACATGCAATCAAAAATGGCATTTGACCAAGGAGGCGCTCACCCTGGCGTGGGGAGAATGTAAACCTCGTCCTCTGACTGGTTTAGTTTTTCAGTCACTCTGTGCAGCTGAGGATAAGCCACTTGCGGGGTTTCAGACCCATTTATCCCTCCACAAAAGATGCCTTCACCCTCCAGATAACCTGCAACTGTCTGGAATCCTTTTTCCCACAGCCAAGGCTCTCCCTCTTTAGTACGTGCCCCTGGAAATCCCTTTTTCATCTCAGAAGAGGGCAGCTTTTAGCTTTAGGAGCATTTTGAGGATGTTTACAGTAAGACAGAGCTTGAATTGCTCTAGACATGCTGCCTACGTGCATTAGCACGAAATGGTGGCTTTCTGGGGTTATGGTTCCATAAACATTTTCTGACAGGGGTACAGACCCTGCATAGAAGACTTAAGCTTAGCGAAAGTAGGATTGCTTTCTTAGTTACTCTTCTCAAGACCCCTAGAACTCATGTAGGGCTACCCCTTGGGGTCTCCAGAACAGAGGCTGAAGCTCTTGCAGATTTCTAGGGGTACCTCTTCAGGGCTTGCATTTGCTTAGAGAGCTCATTATCACGCCTTGGACTGCAACCAAGATACTCGTGGCCCGTAGGCAGCAGCTCTACCAGGCAGCCACCCCACCCAGCCAAGCCAGTAAGTGCAGGGCTGAGTCTTTTTGACTCCTGTGAATTGCTCTTTGCAATTATGCAGACAAGGAGCCGAGCCTGTGCTGCAAACATTTCATCAGGACTTAGAGAAGTTCAAAGTTTATGGGGTGGGGTTTTTTGTTGGGTCCTAACAAAGGACACTGTGAGTCTGCTTAGGCTCGTATCAACCCCTGGTTGGGTTTTCTGCAAAACCCAGCAGAGGATTCATATTCCAGCACTTCCTTCCTCACTTGAAATTTCAGGGGATTGTAAGAGCGGATTTTCTGTGAGCCCAACCTGGAGCACATCTGCCCCATAAAACACCAAGGACTTAGAGAGGATATTTATCCCAACTGGGCAAAATCCCCACCTGATAAAAATCAGCACAACTACAGAGAAATACAGGAAGCTGTGCCATATCACACCAGAAAAGAGCCTGGTTCAGAATATACTTTCCATTCATTAATTCTTTGCCTAGAGCCAAGACAGAGACCCCCACGGGACACATCAGCTCAGTTTAATCTACTGCAATTCCATGCAACCGCACAGGGGAGGAATTCAGCTCCTGTGGACCATGTTCTCCGCTGATGCAACCCTCTGCTTTTGTTAAATGAGCTTCTTGTGCTGAACAGTAAGTAACTGAGCTTAATACAGGTGTCGTTTTCGGGCCCGTACGCTGCAAGAGGTCAGCAGAGGTAACTGCACCGGTGCTTTCGGAACTTAAAAATCACTTAACTGATTTCAAGGAGTTTACACCAGCCAAGAGTTTGGCCTGTGAGTAATAGACATAAATACTACCTTCAGCCACAGAGATGGAGAAGTCAGTCCCCCACCTGGCTGTTGCCTCAGTAACGCATCTCTTGGAGGATATTTTTTAAGCCAGTGTTATTTATCCAGTAGATGGAAGCAGGCCTGTTAAGGCCATACCAGGTCAACATATGTCTAAGCATGTGCTGAAGAACTTAATTAGTTTTCCCCGAGAAGAGAGACTCCCAGTGCTATTTAAAGGATCGTTATCCCACTGTGAGATGCCTTGGAGCCTGCTGCTAGGTCTAAGCTTAACAGGGCAAGTCTGTAGTAGTTGGATGGGAGCGAAAAGTCTTCCCCTCCATGCTGAGGAGTAATTGCTGAGCAACCCCAGGAGCTGGAAGGTCAGTGCAAGGAGCAGGCATCACAAAATCACACCAAAAGCTACTGTAAGGGACTAAATTCACCTGGGCTGTAACATCAGCTTTCTATGCAGGGTCAAACTGTGGAGATCCCATTATTTTTCTGGTTCCTCTTTCTAGAGATCCAACATCATCTGCTGTGCTTGGTGACTGCTTCTTGGGCAATTCCAGTGAGAATGAGAAGAGGTAAGAGGAGAGTGGAGTAATATAAGCCTGGAGTGAGCCACTGCCGAGCGTCTACATCGAACACCAGTCCTTCTGTCATCACGGGAGTCAAATGTAGGCAGTAGTTCCTTAGCATCAGCTAAACTGGACCTTATGGAAGTGGTTCAGGCATCGTTTTCATTTATGAGGACAAAAATCAGAGTCTGTAAACTGAATGCCAATAAGGGAATTAGCCAGCTTCCCCAAAGATGGATAGTTTTGTTATTCTGCCAGGAGGTAGCTCCTTGAGTGGATGGACTTTTGGAAAACTAGGCTGAACAGCCTCTGAAGGATAAAACAGGATCCCGAGCACGTTAAGGCTTGTATAAGCACTGGACACCAAGGCTGGATTGCAGTAGAGGGAGAATCCTGGACACGTTTATCTTGACCTAAGAGTGCTTATGTACCACGTGGGGCCTTGATCTGCCTCTCGAGCTGTCAGGAGTTGTTCCTAGATGAGTTGTTATGGTAACTGAGCTAATGCCCTGACATAGATGGTTTCAGGTGGCTCCAGGCCAGAAAATCAACACCAGTAGATTCCAGATAATAGACTTCTGCTAAACTCAGTGCCGGCATCTACTTTATTTAACCTATTCACCAATGACTTACTGAACTCCATTCTCCGGGCACACTATATATGATGGCAGCAGCTGCTTGGCCTCAATGAACCTCGGCTTCAAAAAGACTGAGGGGATCCTATGTGCTGTGGCTGGGTCTGTGCCAGTAAATTAAATGTTCCTGGGACTTTCCTCTGCATTGAGAGGACAGCTGGCACGGAATGGCCAATATTTTCCTATTAAATTCTTACCCTCCAAACCTGCGTGGTCGCATCCAGACAGCCCATAAGGAACTGGCCCATGCTAGCTCCTGAAATGTGTCTGGACTGGGCCAATATTGCAGTGCAATACTCCAGCATTGCAACAGTCTGGGCACTGGTTAATTTATTGGTACAAACCTTGTCTGAGTGACTGCTAGAGGTGACCGCACAAGAAAGGAGCCTGACACCAAGTGCAAGAGCTCCGTTGATGGTGCTTCTACCATGTCCAGAGCCAGCGGGAGCTGGACATCTTAGGAAGGGTGAGTGACAGGCACACAGCACGTCTAGGAATCGCTCTGGATCACCCATTTAGAATCATAGAATGGTTAGAGTTGGAAGGGACCTTAAAGATCATCGAGTTCCAACCCCCCTGCCCCGGGCAGGGACACCTCCCACCAGACCAGGTTGCTCCAAGCCCCATCCAGCCTGG
>JAOXJK010009583.1:0-16014 GCA_025774025.1 Xenus cinereus | reverse complement strand
AGTCCGGCCGGTGGGGGGCCGGGAGCGGCTCGGCGGCGCGGCCCGGCGGGATGGAGCTCCCTTCTCCCGGGGTCAGTCCGGGAACGGCGCTGGAGGGGGGGCGGTGTCGCCTTAACGGGGGCTTATCCAGCGGGGGGGCAGAGGAACGGGCCGCCGGGTGCCGAGAGCCCCTTGCGCCGCTTCGTTACAGCCTGGTGCCGCTATGGGTGTGCTCTCTGCCGGCACCGGCTGCTGAATGTCTCTGACTCAACCATCAGGGCTTTTTCTCCTTTTTCCCCCTTTTCTCCCCACCCTCCTGCATGGGGGGCAGCGGGCGAGCGGCCCCCGGCCCCCACCGGGGTTAAACCGGGTGAATCCAGCGGGTGCGGGGCTCCGGCACACGGGGATGGGGCAGGGATGCGGGGAGCGGGGGCCTGCGGGGTTGGTCACGCACCGGGTCCCGGGTTTTGGGGGCTTGGAACCGGGATCGGGGTGGTGGTTTGGGCAGTTCTGGGCCCCGGAGACAAACGACAGGCGCTCTGCTCAGGGAGGGGGACAAAGGGATTTATGATTTCAGAGCTCAGCGAGTCAGAAAAGGCTTCGCTAAAAAGTCGAATTACTAAACAGCAAGTTGGTTCCGTTTAACCTCAAACCAGGAGAATCACCGAGCCAGTTTTGGGGGCTCAGAAAGAGAAACCAGGTCCCATGTTTGGGGGAGGCTTGAAACTGGGCTCGTTTGGCCGGAGTTAGAGCTGAGAAACAGAGACCAAGCCCCGCGCTGGGGGGGTTTGGGGGTGGGCTTGAAACTGGGCTCCTTCGGCCAGTTTAGGGCTCAGAGAGACCGAGTCCTGCGTTTGGGGGGGTTTGGGCAGTTCTGGCCACAGAGACAAACAGACGCTCTCCCCGGGGAGAAGGATAAAGAGATTTATGATTTCAGAGTTGAGTGGGTTCGAAGAAGTTTTTAGCTAAAAAGTCAAATTACTAAACAGAAAGTTGGTTCTGTTTAACCTCAAACCAGGACAGTCACCAAACCAGTTTTGGGGCTCAGTTTGGTTTTTTTTTTTGGAGGGGGAGGGTGGCAAACAGGCCCCCCAGCCTGGCCAGGCCCCGGCACCGTGGGGACCCAAATACTCCAACCCCGGGCACCCCCTCAGACCCCACCTGGGCACCCCCTACAAGCCGTGGCCAGGCCCAGCCACCCCTTGGCCCCAAGCAGGCCTAGTCTCCCCTCACTGTGCCCGGGCCTGGGGCACGGTGCGGCCTCTAGATCGCCTGGAGGTGGGCCCCGGGCCCGGTAGGGAACCCCAACTCCAGTCAGGGGTAACCCCCACCATGAGTCAGGGACCCTCTTCTCCAGTCAGGGCACCCCACTCCGGTCAGAGAACCCCCGTTCCAGTCGGGTACCCCTCTACTCCAGTCAGGGCACCCCCCTCACGTCGGGGACCCCCACTCCTGTCAGAGACCACCCCCCCCCCCGCTTCCAGTGACGGGGTACCCCCCGGCCCTATCTGCTCCCGCCGCTCCGCCCCTGGCGGCGCCCCCCGGTACTGCAGCGGCGCCCGCCCCTCCTGGGGTCTCTTATAGCCGGGGGCGGGGCCTGGCGCCCGCTGTCCAATCCACGCTGCTAGCGTCACACGGCAGCCGCCAATCGGGAGGCAGGGCGGGAGTACATAAGGGCCGGTGTCGCGAGGCGGTGAGCTGCGCGTGCGGCCGTAACGGTTTCTCTGGGCTGTTTAACGGTTCCTTTCGGCCGTTTAACGGTTCCCGCCCGCCTTCCTGTGGGGATAGCAGGTTTTAGTTTATATTTTCAGTATTTAGTGTTTGGGGCTGTGTTAAAGCGAGTGATGTGCCCCGTACAGGTAGGCCCAGGTGGAGCTGTGACTGGCTGAGGAAGGGGGGTTTGCTCTCTGGGGCCCTTCACTGGGAAGGATTTGCCTCCTCCTCCCAAAGATTATCTGTGTGTAGGCTTATAAGGGTAAAAATTATTTTAATTTTTACTTAGTTAATTTTTTGGGGGAGGGTTAATAAAAGTCTTTCTCTTCCTGTGCTTCAATTTCTAGTCACAGTTGGTGTCCTGGTTTGAGCAACACAGGATTAATTTCTTTTCTAATGCTTGGGAAAACTGTACTTAAAGGATACACTAGTATCTGAATTTGTGAAAAGAAATATACATAGCCAGCTATTACATATGTGTTTTGAGGTCCCAGTGTTTTTGAGCCTTGCCAGGTGTGGAGATGAGGAGGAGCGAGACCCAGGCACTTCACCCAAGCTGGCCAAGAGGATTATTTCATACCAGGGACATCACGATATAGACTAAAAGGCTTGCTGAGGACTCTCTCTCTCCCTCGATGGTGGTAGGTCCAGAGAATTCCTTGTGTCAGAGCCCTGAGCCCTTCTCTTCCTCCCGAAGGCACAGCACCTGCAGGGTCCCACATTGGCTGTCCCTGCTGTGAGTGACCAGCCTCCTGGGATGGAACGGGCCGAGGATAATTCTCATATATTTTTATATTGCTGTTTGGAACAATATGGGTTCTTTAGTACTATTAATGTTAATTATTTAGTATCACTCTACTAAATCTCTTTATATTTCAACCCTTGGCTTTCCTTGGTTTTTTTTCTGATTCCCCTTCCTGGGTGGAAAGGTGTCGTTGGGTAAGAGAGTAACTGTATAAACGTCAATAAATCGTTGTGGGTTCCTTAAACCATTAGAGTTGGGCATCAAGTTACTGTGTGCAAGTGTGTTACACCCCTGGTGCTATGTGTGGTTGTGGCTGAGTGTAGCTGCTGTTGGCAGGGAAAGAATTTCCTTGGTGAGCTTTTCTGTCAACTGTGAGCGTGCAAAGTCCTCACGTTTCTCATTGTTCATAGCAGGACTCCTGCTCGCAAGGAGGAATTGGGACTTGTTTTGGTGTGTAGAGGGAGGCAGAGAGGTTGTCTTGCTCCAATTCCACTATTTACCTTTGTTCATGTGTAGTAATAACTTTATAAATTATCTTTACTGTAGATAGAATGACAATACCCAAGCTATTCTTTAGGTTTGGGAGCACAACAGGGAGCAGAATTTGTACATTGTGTTAAAGCTGGTTTAAACACTAACTGTTATAAAAGTACATAAAAATACAAATGCTCGAAAAAATAATACATAAAAATGTATTATAAACACTTACATTGGTTTTATTTAAATAAAGCAGCTATAACCACATTGATGAACGTTCTTTAGAACCACTCTGATGGCAGAGTTTTTCCAAAATACTTCATTAAACCATCATCTTCTCCTAATTGGGTAGGATACCTGGCGTGGACTGTGCAGAGGTGTAATGTTAAATAGCTATTTTTTTCTGTTATTTAAGCTAGTAGCTGGAATGTGAGCTGTCCTTATCTGGTGGAAGCAAGTTCAAGTACCTGCTCGG
Organism: Xenus cinereus; assembly: GCA_025774025.1. Lineage (NCBI taxonomy): Eukaryota > Metazoa > Chordata > Aves > Charadriiformes > Scolopacidae > Xenus > Xenus cinereus. The sequence continues at coordinate 12,625 of JAOXJK010009583.1, read as the reverse complement.
TTGTTTCATCATGGAGAGCATCATGACTCGGTGCAGGTACGTGGTGGTGTGCTTCCAAGGGTGAGGAGAAAGGTTAACTTCCTAGGCCTGTCCAGATAACACCTTCTGTTTATCACAAAACCATCTAAACCAAATTGATAGCTTCTCCTCATGAGAAATGCACTCAAGCTTATCTTAAATTAGGAATGTTTCTCTTGTTTGATTTTTGTGTTTGGAACAGGTGTTAAGCTCTGCCTCCTTTAAAGGAGCATCGTTGGTCTTGTATGTATGCTCACAGAGGACACTTCTGGTTTTCTGAGGTTTTAGACTCCTTTTTACAGATAGATATTTAAAAGATGAAACACTTGCAGATAAAGGTGTCTGATCATCAGAATGCTATTGATTTTTTTTCTGATAAAGCAGCTGTCCTTTATAAGTATTACCTATTTGCAGGTGGTAAAAGTGAACTTGTTGATTTGCTTCTGGTAACAGCAGTCAAAGGAACAGCATTTTTGTTAATGGAAATTCTTGAAATAGAAGTCAAAAAGAAAAAAGATGCTAAAGATGGTAGAGTGATGGGAATGTACAGTTCATAGTGAATATTTTCTGGGCAGTCTCTTCATTTTCCTGATCTAATGCTGTTCTGTCACCAGGTAACCTCATTCTGATTTAAAATGCTTTGAAATGTGTTGAAAGTACCAATTTGAGACAAGCAGACAAACACAGGTGAAGAGTTTAATTTTCCTAAGTGACTCCTTTAGAAGTGTGTAGCTTCTGAAATGCACAAATATTTAAGGTTGTCACAGAAAATCTGCTTGGGAGTAGCTCTATGGCAGGAGTGTTGTAAAATTGACATCTTGGTTGGTAGCTTTTTTTTTTTCTTGAAACTCTCAAGATTACAATAAAATAGTGTTAATGTGCCACTTCAAAAACACAGAGCTAAATAGTATAATTTTGTACTTTATCCTGCTATCTGCGTTCTCTCAATTATGTCTTTAGGAACTAATGCCAATATAATGTCTGTGTGTCAGAGCTTTCCGTGCCTGGCTGTGTGCAGCTGGGTCATTCTCTGGATGGCTCAGGAGACCATGGACTGAGTGACGTGAATTCAGGTGATTGCTGCAGACACCAGAAGTGTCATTGGTCACTGAAAGCAGGACTAGAGATTCCCGGATAGGCCTAATATGAAATGATAGCCAGAAATGATAGCTCTTCTGGAAAGCACAGTGTGTTGGGGACAGAGAGGAAGGCAAAAGCCCAACTAAAGACCTCTGCTTGAAACACGCTTCGCTCCAGTGTGCTCAGCACCTTTTCCTTTAGGTTTTTATGCACTTGGAAACATGTTTCAGGATCTAGCAGTTAATTCAGTTAATTGTACCAGCTAGAGACCTTTTTGCTGACGTAAATGTGTTTTTTAAAATCCTAGTACTGTGGTGCTCGCAGTAGCATACAGTAATAGAGTAAGGCATTATGAATTATCCCTTTCAGGGTCGGCAGCTGCCCATGAGGGCCAGGTCAGCTGGAAACAGTACTTTGTGCCAGCTCATTTTCCTCTCTTAGCAGGAGGAGGAAAAAAACCCTACTTTTCTTTACTGTACAGATTGAGGGAAGGTGTTAATTGCAATAGAGAGCATCTATGAAGCTCATGTTGCTTGGGGATGGGCTGTTTGGTATGCAGATAAAATCCCAGCCTGTTTTCTCCTGGGTTTGATACGTGTTTCCAGGAGTAATTCAGTCTGGGTATAACAACCCACTCAACACTTAATTTCCTGAAGACCCAGGATCAGCAAGTCCCTGAAGCTTAAGGAAGAGAAGAAATGAGGAGAGGGAGAAAGATTAGACAACACATCGTTACTGCCTAAATCTCTTTTTTACCACTAGTTCCCACTCTAAGGGGGAAAGACTTTGCATCCCTGCTGAGGTGAGCTGACTAACCGCTTTCTGAGCGCGCAGCGAGCAGGAGTCTGACGGCATTACTGTTGTTAAGTTGCCATCACCAGTTCGACCACCAGATGTCTGCACTGGTGAGAAGAGAAATGAACATCAGGAGGCTGGAAACAAGTCCCACAATCTTGTTAAAATAGAATGGGCTGAACTTTTCCAGTGTGTCTGAAATGAAGCCCTTCTAAAGGTGTTATCAAAACTACATTAAAAGAAATGCTGAGGTGTTTACTCAGTGCCTTTGTTTGAGCTGCTGTTGGATGAATAGGTGCCTTGAATTCACCTTAAGGCCATAGTTTTGTTAACTGCTTCTCTCAACTTGTACTGTAGATTCAATTGCAGTGATGATTTATCAATGTTCCTAAAACTAGCATTTTTTCCTGCAATGACGGATTGCTGGTGGATGCAGGGGTTATAATGTGTTCCAACAGGAGCAATTTCTCAGCTCTGTAACCTCCACAAGGCAGAGCCTTCAACTGGGCTGTCCGTGGCTGCGCTGAAGTGGTGTTGCTGGTCTGCCTGATGTTTTCCTTTTACACAGTGAATCTCATGCAGTTCCACCTGTTTTCAGAAATGAAGTGTTAACAGTGGCAGGTTTGGAATCTTCATGTTGCCCAGACAGCCCTTGCTGACAGGCTGACGCTTGCAAAGCACTGAAAGGGCCTGAATTGCATAGGTAACGCGATATTTAATGGAATAGCAAGGCCAGGGATGTTGTGGCTTCAGAAGGACAATTTAGTTATCCTTTTGGTTCTATGGCATGCTGAGTTTGCGCAACAGGCCATAGTGCTCAAGTCAACATGGTGCTCTTCCTGAAAGGATAGCAAAGTAGTCCAGCTTGCATAGAAAAGTGCAAATTGGATGCAAAGGCTTGGGGCAGTCTGTAAAGTTCTACTTGCTGAAAGGAGCATGGCAAGGGTAGCACTGGAAAACTCTGCAGTCGTAGTATAGTTCAATAACTGCATTAATGATGAAAATAAAAAGGCTTTCCTGCAGAGGAATGATTTGCTATTAACCAATGACTTCAAAAACACCAGAAACCCATAAACTCTTAGTCTTTTAAACGATTGTCATGCCATGTTGTAGGCGTCTCTACAAGAGTGTATGGGACTATTGCCTTTTTGCTCTATTTGTATCTAGTTAAAATAATTCCTTATTGCTTTAATCATAGTATTTGTATCCTGAATCAGAGCCCACCTTCTAATGTATTCTTTGTTGGGTGCTCTGTGACCCTCCTTCGAGGCCTTACAGGAGTCTGCATCTCTTAGCATCTCACAGGTCTGTAAAAATACCCTGGCTTCTGTTTCCAGTTGAATACACTTGAGTTCAAGAAAACTTTGCTCTTCATGCCTACCAGTATGATCTGACTGCCGGTCACCGCTGCTTCCACCTTGCCCATGAACACATCGCCTTTGGCAGAGGGGAAATGGTTCTGAACTGATGTAGTGGGGTGGCACAGAATGATTCCACCGAGTTGTTTTCATGCTTCACTTCTGAGAGCTAGTTTATGAGCTCTGTAGTCTGAAATGAAACAATGGAGGCTGATCTTTTGGTGCTCAAAAGGTTTTCTGTTTGCTTTGAAGCACTGACCCTTCGTATTTTTCTCTAGGACGTGTGTGGGTGAACAGTAAACTCAGCTGTGCAATGGGGTCATTCAGCTCTTTCTGCATTAATTAGTAAGGAACTAACTTCCCTCCCCTAAATTTCAGAGAAGAGGCCTTACCTACATGAGTTATATTTAAAAATATTAGCAAATGTAATTTTTAACACCTCAAACATAGGAGTCCTGTTGCAAATTACAAGTCTTGTGGAAGTAAACCCTATTTATGTTGTGGGCATTCTTTCCACAGACAGGACCTAATTTGTATTGTTTAGGATCATGTCTCTTTCTCTAGATGATGGTTACAGTTAACACAAACTCAACTTTGCTACAACGTTTTTCAAGATAAAAAAAAAAAGTATAGAAGTGAGCTTGGCAGAAAGAACCCCCAAAATAAAAGCAGAAGTAAAACACATGTAAGCAGAAACACAAAGAATGATTGCTGCTGGACCTTGGCATCCTTGTCTGTTAAGTTTTGTAGTGAATAGCAGGGCGGTTTCCCTGCCGGTGGTGAATGCCACATACGTGCTACCTGAGGAAGAAAATGTGCAGAGAGCAGCAGGCAGGAAGACAGTTTTTCACATCTCCCCTTTGATTCCAGTTCCTCCTGGTGGGTCTTTTTAAGTAAGTACAAAGAAAATAAATCTTGGACTATTATGTTTGTTTGTTTACCTCTTTTTAGCTTGAAAGAGAGGTATGTGACATGAAATTCCAGGATAGCTCTGCTTGCTGAAGGGTCAAGAATGACAAGCTGCTCAAACTGTCTACTGCTCTTTTTGTTTACAACGTTAACCTCAGTTGCTTGTGACTCCAAGTCATCACATAATTACACTTGTATTTTCTAGGTCCTTGCTAAAACTGTTCTTAAATGTGGGAGTAAGATTTTTCTGTAGTTCAAATTTATTTGGAGGTTGTGTTCCAGGGAATATTTTTCCCCATTGTGTAGACCTGTTTAAAAGTTCCCTTGTCAGAATAATTGTGAAAGAATGAAAGTTGAGAAAATGGCCTTGACTATGCCAAGCAGAGCGGCTGCTTCTTGGTGTTTGCTTTCCAGAGGGCTGGTCCAGTACTGTCTGCTCTTTGCTGCTGCTGGTGGCTTGTTCTTCAGTGAGGTGGCCAGATGGACACGTGTTGGTTAGATCTGATAAAAGGTTGAGTAGAGTGTCCTCACTGATGGGACGAGGGCAGGGGGCGGTGGTGATGCAGGACCTTGGTGGTTAACTTCAGCCCTCAATGATATTTCAGTAAGACGCGGAAAATCCCACTTGTTGATATTGATAAATTGTCTGAATTCACTCGCCGGTGGAGCAGGACTTCTTGGTGCAGACTGTTACCTCTGATGCATGAATCCTTTCTGGTCAGCAAGTGTCCCAAATGTGGTCCCTGCCTCCATAACGTGATCAGGTTTTACTCTTCCAAGCCCCAGATGTTATTTCAGTAGTTCAGCTCTGGCAGTTGCCTACTGTGAGGAACATCTTTGTGTTGCAGCTCAATAAAGCCAATTTCAGTGTTGATTTTGTGTGTCTTTCTATGCAATAAAGCTATCTCCTCCTCTACCATGTCAACTACTCTCAGCTATTGCCCTACACACCCTTTGTTTTCAGTTTAGTTTGTTTTGGCCAAAAAAATGGGATTACTCTAACCCTTCCTACTTACTGGAGTGTAAGGGTATCTGTACCAGGGATCTGCATAGAACTTTCATTGCAGAAAAGACTATTTACTGTGGTCTTGAGCCTGTTTAATCAGATGGGTAGAGGCTCCTGCTTGTCTTGGGCATAAAGGGCACAAGTTTTTGAGTCACTGGGAATACACCAGGTAAGGGCCACTGTGAAAAGAAAAATAGAAGGGAAGACTGTTTCATTGGACCAGCCAGCATCTTGATAAATGAGCCTGTGGTTGGAACACTTCACAAGAAGCAAGAGATGAAAAGAAACAGTTATGGTTTTATAAATAGAAGCTAAAAGATGATGATGCATCACTTTGTGCTCTGCAGTAGAGTTGGGACCACATCATCTCATCCTGCGTGGAGGAAAACTGCACTGCAGCAAGCTTCAGCTGTCAGAAGGGCTGGCTTAGGACTTGCTCACCTTGGACCGCCCCTAAATCATGGAGGGAAAGCATGTAAGGATGGAAATGGCTCCTTTTGTTGCTGTTTTTAATTGATATTACAATTAAGTCTCAGTTCTGAAACAGCAAGGCACACGAATCATCTTCTAGTTTGTGTCCTCACTGAATCTGAAACTGTTTGCAGAATTAAAGGTGTTTACAAGCCACTGTCTTCACCGCTTATGTCTTCCTTGCTTTGCTGTTTTGTTAATGATTCTGGAGAAGGGGGTGTAGATCTTTCTTTTTTTTTTTTTTTTCCCTAAATGAATGGTGTGTTCCACTAAAAATCTCAGCCCCTATTTTATTAGATACAGCCAGCACAAGGTGCATGATATTGGGTGAAGTATGAAGGGGGAGTTGGAAAATGTGAATGGATAGCTATTGTATTTTCCAGATTGCTCTAACCTGATAGAAGAAGAAAGCAAGAATGTGCTGCTTGTCTGGTTTCATTGGTTATGTGATGCTTTAAAAACGTGTTCGGGCCGTGATCCCCATCTGTGCTTTGATAAATCATTTTCTCTTGTTCGTGGGCCTTTGTGCCATCTTCTTTTGAGAGAAGCAAAGAACTGCTTCAGTGTAACAGCTAATTTGATCACAATCCAGTGCTGAATCAATTCAATGAGGGGAAAAGTGCAAAGAGTGTCCAACTCCAGAGAACTCTTCATGAAGCAAGTGCAAATAACAGCGTGGTTGCAGGCGCTTCCTTTAGTCCTCCTGCCTGATGCCGGCTGGGCTGGAGAGACGTGCAGAGCCTGTGCTTATCATAGGAAAATGATATTATTAAATTTGTCCAAGACTGCTGAAAGGCTAATCATGAACACTCATTTTTTTAACAGAAAAGGTAATTTTAATTTTGCATTTCAAAAGCTCTTCATAGGTGCTGTTCAGGACTAGCATCCGTGGGATTATACAGTATTTACACGAGAGGAGGTTGAGCCTCCGCCTCATCAGCACAGGTCAGATGTCTTTGATGCAGCAGAACTGGTGTGGACTGGCAAGGCATGAACATATTTCTGTCTTCTGAAATGTCTGAAATCCTTTCTTTATTGTGTTTTTGAGATGTTTCTCTTCATGACTTTCCCCTATCATCTGTGTTGGTGGATTATGTTGCACGGGGGAGATGTTGTATTTTTTTTTTTTCCTTAGCTTTGTGGTCTTGAATGATTCAGACAGAAAAGATTTAAACACAGGAGTGTGGGATGTTAATTCAATGGAGCTGCATTATCATTGGTTTCACCAATAAAGTGCTTCTGTTGCCTTAGTGAGGTGGGAACCCCCCGAGAACAATCTCTACTGAAGGAGGGGAAAATCCTTCAACTGTAATTCTTGTAGTACAGCTCTGTGACCCACCAGACAGAAATCAAATCTGGGTATTTTAAAGGACTTGAAAGCATTTGTGGGAAGTTTTTGCCGTCTCTTATCAGAGGGAGAGTTGTTGACTTGCGTTTTGCTCATTGATTTTTGTCGTCCTTTGTTTCTGGGAGCTTAGCTGATGGCAGCCTGCTGCCCAAGCACCGCTCCTGGTGGATGCTCCTGTGTCTCTTTGGCTCTGGTTCAATTCTCCCAAAGCCTTTCTTGTGGTCCAGCGTAATCGATACCTGTTACTTTGTCCAAAGGAAAATAGCAAAGGATTGAGTAACTAAGAAGGTGGGGTATATAATAAAATTATGTTAAAATTAGGCTAAAAATATAATAATAAAATTTAGTGTACTTTTTTAATGCCTGAAAGAGGTAGGAATCAAAATGTTGAAATAAGGTGCTTGTATATTTTATTTAGGCTGTCATCTCTCATTTTTTATGGAAAAAACCGTATAGTGAGAAAGCAGAACAAAAGAATCACAGAATGGTTTGGGTTGGAAGGACCTTAAAGGTCATCTAGTTCCAACCCGCTGAGAGTCAAACCCAAGATCCCTTGATTTCCAGTGTTCTTGATGTCAGTTTTCTTTTCCCCCCTCTCTCTCAGGACAGGAAAAATAATTTAAGTCAGCACCGCTATGCCAAGTACTTTGGTGTTTGATGGGCAAAACTCGACATCCTCCCATCCCCAACTGTGCTGAAACAGCATCTAGTTCTAACAAGGGTATGGATTAACTTAGAGGGGAGCTTCCACTAGATACATTTCTATTTTCCTTTCTGCTTAGGATTAACTCGATACGAACATCACGTTTTTAAAACTCTGATTTGGTCCTATGTGTGTCTTCTGAAAAATGGTAGAAATTGAGGCATATGACAAAGTTAATTTGGTGTTAAATGCTATTGGAATAGTTCTACAGAGAAGCCTGCTTTGTTTATTAAGTCACTAATTATGGTATATTATATATGTTTGCAATTCAGAATTGGATGGAGTCAGATTCTTTGGTCGTGTAAATTTTTGTAGTTTCATTATTTTAATGGAGTCGAGATCACTTACGTGAGCTGATCAACCTCAAGAACGTTCAAGGGGACTTCATGACCCCCTAAATGAGCGTTTGTCTCCTCTTCCTTTCCCATCTTGCTCGCATCACAACTTGCATTTTCAGTTTCTCTGCCTTTTTCCCTTCGCTGCCTCCAGTTGAGACCCGAAAAAAGCTTTCAGAGTGTATAAAGCTGGTGATGCAGTACAGCTTGTTCCAAACCACCGCCTGGAGGCAGGTTTAAAGGCATCAAAAAGGGCAGCTATGAAAGAAGCCTCACGGAATAACGAGATCAGAGCTGCCCTGTTCTTTGCATTTTGATAGAGGCTGCTCGTTTACAGATGAAGGATTTGGTACCAACAGAATTTGCATTATAGCTTGCCTGACTGTATCGTGCCTGTCCGGAGGATGACTCTGGGTGGAAAGCTTTCAAGAGCAAAACGACTTTAAAACTTTTGTGTGTGTTTTACATGAGATAAAACTTTAGGAGTTATATTTAAGTAACGTTACAGAGATTTATCTATCCAACACGTTAAGAAGCAGTCTTTGTTGTTACTATCAATAGTACCTGTTTGCCTAACAGCGGGAATACGCTTCCTCTTAGCGTACGCTCAGCATGTGGCTACTTTAACAGCCTTCTATATATTTGTACCCATCTCTAATGCAGCCTGAGGCACGATCTGCTCTGCCCCAGTCTCACAGGATGATTCCTTCTTTTTGGTTCCTTGGTGGGCGTCTAAGTCAAATTCAGCAACGTGGGTCATTAGTAATGAAATGATGAAGGGTCTAACTGAAATTAGTGGTAGCATCACACTGCTTCTCTCCCCAGTGGTGATAATTATATTCTGTGATACCTTCTTGCATCAGGTCAGGAGTCTGCGACTCGTGTACAACTGGCTGGCCCAGAAGATCCTCTCTTTCCCCGCTTCGTTAGACTCGGGACTTCCAGCATCTCCCTGCCAAGCCCACGGCTAACAGGTATACCCACAGTCACACAACCTACTCTCTGGCCTCCAGCAAAACCCTTCTGCTGGCTGAAACCTTCAGATATCCCCTGCTGCTGGCCAGGGGGACATCAGTTTTGAGATTTAAAGGCAAGTGTGACACCGATGATAGATAAGGCTAGAAAGTTGTTGGGCTTGATGCAAGCACCGCTCATGGGTAAATAGATCCAGTTAAGGTTTAGGGAGGATTTGGGGTTTGCTTTGGGAAAGAAGCAGGACAGAAGAATAACACTGTTTGTTAGAGCACAAAATGAGTGATGGTGCTGGATGAAGTGATTGGCTTGTGCTTGTTTTAATGCCGATTTACAGGTAACTGGGATCTCATTAAAACTCAAGTTAGCCTTTTATTTAGCAGCTGTGTTCAGGGATGCAAGGTCTCAGGAACTGTATTTATCTCTGTGTTTCCATGACACCAGAAATAAGAGAAAATTTGGTGCCAGAACTGTGTCCTATCAGGTTGTGTTTTCTGTTGAAGATTGAGGTCTCTGGACTGTTGTCAAGATTGCTATGAGGTTTTTGATGAGCAATCAAGATAACAGGCAGCTCTTAATTCCGGGTGCTGATTGGAACGATTGCCTTTGGTTAGTTGAGTTTGTGAGAAATTGGATTTGGGCTGGAGAGAGGTTGTTTGGGAACAAAGGATAGAGTAAATCTGCTCCGTGACTCTGGGAGAAGAATTGGTGCTGGTCATGTCAAGCAACTGGATTATGGTTGGTGTTAAATCTAAAACTGGTTTCATTCTTGCACGGCCAACACTCAGGATGTCAGCGGCTGCCTCACTTTGTGGAGTGTGAAAATGAGAATTATTTGAGGGAGAGTCTGGCTGCATTTAGTTTTCTTGCATGCACGGATCTGAGGGCATTAGAGCTAGGGTTATTTTAGGATTAAATTTTTTTAGTATTAACTACAGACTTCTGATTTATAAGTTCTACTTTGATTAATTACTTTATTGCTGAGCCTGTAGGTATGTGAAGACATTGGGTCTGTAACAGCATTACAGTGAGGGACTGCACTCCGAATGTGTTTCAGAAGCTTTACAGCTTAGTTTTCTCCTAATTTTTATTTTTTATCAAGTTGTGCAATAAGGACTGAGTAGCACAGAAGGGGAGTATTTATAAAACTATATAAATATTTTGCCCAGATTTGCTGTGGAGCGGTGGTGTTGGCGGTTGGGTTTGGTCTAGGCTTGTCAGTATTAACCAAAAAATCCCCCACTAAACCCCCAAAACAGAAATGAACCTGTCAAACGCTTCAACAGAAAACCAAGTTGTTATTTTTTTTAAAAAGAGGAAATTATTAGTAATTGCTTGTGATACATAGTTAATTTCCTTTGTAATTAAGAAACAAGAAAGCGTTTCAACACACAGCGTTTGAGTCAGCCTATAAAAGGAGCTGTTAAGAAGAGAGTCTGTGGCAGAATAACTCATGTCTCTTGTTTTCTTGGGGTGTTCAGTTTAGCTTTTTTTCCCTCTCATTTCTTCTTGCTTTTTTTTCTGCTTTGTAATTTTCTCTCTGGCTTTTGAAATTTTGTAATTTTCTCTTTCTGGCTTGAAAACTAACTTTCAATTAGTTTTGTGTGCTTGTGTTAAGTAAGAAGCATATTTTTAGCGTAAATTGTGGGGTTTTTTGTTTGCTTTATTTGTTTGGTTTTTTCCCAACTGAAAGGACTTTTGTGATTGTGGAAGCCTGAGATATTTGTAAGTGGTCAAAAATCCCTTATTCCTATGAATGAATGGATTTATCATTCAAGATATCCTGTCGAATATGATTTTTGACAAGAAGGCTCCGTGTCCTGCACGTGGTATGTTCCAGCAGCTCCGTTCGTTAGCGTTTGATGAGCATCGTCAGCTCCCGCCAGGCCATTGCTTCCCAGTCCCAGTCAGACTGGCTTGAACGGAGCCTGGCACTGGGAACATCAGCTTCCGTCACCGCCTTCTGCCTGCGCCTTTTTCATTTGTTATTCTTTTCCTAAATGGCAAGCGATAACATTTTCCCAATAGCCCTCGCTCTGAAAAGGTAATTTTTTTGTGTTGTTTGCAGTGGTTTTATGCTGATTTATGCAGATTGATATTCCGCCCTTTGCTTTCCAAACATCACCGCCTATCCCTAATGTGGCCTTCCGTGAATAGTCCGTGTTGTTCTACACAACTGCTTTGATTATGGGTGAAATAGACATAAGTGAAATTACTTTTTATTATCTTGAATCTTCCCAAATAGAAGTGGACTGTTGGCTTGCTCCTCCCGATAATCACTCAGGGCATGTGCGAGCAGCCCAGTGCTGTCACAGGTCTCCGAATAAAAACGCTGTTTGAGAGCATTAATAATAACTCTATTGTCACTTGATTGCAAAGATTCGTTCCTGCAGTCTGAGACTTAGGAGGAGAGAAAGGAACAGGGGCTCACCGAGGGAGAAAGCAAATGAATGCAGGGAAACTGTGAGAGGAGGTGTGGAGCTGGGGCTCTAATAAAACACAAACCAGCAAATCTGGCTAGCTCATTAAAATCATCAATTTACCTCCTCCAGTCTCTTGGCATTGCTCTTCCATTTGCAATTTTTGCCACCTGCTTCCTTTCAGCAGGGAAAAAAAACAATTGTCTCTTGGTATCTTTTGGAGGTTGTGAAGGGAAGGAAGGGGGTTTTTCCTGATTTTGTGAGCCTGGAGTTCCCGCACCAAAGTGTTCGGAAAGGCCTCGGGGAGCTTTGGCCGTGCCCGGTTTCCCGGCAGGAGTCCAGTAGTCCCCTTAATTCGATATAGCCAGTGGTGCTCTGGAGCACCCCAGGGCTCGGTAATTCTTCTGAAGTCGTTCAGTCTGGAGCAGAAACCCTGTGAAATGTCTTGTGGATTACTTGAGCAAAGCTTCTTTCTTCCTTTTCGCCCACTTGAGCCCGAGATGAGTATTTTGCTCCCAGGCTCCGGGGCAATTTCTGCTCCCCTTGCTCTTGGATGAATAACAAGAGGACGCTGACTGTGCGGGGAAGATAGTGCCTTTCACTGATGCATTCACAAACACAGTAACAGCTCCAGAGCTCAGAGGGCCGTGAAATTGAGGAGTTTATTGTCAAAAATGTAATGAGTTAAATCTTTGTATTTTCTGGGGCAACAAGAAAATTCCTTATTTCTCCAACCATCCTGCCTTTCTCATACACAACACGGTATCACTGCCTATTACAAAACTACTGTTATTCTCAAATGCAAAACTTGTCTTTTTTCTGTTTTCAGGCAAGCCAACTGATCGCTGCAGAAGAGCTGCTGTTACTCATTGTGCAGTCTTTTAATTATGTTGTATGATTTACTGTTAAGACTGTCCTGTTAATATGTCCTTGTTTTCTTTTCAAGCTGTCTTTGGCATCTCTCTCTGGTGGCATGGTAAGAAATCGGTTTCTGGCCAAATCCCCTCACAATAGCTGCTGCTTCTGGGTTTGTTGCACTTAATTTGTTGAAGTAACATTAAAATAATGGGAGGGGGGTGAATTAAATTAATCATAGAATCGCAGAATGGTTAGAGTTGGAAGGGACCTTAAAGCCCGCCCAGTGCCACCCCCTGCCCTGGGCAGGGACACCTCCCACCACACCAGGTTGCTCCAAGCCCCCTCCAACCTG
>JAOXJK010009582.1:0-16039 GCA_025774025.1 Xenus cinereus | reverse complement strand
CCCCGGGCCCCTTCCCCCCCCCCCCCGCCCCCCCCCGCGTGTGGTAAACATTCCCAGCCGCTCCCGGCTTTAGGTGAGGAGAGGGATCAGAGCCCTCGGGACGGGGGCGAGGAGCTGGGAAGGAACGTAGCACAGGGTGTTCTGGCTGTCCTCACCCGGCGCCGTGAGTCACATGCCCTTACAGCAGGAGCAGAGAGGGAAAGGGGGAAAAAAAAAAATAAATAAAGGGAAGGGGAAAAAAATAGAGAAAAGGGGAAAAAAATAGAGAAAAGGGGAAAAAATAGAAGAAAAAGGAAAGGGAAAAAGAAAGGGGAAAAAAGGGAAGGGGGGAAAAAGGCAGGGAGGGAGGAGGGGAAGGCGAGGGGGGAAAGGGCAAACCAAACTGGGGTCAGATGTGGCCTACAGTAAGCACCACCTAATAGGAGAGATGTCCTTTACAGGCAAGATTCGGCGGGGCCACGGCCAAACAGAGCTGTGTTGCGGCATAAAACGTCCTCGCTGTTTCAGATGGAGCGGCTCGTGTCTGCTTTCCCCGAGCTAACGGTGCGGGTTTGTGCCAGGAGCAGCGCGGTGAGCAGGACCCGGGCAGCCATCGGCCCGCTGTGCTCGGCGCTGGGGAGGCCGCACCTCAAATACTGCGTTCAAGTTTTGGGCCCCTCGCTACAGGGGGGGACATTGAGGTGCTGGAGCGCGTCCAGAGAAGAGCAACGGAAGCTGGTGAGGGGTCTGGAGGACAAGTTTCGTGAGGAGTGGACGAGGGAACTGGGGTTGTTCAGCCTGGAGAAAAGGAGGCTGAGGGGAGACCTTCTCGCTCTCTCCAACTACCTGAAAGGAGGTTGTAGTGAGGTGGGGTCAGTCTCTTCTCCCAACTAACAAGCTAGAGAATAAGAGGAAATGGCCTGAAGTTGCACTAGGGGAGGTTCAGATTGGATATTAGGAAAAATTAGGAAGTGGTGGAGTCACCATCCCCGGAGGTATTTAAAAGATGGGTAGACGTGGCGCTGAGGGACACGGTTTAGAGGTGGGGTTGGCAGTGCTAAGTTAACGCTTGGACTCGACAATCTTAAAGGACTGTCCCAACCTAAACGATTCTGTGATTCTATGAGATGATTTTACAAACCTTGTGAGCAGTAAGCTTCAGGCAGGTGAGCTCCCTGGGAATAAATTTAAAAACAGCATTAATATACCCTTATTATTTAGTGCCCGATACCCTCTGGCTGGCAAATATGTTAATGCTGCATTTATTTGAACAGTGTGTTTCTGGTGGCTGAAGGGAGGGAGGGTCTATCAGACAGAAATATGGCTTGTGTAGTTGAAGGCAATGGTGGGACGTAGCACCTACCAGTTTTCAGCTGGAGTGGTCCATGTTGGTCTTCAAGTTTTCAGCTTGTACTGGACTGGAATCCCCACCTTCTTCAGCGTGCATAGGCCAGTGGCATGACTGACGCGAAAAAGAAGAGCTGAACTGAAAAGGAAAAGGAAAACCTTTATTTTCCTCCCGATGGGAAGCTTTTTCCCAGCTGCGCAAGAGGCACCTGCTCCATTGGGCGCTCAGTGGCCATACTGTGGTCTGCAAAGCACCCAGAAAAGTCCTGGTGCCTCAGCGTAACCAGTAAAGGGAAAACCTTCAACATAAACGTTGCCTAAGCAGCACTTTTCACAGACAGTAAAGCATTCACAAAGATGAAAAGTTGGCTGGTTGGATGGAAACGAGTACATGCAGAAGTGAAAATATTCAATGACTGTTTAGAGACTGTCTAAGCATTTTGGCAGTTAAAAAGGGGTAAGACTAAGCCTGCGACTTATAGGAAATTAAATATTTTTGTTGGTAGTTATCATTCAACATCTTCAGTAAAAAACAACCTTCACGTGCCAAAGCAGTGCTGTAATGCACAGAGTGGGATGCATTACTTTCTTTTAAGGAAAGAGTGGTAGGAATTAGTTGCTTTCAAATTAGACCCCAAATCCATTTTCCACCTTTCTTTCACATTTTTGCCATGTTTTTTTCACCATTTTCTCTATGGAATACACGTATTCGTGGTTGTCATGGCTGCCTTCCTATCTTTATTTTTTATTTTTTAATAAGTAACTAATGTATATCTCTCCTATCCTCTAAATTATTTTCAAAGTTTGATAGATTGGATGTCTGGCAGATAATTGAGTTCATTTCATATATAATGGTTACAAAATATATACTATTTACAAACTGCTTTATTTATTTATTCCAGAGTTGATTACTCTTCATTAACCCCTGAAAAAAATAAAAAGAGAAAAAAGGGAAAAAAACAGAAAAAACAGGGAAAATGAAGAAAATTCTGTACCTGCAGATATTTTATAAAGAGTACATACCTTATTCCCTGTGTCAATCTCTAATCTGCAAGTAATAGCTCTTTGAAAAGGGCAGAGTGAACACTCTGACTATGCTGAATGTAGATTGTTGCTTGAGAAGCCACAATTTTTAATTTCCTGACTCTTATGCTATTGGTTGGGCAACCTATTACATTAATACTAGGTTTCTCAAGTATTTTTGCTTCTTTATTTTCTTTTAGAACTGGTGCACATCCTCTTAAATGTGCACAGGCTGAAAGAAGCCATTTTATATTGCATAAGTTTATAATTCCTTTCTTATTTTTACTAATTAAAGGAAGAATCAAGTGAATCAATTTGTTTCAAGTATGAAGAAACAGATCAAGTGTGTCTAATAGAGGTTTTTAATGAGTGAAATCTCTAATTAACATGAACTAAGTATATAAGCATACATATAAATCCCTGCCAGGCGGAAAAAAAAAAAAAAAAAAAAACAGAAGAAATTTTGTTTAGGAAGAAAAGCTGTACACAGACCAAGAACGGAGGTATTTTTCAAGCCAAGAGGGGAACATTTTGAAGTATTATAAGCATAATAAGGAAGGTGTGAGAATTGTAATGGTCATGAGTCTCATTCCGTACCAGGAGCGCTCCAAGGTGTTTGCAAGACCGGGTCTCTATTTTTATAAGGAGTGTGACATAATACGCAAGTGGAAAAGTATCCTATCCAAGTGGAAATAAAAACAAACTGCCTTCAAGATGACATAACTCAGCAAAATATGAATCATTAGTGTTGTGCCTGTATTTGCTGAGTGGCTATAAAAGAAAGAATTTTAAGAGAGGTAATGCCAGAAGTGCTATATAATGAAAATCTGGACCTTATTTACTTTACAGTACATTTACGTGCCTTTTTACTGTCACAACGTTGTTTTGCAGAATCCTGTAGTGCAAGCTCAGTTCCCTGATTCCCTTTGGGCTTCACTCTGTTGCTATCATTCATACGGGGAAGTACGGTACCGGGGGGGTTATGCCGTAGGTTTCCATGTGACTACTGGTCTATGCAGTAAGTTACTGCCAAATAAATTGAAGGTTGGCAGCAATTAGTAGGTAAAAGGCACTGCAAAATTTAAAGTCACAGGCTGACGTGCACAAGAGCATAAAAAGCAGAACATCCTCAGGAAGCAAAACTCTGATGATTTTCCAATAAATTTGTAACCCCGACACGACAGTAAAATGCTCCTAGACCAGTGTTCCCAGTGGAGTCAGACATACGGATGGTAATAATGTTTTCCTGGTCCTGTGAGCTTCGGCTCTGCGCGCGTGCTGAGGAGATACAAGCAGCAACTTACAGCAGGCCTGAGAGGTCTGTGCAGCAGGGCAGACTGAGGTGTAGCTTAGAGATGTAGAGGAATTAATATTAAATTCAGTAAGACTATGTCAGTAAATAAATACCTGCATATGGTTGCGGAACCAGACACAATGGAAAGGTGATTAGGAATAAGAGCTATAAATCAATACATATGTGTAGCACAGGGGGATGCCTGGCTTTTTGAAAACCTCAATTGCCACAGCAGTATAAATGTTAGAAACAAAAACTGGGCCCCCTTGCAAATTTTGAGCACAGGGTGAACTTCAGTTTGTTCTTGATATAGACAAGATTCAGATTTATTCCTCTGCGCTCATATCAGGGGAAAAAAAAGCGCTAAGCGTAGTTTACCTCTTGTTCATTCACTCCTTTTTTCCAGGGTTACTCTTCTGAAATGATAGAATATGGAAGATAATATTTAAAATTACAAAGCTAACAGCATCCTGGCTTGTGTGCTGACCCGGTTATGAACTAGCTTATGTTTTGTTGTGCCTCTGTTAGAATCCAGAGTTAATATTACTTTGTAATAAAGCATAAAAACATAAAAATAATTTGCAAGATATTTAACATATGCACCCATATTACTCTGAATTTAAATATAAATCTCAGTTAAATCATATTAAATTAGAAACAAATTATTACTCATAAAAAAGGACAGAGCCTGCTATTAAGAAAAGTTGACTGCTCTTGACTAACCAAAAAGTTGTCAACACAGAAAGTGTATAGTAAAGAATCCTTTATCATTACCTAGGAAAAGGCATAAAAAGCTCTTGGACAAATTTAAGTAGAAAAGCTGAGAACCTAAGACCAAAGGCCCACCGAATTAATTGTCTAGGACCTAGCACTAAACTGAAAATCTTGGTCACGTTGTTTTTGAGAAGAGGTGGTACGTAGACAGAAAAAAACATCTTGCAGTTTGGACAGTCTGTCTATAGTAAAGTCTTGATTATTTATGCTAAAACTAATTTATAATGGTAATTCCCGTTGCAGCGAAATGTTTGCAGCATGGAAGAAGCATGGAAAATATGATGCAAGCACATAGCTTTTTCAGTCGTTCTGCACTTGCCAATATCTAGCGCTGGATAATGAATCTCTCCCCAAGCCAAGCCTTCTCCAAGGACTTCCCCCCTCCGCCCCCAAGAAAGTTCAGACACAAACAGTTACTACTACACAGCTAGTTTCTAAGCACTTAAAGGAGGTGTAGATACATCCTAAGGAAAAGTTGTCACCTGAGAAAATATGATACACTTGGCATTGTCTTTCCTTGTGAAAGAATGTTAACGGCATGCTGGAGACCGTCAAGCGATACCTCCCCAAGGTAAGGCAGTTTTCAAGGACGAATGACTCTACAAGCCATGAATGACTCTGTCCAAGCCACATCATTAAAAACGTAATGATTATGGAGACCATATGTTTTTCGTGTTACAGAATTAGTCATTAAGTTCTGCCTTTTACAGTTGTAAACTGATCTTGTAGGCAGGATGACAACTTTATGAAGAAAATAAAATAAGCACAGTCTTTTTATATGTATGTATTCTAATAAAAGCTTTTTTAAAAAGCATGTAGTGGGTTCAATATTTTTGGCAGTTTCATATACTTCAGGAATGAAATACGGACCCACAAATTGTTCAATTTTTGCTAATGGCTCACCAACAATCAAAGTAATAGAAATTAAATTTCCCGATGGGCTCTAAGTAAAAATATGTTTTAAAAGATACAAAAAAAAAGTCAAATTTTGAGCACACAGGGTTACTTCAGGAATAATAATGGCTGTCAAATACATTTCACTCAACAACACTTCAGTGTTAGCTGAAAACTTCTTTACGAATCACAAAAGCAGTAACTGAGAAGCATGAGCAAGGAGCTGGTGAAATAACACGAAGCCCATCTAAATAATCAGCTACACCAGCAGCAACAGATGCACCCAATAGAATTTCTTCTCAAAATACGCATTTTCAAGGTAAGATTATAACCAGAGCTGATGGTTTCTCTGTAGCTCACCAGGTTGTTTCTATTGACTAAGGCAAGTATATTTTTTGCTTCAGAGCTACATGTCTTGGCAACCTGCATCTGAGCAGATGACAACCTATAGGAGCAACAACTTCGCTTCAGGCAATGCATACACCCAGCTTGGCGCACACAGGATTTTTGAGAAGCTTACCAGGTTTTTGAAAGCTTCGCTCGACTTCTCTGTTTCTCAGGATGGTCCTGGGGAGGTCAGCCTGTGAAACTTTGGAAGCTATGATTTAGAAAGCCACAATTTGCATCACCCCCCAACCCCCTCCTTAAATTCCCAATCATGGACTTGTCAGGAGGCAAGCACAGCCTTTTCTTTCCCAAGCTGTTGTTAGTGCTGATGTGAGACACTCTGAGCTTCTTCCTCCCTATGTGTATGTCAGTAGACGTGAGAATGTCCACAGCAGAGCACTGCCTTCAAAAGTAAGATGTGTCTCTTAATGCCTTGCTTTGACTCTCAATGAGTTAAATCACAGGCTGAGTGGCAAAGAAAACTTAAGTATTAAGTAAGCTCTCTATGACTGTTCCAGGTGCATTAGTTGAAGTTTTTTTGGAAAACATTGTCATCTACTTTTCAATACCATCAACTCTTTAAAAAATTCAGAAAACATATTCTGAAAATCTCCAGAACATTACAAAAAAGACCAAGTCAGCTTAATCTTAGTTTGAACTTCTACATTAAAAAAAAAGAAAAAGAAAAGAAAAAAAGAAAAAAGAAAAAAAGAAAAAGAAAAGAAAAAGAAAGGAAAAAGAAAAGAAAAAGAAAAGAAAAAGAAAAGAAAAAGAAAAGAAAAAGAAAAGAAAAAGAAAAGAAAAAGAAAAGAAAAAGAAGAAAAATAAAATACTGTACGCTTTAAAAAAAAGGGTTTGTTTTCAACAATATGTTCTATAAAGTAGAAGGAAGATGGCCTGTTACAGCCTCATTAGCGATGTACAATTCATGCACTAAAAATAGTTTCGATACTTTAATTGCAGAAATATGCCATAGTATGTAAATTTTGAGATATGTTACATATTTTATGCATCCATGTATGTAACAACATTTTTTAAAAAATTAAAAAGGACTACATACAACACTCCATTCAGGGTCCTGTCACCTGCAAGCAAGAAGAGCACATACTTTGCAAGTACCTGGTTCAGTATTCTACCGAGCAGGTAAAAACTATGGGTTTTAGGTAGGGAAGATGCAAGTAAGAAGACTTCAGTCTTCTCATCCTGCTCTGTTTCACAGACAGTAAGGGTGAAGTTCATCACACTGAACTTCAGACAGCTGTGGTGCAGGCTCTTGGACTTAAGCTGGGAACCTTTGAGAGCCAACAGGGAGAAATAGGTATTTCCAGGGCACAATTTCTCTGCCCAGTTTTAGGCTCCTGCGCTACGATAGGGTCAACCATGCCCTAAAAACACCTATTCCTCTCTGCTGACTATAAAAGGGAGGCGGTGTTGGGGTGTCTATTTCTGATGGAGGCATCCATCTTGCTCATCAGCAAACGGCCAGCCACCTCCCCACCATGACTTCAGAGCGAGGTGCTCCTTCCTCCCTTCTTCTGCCGTGGCACCAGCTCGATAGCTGCAGCATCTACAACAACATATGGAGTTGCCTGTGCCTCACCTTACCTACTTCTGGGTAAAAAACCATTACTTTGGCTCAGGCACGTCCTTCTCTAATGACTGACACTCACGTCGCTGACTTGGTCTCCGAGAGGCAAAACCAGCTCCAGCGCTGCTGTTATTCTTCAGTGGGGACAAGTCATAAAAAAGTGTTTCAGAATGACAAATGAAACACAGATAAAACCAACCGATTGTCACACGTTTGCAGCTCAGTTTCTCAAAGCCCTATTTATATCACACCCTACTCATCACTCTGCTGTGAAATGTAATTACAAAAGCCCAATCTTCCACATGTTACTGAAACACGCTTCACCGCTGATGGGTATTTTTTCTGGTGGTACTGAATAGTGCTGCTGCCACCCATTTTGGCAGCAGTTGGTTTGATCCGTATGACCAAACGTGATCTGCTCTGCAAGGTTAAACTGTATTTTGACCATGTCTAGAAACAATCATCACATACATACTCCGACACAGTCACCGTGCCTGTCTACAGGCAGAGAAACCCCCATGGCATTGGGGTACCTGGTCACTTGAGCCATCCGAGGAGCTTCCTGACACACTACGCCTCCGAAAGACAAGAGAAGAGCAGAAAAGCATTCATTCATGGTAAGACACTTTAATTGTGGTTTTCTTTAAATTAATGACAGTTTTGAGCTGGGAAAACCAGAGTAAATAGCACTTCTCGGGCCTTTTATTTTAAAACCGTTGTTACACCTGCATCCAATTCATACCTTATGGAGGTACAAAGTATGGATATTCTTTCCTGCCATGGTTCTGAAAAGGAAGGGCTGGAACAAATATATAATATGCTTTCAGAAAGAAAAGCAGTCATGCAACTGCAAACAAATCTAATTTGAAACGCATTTTTGCAGAAACCGTCACCACTTTTTTCACAATTCGTTATGATTTCCTTAACAAGCATTTTATTCAGTTTTAAATGCTACTACTAATCTACGCCGATGTTTACATGACTGTTGAGAGGTAAAAATCTCACCTTGGTGCTTCTAATTCATTGAAAGCACCCGGCTCCCAAGCTAAAACTTCCCTGTAGGCTCTGTTGTTGCACGACACAGAAATAACTTTGTACGCATTCAGAACTGCAGAAGAGCCCCGGTTCACTACAGCTCCCTTTGATGCTAGTGTGTAATGAGAATTTCACACAGGGAAAACAACATTAAATTAAGGAGTAGAAGGTAGTGATTGAATTAAGACAAACCGAATTACCTCTCTAATAGCAAGATCACAAAATAATTTATTTCTAATGCAAAGCTGGTTCTACATGCACTAACAAAAAGGAAGAGTGCAAAGTATCCCAAAATCTAAAAAAACAGTCCCAAATTAAAGTGTCAGCAATGATTTTCAAGAAATCAATCTATAAATCCATAGAAAAACAATTTGTGTATTTTTTTCTTTCGCTTACTTCTGCTGCTTCATCTTTCTCATGCAAAATATCTCATTAAAATATGACGCGTTAGCTCTACCAAAGCTTTGTCTTGGCTTCAACACATCTCCCACATCTGCTGGACACATAAAGGAGTTGAGCTACTGCTGAAACCTTCCCAAGTCTTAGACACCAAATTCTTCACTGTGGTTTACCTACAAACCAGTCCAGTAGACTGACCTTTAACGATCTGGAGGAGCGCAAAGCTTCAGACAGGTGCTGAAGTCCATGGAAGGTCCCATGAGCAGGTCCCTGAGAGCATCGGTCATGCTCCATGACCCCCTGAAAACCAAACCCTGCCCTCATCCAGGGGCCAAAGGCAGCAATCTTCCTTCCTGCTTTCGATTCTTCCTGGGTGTTTGACATGCTGACAAGGTGCTTTTTTTTTTTTTTTTTTCTCTGAGAGCTTTCTCATTAGCTACCACCAACTGACAGAAGATCTAAACACCACCCTGGTTGTGGAAATGGAAAATAAGGAAGGGGATTTCTTCTGCTTTGGAGGTATAATCTTCTCATACTACAAGTCCTCCAAGGAAGAAAACTTGTCCCAGGAATAGGTGACTAGCTTTTAACTGGTGCAGAATAAATTTTATGTGAGTGAGCGATGGGTGGGAAGAAAGGCATGCGATAGACAGGAGCAGGGAAAAGCTACACAGAAAAGAAAAAAAAAAAAGGAAAAAGAAAAAAAAGAAACCTCAGTGAAAAAACCCTGGCTTTTTAACAGAGCAACAGAATTCCGACTTGCAATGCAGCTGACCACTTATTTAAAAAAAAAAAACAAAAAAAACCAACCACTAAATGAAACTAGGCAAAGTGACCTTGCTGACTAGAAAATAGGCTTGGGTTTTATCTTGCTGAAGTTCTGCCAACAGCAGAGGCAGCCTCTTGACTTTAAAGGCATTCCCACAGCCAGCATCTGAGAAATTACTGAGTTCCACAGAGGGATGCTGGAAGCAGATAACTGCCACTTGCTTTCCTGGGGAGATAACCTCATTATGGATCTTACAATCATTTCCTGAAAGTCTTCATAAAACTGCAAGTGGATAAGGGGGGGAACTTTCTGCAGTAGCTGGAAATAGCCAGAAAAAGTAGACCTTGGCCTTGACCAGGTGACTCAATGTTTCAGAATGTTTCCCGTGGCAATGCGGAAGAGCAAAGCCAAGGCTCGAGAAGCTGGTGCAGAATTCACAGCCCAGCCTAAGGGTTTGGAACCCTCTTCCTCAGAAGAAGGGAAGAGAGAAACATCCCTCAAGAGACACAGAAGGTGTCTTCAGGCACAGGTTACTACACGTGTCAGAGCCACTTGAGGGAGCACCTGCTGGCACGGAGCAGTCACGCTGGGGACCCTGCTACCAATTTAATGGTTGCAATTATTCAGCACGTCCCTGGCACCATTTAGACCTTCCTAGTATGGACCCAGCCTCTGTGGCTGCTTTTGGTCAGCTTTTAAAATCAAGAATGCCCTAATTAAGTATCACGGTAACTGTAAGTTACCAAAGGGCTAAATGAAAAGACATTGAGAGGAGAAGCTGCAGACAAGCAGTTTTAGGCAGTGGCACTGACTCAGCCAAAGCCTGTAGCTCCTGCCCAGTTTTACATGTGCAGTCTCTCTCTCTCTCAAAAAAAAAATAAAGAAAAGAGGAAGAAAAGAGATTATTTTTTTTTTTAAAAAAGGCAAATGGTCTATTTAACCAGGACCTCTGACACATAGCAGTAGCCAGTCAGGTTATCAGCAGCATTACTGCAAGCCGCTTGCTCCCGTCCCAAAATTACAAGGACATTTTCATCCCATTTCTTCTTCCCCTTATATACACAGTGTGATAAATGAACCCTCCAAGAAAAAAAAAAAATTAGAAAAAAATTCATTATTTTCTAAACTGAAAAGGACAGAGCTGATAACAGAGATCCCTTCCTTTTCACACGGGGCCACGTGATGGAGTCCCTCCCACTGGCGCCTGTCACTGGCCCAATGCTTACATTTGCAAATGGACTGTTCGTAATTTATGGTTGTTTAACCAAGACTTTAAAAAAAAAAAAAAAAAAAACAACCCTATGAATTATGACTTCCCTGAAAAACTGAGCGTAGCTGCCATCTAGACCCCGAACCTCTCTGTGCAGCTGTTCCATGTCCTGACAGCTCTTGGCACAACAGGGCTCCAGGCAAAGCTTTGACAAGAAGAAAATTACCAAAGTTCTTTCAATGCCAGCTTTTGGGGGCATCGCAAAAAGAGTCATCCAAAGAGCAGCTAACTGACACCCTTGTACAAAGATACCACCTTCTGCATACTGACGAAGCTCAAAAAATACTTTTGACCAACACAAGAGCAGTTCCAGAGCTAAAATTTTTGTGAAGTACACAAATCATGTTATCTATCCCTAAATACAATTTATCTCTCCAGAATTGAAAAACTTCAAAAGTAGCAAAAGCAATAGTTCCTATGTTGTAAGAAGTTCAACGAGGTATACACATAATCTGTCTTTTTGGGTTAATGTTATAGCATAAATCTTTGTCTGAGCTAAATCTTGCTCCAGCCTCCCAGATCTTTCCCTGTGCAGGATTCTTTTTCTACAACTGAGTATTTGAGAGCTATCTTTGTGCAGCCAGCTGGCTGGCTACCTGCACCTTTGATATCTCAACTAAGGTAACCCAGTGATCCAAGAGGAACTTGCATCTGACTTTTTGCAGTGATGGACCTTCTGCTATGCTCTCTCTCTCTCTTTGGCATTTCTCACTTTTGATTTCGTCACCCTTACGAGACGCTACAGGACACCCTCTTTCTTTAGGCTTCATCTGGAGTAGGATTTATTGGGGTTATGAGATAAATGCCAAGGCTGAGTTTGTTCTGGGGCTGGTGAAAGCTCTGTTAAGGGAAGTTTTACTGCCCTATTGAGTGCTCTTTAATATTTTTAAAGTTTTTTAGAGTCGGCATCTGAAGAAGTTGCAAGAGACAGAACTGAACAAAACCACGTTTGCTTACGTTATCCTTTCCAGAAACTGCACTGAAGTAGCCCTCCCCATCTCAACTCTCCCCTCTCCCATTCCCTTGTAAAGTAAAACCAGCAACGAACAACAAACAGAGGTAATGAATAAGGTTCGTTTTCCACTGTGTTTGTGCAATTCCCATATCTAAATCCCCAGGCTACCACAAGCTCTGGAAAAATACAGGGAAGGAAGTTACATTACTAGTTCCACCCAAAACTGAGTTAGCTCTTCAGACAGACAACACTCAGTTCATTGAAATGATCGCATGATTCTGACAGCAGAAACAGGCCACTGACCCAGCCAGACATTAGGCCATACAGAAACCCCACAGACAAGATTATAAAGCCACCAGTATTTTTCAAAGAGAGGGGGAATAAATGCTTTTCACATTCACAGAAAGAGGAAGAGTTTGTCGTGGCACTTCGCAGCCTTTTAAGAACTGTCTCTCCACACAGTACCCAGACACCTAATTTCTTGTTAACAAATGCAAAATCCTACTATTAACCACCACCTACAGAGGTGCTGCCTGATTTTTTACAATAGGAATCCTTCACTGAAGCCTCAGGACTCACAGGATGTGGTTTAGATAATCAACACCTAACTGAGCCTCCTCAAATAGCGAGAGAGAGAGACATATTTTCGCTGCAGTGTGAAAGAAGCCAATTTAAAACTACTTTGAAGCTTATTTCTGAATAGCCAACATAGAGTAACACAATTAAGAAACCAATCTATAAAAAGCAGCGAGCAGGTACCTGCTGCTCCTTCTAGTCATCTGTAGTGTGGCCATTACTTTTATTCATAATTTTATCCTAAAACACTAGGAAAGTTAAAACTACTGTCAAATAGCAGAATTTGCAGAATTCTGCATCACAAAATGGATGGATTCTACTGGCACAAATCAGCGACACAGGAAAAACATGCAATACTGCAGATGTTCTAACATTTCAACCAATTTCTGTTCTGCCCATGCGAGTTACAGGAAGCAAGAGGAAGCTTTTGAAACAGCACAAAGATCTGCTGCAACAATAATGACCTCAGCGTTCGCTTTTTTGTGTTTTACACCACATTTTTTTCCTCACGTTTTCATAATATTCCTAGCATCAACTTGTAGGAATGTGTTTTTTACACCGTCCCGTACCTGCTGCTCATCCTCCATGACGTTGCTGGCGAATTCAAACACAAGCTCATTCTGCTGTACAACTGCTGCCATAATAACGCATTCCCAGGTCTCAGCTCCACATACGAAGAAAGATTTTCTCGGAGGGGGAAAAACAGAGAGAGTCGCCGAGGTCCAGCCGGGCAGAAAGGCAGGATCACAAAATGAATCAAGTATCAGCGTTTGTATTTCTCAGATCATCGGTGTTCCCGGATTCTTCTCTTCTTGAAGGGAAACAAACCAAGGGAAATCCTTTCCTGAGTTGTTCTTCCCACCTCGATAGCTTTTTAACGCTGTGGAGGGAAAAAATAAAAAAGTTATAATTAAGAAAAGATTGCTTTAGCTGTGTGAACTAGTAGCAGTAACAATAAAAGCTTGCTCCAAACTATAACTGTTCAATCTAACTCCAAGGGAGTCACACACCTTTGTATCTTCAGAGGTATTACTTTTACTGATTAATACATGCAAATTTTCATCCCCTTAAAAATAAAACTGTTTCAGGAAGACGTCAGTTTCGAAGTGTTTAATATTACAGGCATGAGACTGAAAAAAAGTTATGAAAGTTAACAGAAAGAAAATCCATCTTTTAATTTGATTAATAGACACCGTTTTCACATTCATTAGTAACTCTCATCTTTAAGGTACACTCAAAGTAACAATACAAAGCCCAGAGTGACCTACTCAGCTGCAGGATCTCTCAAGTATATCACCTTTCTTCTTCATACACTGCTCAAATTTAGCAATGTTGTTATTTTGCAAGTAAGATGCTCTAGATCTTGATTCCCACGGTGCCAAACAGATGAAATAAATTCTTTGTACAATCCAGAGAGTCCCTGAGTTCATACGCGAAGCAGATCTTGAGCTTCTTGTTAAAAATGCACTGTAAACGTATCCTTATCTCTACCACAGGCTCACAAGCAGCCGGAAGGAAACAGCACTGACCACGTCATGGCAAATTAGAACAAGCAAAAAAAAACTGCACAGCACAATAGCAAAGAAAAAAAAAAATATCCCAAACTACGGAATGTAAACAGCTTCAGTGGAGGGATGCGTGCTTACAGCTCCCACATTTTCATTTACTCATCAGTGCCAAAGGTAAACATGGTTGACACGAGGTTACGAAGAGATGGGCTGTTATCACCCCCGGGGAAAAAGGAGAGCACAAAACGTAACCTTTTTATACAACAAAGGTGACCAATGCATTAATTAAAAAAAATAAAATATTACTGTTTCAAAAGAGTAACAGAAACAAGGTGTCTAAAATTAGGAACTTAAGGGAGTATGTTGGTGCCTAGGGGTTTAAATCAGTATGTCTTAAAGCAAGCAAAATGTGTGTTGCCTAGGGTTTTGATCAAAATTATTTAAACTGCCTTTGATTAAGGGCTGCTGTGATAAGGTGCGGAGGTCTAACACGTACCCATCCAGACTGAGAGCTCCAAGAAAGCCTCTGGGCAACTTCAGTGCCATTGGCAAGGATTAACATCTGCCTTTGTACAGGAGGCTTAACTTTGCCTTGTTTTTGCAGTAGGCTGAAACTCAAAAAAAAATGAAGGGCATCTTCCTCTCCCCAATGCCAAGCAATTTAATTATGGAGGATCATGTCACAGGCTTATACTCCCTCACTCTAGGAAATGTAACAGCTGTTTTACCCATATAGATTGTGGTATTCCAAAATTCCTAAGCAGTGACGGCAGAGCACTCGAGCATTTAAGTTACTAGATCCTACCCTTCTAAGAAATCAGGAAACCCAAGATTATGCAAACAGGAGAACCTCCCCAACTTCCAAAGCCTGCTTTAATTAGCTGTTAAAAGGTTCGTAAGAGTAGCCACAAGCCTAACTAGAGCATATTTACACTAATGAGAGCTACATGCATGAACAGAAAAGGATGTGCGTTGGGAACCGTGACTGTTCAACCTCAGCCCTTGCTGTTCTGCAGGATGCCTTGAATAGTTCCAAGGCTTTCTCCGTACTTCAGCAAGGCTACGGCAGTGAAAACATTACACGCAACCATACAATCCTGGGTAACTTCCCTAAATTTAATTAGTTGGCCTCGCCTTTGAGAAGATAAGAATGCTATTAAAAAGTTACACACATGCCAGCACAGCAGGACTAACACCAACTCATCCCATCCCAGACTCTTACCAGCTTTGTATGCCAGCCTCAAAGTACAAATCCTTTGTACAAAATACAAATCCTACAGTGATTGAAACTGGTCAGTATATGTAACAGGGACACACCAGCTCTTTCAGAAGAGAGGACAAGTATGGAAATTTATTTAAATACTACTTCTATTTGGGTTACTGCCTAGAAATAAATTATAACTCTCCAACAAGATGAAATAATAATACCTGAAGTCACTCCCTCTAATCAGTGAAAAGTAACTCCAAAAGATCACCAGGCAAATATGAGAACCTCCTCAAGCTTCTAAATGGAGACTTACTTTAAAACGAGGGTTAACTTAATTGTCCAGGGAGGAGGAGAGCCGGAATACAGCAAGGGCTTATAATCATCTCCATTACACTAATTGAAGCCACATGTATGAACAAACAGTACAAGTTCTTAAGGTCCAGTAACTTTCTAAGGTCAATAACAATTAACAGTGTCAATGTAAAATCAGGATAAATGAAGTGTCAGAGACACGGGCTACCTAGTAAACTCATGAGGCATAAGGAAACTGGAGGTATAGCCACCATTTTAAAAGTTCCCTGCATGCACTGAAAACTGGCATATTCTTCCATTAGTGCAAGATCATTATTCTGAAAATATGAATATTTTACAGTACATACTACAATACCAAGATGCACAAGAGCCAAAAAGCTGTAGCAGCAAACTCAGTAAAAGCCACAGAGATATTTTTTTTTTACTTTTTTTTTGTTAAAAGACAACAAAACCCTCAATTCAAAATTAATCATCACAATTTAATATCATTTAAGAGACTGCAGCAGTGCCACACATTTGATCCTGAAAGGATCCACATAACCACTACTTAGAATAGTCACACTTTTTTACTTTTTTGATGTCCCTAATCATCAAATACTGTTGCAGAAACAGATATTCTAAAGCTGTTTTATGCATTTTGCACCATGATGATGCAGTGATGTAAGGCTGTTTCTTCCCAGCAGACTGTTCCTTCCCCCCGCATCCCCCATTCCCCCCCCCCC
>JAOXJK010009581.1:0-16211 GCA_025774025.1 Xenus cinereus | reverse complement strand
CCTTGAACCCCTCCAGGGATGGGGCAGCCACAGCTTCTCTGGGCAACCTGGGCCAGGTTCTCACCACCCTCACAGTATTTTATCCCCAAGAAAGCTTCTGCCTTCTTCCAAGAGGCTGTAAACATCAGGGTTTGGGTGACTACAACCACCTGAGTATCATCCCAAATCAGGCAGCTTCCAGTAGACATGACCCAAGCTCAAGTTGACCCCAACCAACCAATGACTTAAATCACAAGTGCCTTTTCTATAGCAAGTTTTTATCGTGCACTCATTAGCCCGGCTGAGAAACACGCTAGCCATCTTTCCTAACGAAGCCCAGCCCCCAGGATTTAAATCTCGGCCACTGCAAGCACTTGGGCAAGCCAGGGCAGCTCAGCTGATCTTCACCATGAAGACAAGGGGCCAACGTCACTCTTCGTGACCCTTCTGCAGCATCACTGAAGTCAGCGGAGTTGAGCTCTGGCACCAAGAGGGGTTTTCAGGACTTTCCTGAGGCGCCTCAGCTTCCCACAAACTGCAAACAAGGACCTAAGTGGCCACTTAGAAGTATAAACATCTCCCAGAGCTTGTCTTCAACAAGAGCAGGGCAGAGCCGAGGAAACGCTGATTTTTATTGGGAAGGTGGTTTCAGTTCCAAGTTCGGATTTAGGGTTTCCAAACCCGATGACTCCAGCAACCGACAGCGTGGCGCTGCCATTGATTTTTCAGCAACAAATCATCCGTGCCTCTTTGAAGAACACGCCCTGCATCAAGCGGTTCTGGGAAGCGGGGACAGAGAAACAATGAGTGTACTAACAAAAAAACCCTCGGGAGCGTGTCCCTTGGCACCTCTTTTCCCCAGAGGACATAAAAATACTCATCAAGTGATGCCAACGTGATCCCCTTCTCAGCTTCCCAAGAAGGTGGCACATGCTTTTCCTTTGCCTGTGTTGCCTCCATCTCTTTAAAATGCATAAAACAGTCCCAAAATGTAGGGGAAACGCTCTCCCTTGCTCCTTTTCCCTGCCGGGTGTTCCCTCCAGCCGCGACACAGCCTCTGGGCAACACTCACCTCCTTCCTCCAGCCCCTGGCCCTTCCCTGCTCTCTCCGGCAGGGCTGCCTGGCTGCAGCCTCTCCCAAACCCCTTCCAGGGATGCCAGCAAAGACCATCCCCGGGAAAATAAGCAGGAGAAGGGCTCTCAAAGTACCACGAGGCTCCTTTTTAAACCCTTGGCATCTTCGAGGCCAGGTTGGACGGGGCTTGGAGCAACCTGGTCATTCTCCCCCTCTGCTCTGCACTGGTGAGGCCGCAACTGGAATACTGTGTCCAGTTCTGGGCTCCCCAG
Source organism: Xenus cinereus (assembly GCA_025774025.1). NCBI lineage: Eukaryota > Metazoa > Chordata > Aves > Charadriiformes > Scolopacidae > Xenus > Xenus cinereus. The sequence goes on along the minus strand of JAOXJK010009581.1, from coordinate 14,885 downwards.
TTCAAGAGAGACAGGGAACTACTGGGGAGAGTCCAACGTAGGGCAACAAAGAGGATGGAGGGATTGGAGCATCTCCCTGATGAAGAAAGGCTGGGAGAGCTGGGACTCTTTAGCCTGGAGAAGAGAAGGCTGAGGGGAGACCTTATCAATGCTTATAAGTATCTAAAGAGTGGGTTGAAGGAGGATGGAGCCGGACTCTTTTCAGTGGTTCCCAGTGACAGGACAAGGGGCAACGGGCACAAGTCGGAACATGGGAAGTTCCACTCAAATCTGAGGAAGAACTTCTTCACGGTGAGGGTGCCAGAGCCCTGGAAGAGGCTGCCCAGGGAGGTCGTGGAGTCCCCTTCTTTGGAGATTTTCAAGACCCGCCTGGATGCCATCCTGAGTAACTTGCTCTAGCTCTAGGCAATCCTGCTTCAGCAGGGGAGTTGGACTAGATGATCTCTACGGTCCCTTCCAACTCTAAACAATTCAGTGAAATTCGGTGAAATACTGAAATTATGGGTACATGGCAAGATCATTCCCCTAGTATTATTAAAAATATAGAGGTAATCATTATTTTTTTCTAGTATGTTGTTCAATAAGTGAACTTGAAATGAGCACTTGGCTACCACAGGTATTTATTTGTGGCATTTAGACAATGCTGATTGTCCAAATGAAACAAGCGAATTCAAGAATCAAAACGGGACCAGATCTGGTTCTTGTCTGTGCAACCCGGCTTCTTGTCGTTGTTTCATATTTTCACTTAGAGTACTTTGTTTGCTCACCACCCAACCCCCCAAAAAATCAGTCAATTCCCATACTATACAGGGCTGGTTTTTAGAGGTTTTATGACCTGTTGGAGGAAAAGAGTGGGTTTGTTTTACTCAGCCTAGGAATTAACAGCACACTATTACTACAGATCTGCACACATGGCAGAGGCTGCAAAGCACAATTAAAAAAAAAAAAAAAACAACCAACACACACACACAAAAACCCACCCCAAACAAAAAACGAAGCAAACAAAAAAACCCAAAACTACTAGAACCCAAAGTTACCGCTGAACATTCAAGTTGCAAAAGTTTCAGTTATGCAAGCACACATTTCCTGGGTGTGAACATCTGACACGCAGTAAATTAGGTGGAGAAGGAAGTCAATAAATGAACACAACCAGCACAGCTGGAAAGTAAGTGGATTTGAAACTTTCTAAATAAAATCAGTCATTCAAGCCTCCGTGCTTTGAGTCAGCCCGTGTGCAGTGTCTTGACTTTGCAGCTGTGCAAAATGCTTGCAATCACCTCTGGCGCGCACACACACACACACAAAAGCATATACAGGTTCCCTGGATTTTGTGGAAGAGAAATACATATTGCAGGGAGGATTTCCTTACACCCATTTCAAAATACTGTGCCTGTTACCTTAAAAAGAGAAAAAAAATGCCATTTACTCTTCCCTTGAAAGAAAACCCTGGGTTACTTTCCCCACCTTGCTCTCCATGGGGCCCTACCCTGGACTCGCTCCAGTTTGCAGATACCTCCCTTGTGCTGGGGGCACCAAACCGTTCCCGGTATCCAGATGTGGATCCCCAGTGCCAAGCACAGGGAATTATACCTTCCCCAGATCTGCTGCATGCACTTTGGCCAGTGCAGCCCTGCAGAGGTCTGACCTTTACCGCTGCCTCTAGACCAGCTCACGACGCCTTGGGACACCAGCTCCCCTCCAGCATCGCTCTCCTTCCACCAGCTCTCCACCCCTTTTTTTCCATTCAATACCTATCATATGGATCCCACGTCCCAATTTTGTCATATGAGCATATTCCATCTTCGCCTTCTCTCCTCTGGGCTATCCAGATCATCACAGCGTGTCTTTACGAGTGGCATCAGCTTTTCCTCTAAAGACAAACTCATTTTGGAAGCATCTCAGTCGGGCTTAGACCTGCTAGCCTCCTGGAGACCAAGTCCAGTCTGCACCCTCAGTGTCAAAACCAAAAAAGACGGCTGAGTCACCCTAGATTTTAGCAAGTAAGGAAATAATTCTGCAGCCAGCCCGTGATTTAGTACAAATTTTCCGCATATTTGCTTTTTTTTCTGTATGCTTGCTTCATGGCTTTACATACTCTATCACAACTACATTTGAAAGGCAAACCCTTACCTTCCCCCAAATTCCCTCTGTGAGAAAATTTTTCAGAAGTCTGTTGAGTCAAGTAGCAAACCACACTGATGCCTTAATTTTGTCCTCGTTATCAAATCCAGAAAAAACCCCACAGATCTCCGTGGCCAAACTTGCTCAAGAAAATCTGAAAACAAACCAAGCAATAGGAACTCCACATCCAAAGATGACCACATGTCCATCATTAGTGGTTTGGTTGCTCTTTGGGAATCATGGCTCAACAAGGTCATATTCTGCCACTCTACAAGCATTGATTTTTCAAAGGGAGGCCGGATATAAGCAAGACTTCTAGCCTCTATGGAATTTAAACACGAATTTAAGCATTGAGAGTTGTGCTGCTAGGTTTATTACCTGGGTGCATTAGCATTGCATAGGAAAGAGTGATCTTCCATGTGTGATCTTCCATCCCTAGGATGGGTCCCAAAGAGGTGGGGGATCTCCATCTTCAGGTATTCCCTGACTCACCTGGACATGGCCCCCAGCAATGTGCTGTAGCTGCAATGTTGGAATCGAGGATGCCTCCTTAAGGTTTTCCATCATTAAATTTTATCCAGGCTGATGTCATGGCAGATCCTGCTTTTTTTTTTTTTCCTCAGAACAGTCATCAAGGTCTTGGCCTACCCAAAAATGCCTGTTCAGGGTCCATTTAAAGTTGATGTGCAAGTGGGACTTTGGCCTAAACAACCACCATTTAGAAGTTCAGCTGAGGCCATCGATCCCACCATTCTGGCTTTTTTCTTTTAATTCCCCATCATCAGTGCTGATTTACAGTCCCAGAAGGAATGACCCAGCACACTCCTGCCATCTACATCATCCCTCCTGCAGCAGCAGGACACCAGGGTTTGCCATCCAAGAGGTTTCTCAAGGGGTGTTTGGCAGCTGAGGGGGTACCTGCAGAGAGCGGAGAGCTGCATCCCCTGCTTTATTCCCCGCTACGCCTCAGCCTGTGACACCAAGGCCACCAGCAGATGCTGGATCCTGGCATGCCCGCTTTTTTTTTTACATATTTTTACTTTAAGAATAGCATCTGGTTGGCTTGCTCCCAAGGCTGCTACTCAGCTCTGCAGCCAGCCTCAGCAGTGTTAGGAGACAAACCAGGCAACTTTGGCAAGATTTACCCAAATTCTGCATGATTTGGCTTTGCGAGTGCTATCTTAATTTTATTGGCATGCAACATCTTATTTACATGACCATTTCCGTAAAGGTGTGGGGTTTTTTTTATTGGGCCTTCCAAAATAAGTCTTTGCCAGAGCGAGGTAAAAAAGAAGCAATAACAACAACAGCTGATGTCAGGACGCGGGAACGAGTCATGCATCGGGGCGGGGGGCCCGAGCAGCAGCAGAAGACCCGCTTCTGTTGTGCAACGCAGGGCTGGATGCAGCCCAGCCAGCCCGGTGCTGTGACCAAACAGCACTTCTGCCGTGGGACCAGAGCCAGCACTGGAAAAAACTCATCAGCATGAAAGTTCATAAAAACATGAAAACGATGCTGGCAAGGCTTTTCCCCTGCAGAGCAGCACAGAAGTGTAATGCAAATGCCAGCAAATTTATTTATTTATTTTTTAAGAAAATAGCACATGGCCGAGAACCAACCCAGGCCAGACTATGGGAATCACACCCTCTGATTATTTTCAATTAGAGAGATGTCCAGACTCACCAGCCAGTTTTAGTTCCGTTAATGCATTCCATGTACATGTTTAAATGTCTCCCATTCAGTCTGTCTTGAGGACATGATATAATGCCTTTACGGGAGCCAAACGTATGTCATCCCCATGAGATTCAGTGTTTAAAACTTGCCAGTCATGAGCAGAAAAGGCTGGACTATGTGTTTTCCCATGATTGACCACCAAGAGGTATTAATTGCATTATCCCCCCTCACTGGTACCAGGGCTTAGGTCAACCTGCATTTTTGCAATGGCTTGAGTTGTCTTCATGCAGCCTTTCTGGGAGCTGCCACCATGTCAATAGTGGGTTTTGGTAGCTCTCATTGCTCCTCAGACTTCTTCAAATCTGTCAGGAGCTCCTTATCCAAAAGCCAAATGCATCTTCATGGCTGTTTTTCATTCAAATAGTGACTTGGGAGGACATAACTCTTTGCCCACCATGCCTCTCCCCCACCACCATGGGGTCCCAAGGGAGATTTTTCCGACTTTAAGAAACTCTAAGACCTTCCTGGTCAATTTATCCCAATGTAATTTATATTCTAAAGTCTAACCCCAACCATTTAACCTCATCAGCCCTGAACCAACTCTACCTACCTGAAGGCTTAGGTCTCCTGACGGTGACATTGGCAGCAAGAAGGGGAGATAGGGGCATTTGTGTTCTCTTTTTAATCCCACTGGCCCAAAATTTCTTCTCATTTACTTTTACTTTCTTGCCAATTTTGAACAACTCTTAACATCTCATTGACATCCATGGCTCTCTGTTTGCTATTTCCATCTGTTGCAGATTGTTTCAAGGCTCGGTTTGGTTTCCACTTTGAATGGAAGTCAAGCTGTCTTAACTTCCTTTCTATGCCAACCTGGCTTTTTCGCCAGTGCAGCCTTCCTTACCAGGTTACAGGCTTTGGAACATCTGGTAAAACATCCTTGAGCAAGTCCCCTTAAACTGGGACCAAACCGCAGCTAATTCCTACACTGATGCCCAGTTTCATTTTGTGTTGAGCCAACGTTTAACAGATTTCATTTGCACCGGGAGACTTTCTGAAGTGGAATTACTGTCTATAACATTTAGCAATTCCAAGAATATTTTATAATTCTGACAGTCTGCATCACCCTCAAGCCTGCCATGGTAAACACGCTCTTCCCTTTCCCTCTATTGCAGATGGCAATTTAGGCAGGCAGGGAGGTTTTGTGTTTGTTCTCTAGTATGAGCCAAGTGCTATTATTCCCTCTTTTTTTTTCCTGGAAGGACATTGACCTGCCGGAATTCAAGAAAATTTTTCCCCTCCCTCTCCATATTTTCTGCAGCTTGGTGACAGACACCATTTGCAAGAGGAAGGATCTTGGAGGCCAAGTGCCTTTCTAAGCAGGTCTTTGAAATCAGCAGTCTGACATCCCAGGAAAGCCACCCCACCTTATTTCAGTAATGCCATTTGCAAGCAGAAGCTAGCAGCGTTGGTATGAAGTAACTTCACAGCTGGCCATGGCATTGGGTTGGACTAGAGACCATCCAGACAGCTCCGGGGGGGCCCTATGACCTAAATTACTCTCTGATACTAAGCCCCATCCTCTTTCCTCTATTAGATACTTCACCAGATTATTCCTTTATGTTCTCAGGTGCTTCAGTTTGCCTCCATGTCATGATGTTGTGCTACACGGAGGCATGGATTTTTCTTAGTCTCCTCTTTTGGAGATGGTTTAATGCAGCCACACCCTGCATTAAACCAACCGACCATGTCTGTTCAGTAGGAGAGAGCTGACATCCCACAAACACAAGCTCTCCCAGGTACATCACTTCCCATAGGACCAGTTCCCTTCTCAGACGTGCTCATGGGACAGTGAATCCTCATCTGCACATTCATCCTGTAGTGATGGACAATTTGCCAACATCTTCATAGTGTTGGCACTTGAGGACAAGGAACTACAAGATGCTGATATAGCTACTGCATCCCTCCCTCCCCATGAGTCATGCACGGAGCTCAGCTGCAGATGATGAGAAAAGCAGCAATGACTGACAGCATCTCTGCTTTAGGGAGAGATGGGAGTTGACAGCCCCAAGCAGGAGAGAGAGGGAAACCTCAACCAGGGCTGCCTGTGGGTGATGTCCATGCACTCGCACTCCAGCCCTCATGGGAAGCAGGCCAGGGCTCCTTGCTAATTGAAAAAAACATATGAATATAACTGATTTTTCTAGAGATATAAAGGGTCATAGATCACCCCTGGGACATTGGTTGAAAAAATATTATTGAAGGTGCAAGAGATCATTTATGTAAAAAAAGAACAATTACACTTTAACAACTTCCCTTTCTTTCCAGAAATACAAGTTACGTGTTTCACAAACTGTAACAGACATTAGTTTTCCATGTCAGGAGAAACCAGTGAAGATTCCTACAAAATACAAACAGCACAACAAATAGAATTAATAATTAATAATATTAAATAGCAAGCTCAAGGATTGCAGAAGCAGCAGTGGTGACTTTTACCAGGTGATCAGCTACCAGGTATTTCACCTTCTTACTCTTTCCCCCCATACCCTGTAGTCCATTGGTTGGAGCCCATCCAGCCAGAGTCACTCGTAGCAGGCTCCATTGACTCTTGCAAGAAAAGCATCAATTCTCACCCCAGAAAACATCTGTTCCAAGAGTAGCCCTCTATCAGACAGCACAGAAAGATATCACACTCCTCCCAAAACCCTCACCCAATCATCCACTCGCTTACTCTATCTAACCAAATAGATGGCTCACAAGAACTTCATTTCCAAAACGTAATTAACACCAGCCCCACGCCCTGGCTTCAGCACACTTTCAATTAGGTGCAAATACTTATGGCTTCGGGAATAACTGCAGCCTGCATCCAGCCAGAGAGATCTTCCAGGGGCCTTTGCCCAGCGATGGGATAGCTCCACGGACGTCACTGCAAAGTGACCCGTGGCGCTACGGCCCCTGAAGCAAAACAGGGGGAAAGTAAGGAGAGAACTGTATTTAGGAGTCAAAGATGAAGAGGCATTAAATACATTATATTCAAAGGGGAAGCAGCTGAAAGGCAATCCCAACTTCAGACTGAGCAGAGAGCCAAGAGGCCCGAGAGGGCAATGAGTCCCTGCTATTTACGCGCGCGTGCGAGCATACTGCAGCGCTTCCAGACCGCAATCCCATTCAGCGCGTGCTTCCAGCTTAGGGAAGGAAATGGCTGTTAATCAATGGCAGCAAAGGTGTGAGCTGGACACCAGGAGAGCAGAGTCACTAACGAGCAAAGCAGATGTTGTTCCAGTCATTGCAGAAGGCAGGCAGGCCTGGGGACAAGGGTTAGCAGAAGCGATGCTGATCCAGTTGGAGACAGCAGAGATGCTGGGGAGCTTTGGTGAGATTCATCATCCAGCTTCACCTTGGGATGCACCTCCAGAAGAAAGGCGCCAAGGCTCCTCATCCTCCCCAGGGATGAATGCATGCTTCAGTCTTGTGCATCGCTAATTCTGCCCAATAGTCCCACTGCTGTTAATTGGACTAACTTCAGCAGAACTCCACAGATTTGCAGCTTCCACTGACCTGCCCCTATCTTTACAGCTCAACCCTGGCTGGAGGTTTTCCTAAAACCTCACACAAAGCCAAAAGAGGAGGAGCAAAGAGTAATGAAAAAGCCCAGATATCTCCCCCCCATTAGGCTAGTCATCCTTTCAGTCCTATTGTGTGACCAACACATATGTTTCCCCCCATTTTAGGTACACACGCATTAAGCTAAAAGAGGTTGTTTTCAGGCATGCAAGCTGGAAACCCTCCCTCCTTTTTCTTAGTTTTTTTTTCTTTTACTCTCGACAATCTCCAGATTTTTAATTATTTTTTTTTTAAACTCTATATGCAGACATTGATTTTGCTTAAGATCAACCCAACGTGAGCAGAACACAACCAAGGGAACCATGGGTAAAAGCAGTGCTGGGACTTCACCTGGGCCAGAGCCATCCTATGAGTCTGAACTCCCATGCCAGGGTAACGTGCTACCTCTGAGCAACTGCTGTTCTAGCATTATGTTTATGACAAAGACTGTCCCACTGTCCAGAAGGATGGAATCATAGCGAGAAGGAGCTACATAGAGCAGAAGGGCTGAGGCAGGACTTTTTGCCTAAGGCTGCTTCTCCAACCTTAATGCTGCCTTCTCGTTCCACCTTAAAACCATGGGATGGGGAGAAGCACAATGGAGGGGTGATATGAGAATTTGCACATGCACAACAAATGATATATGTGGTTTCTCCAATTCTTCCCTCTCATGCGACATGTAGATGGGCTTCAATGAATAAGAGTAAGAGTAGGAGTTGATGTGTAGTGTGCATCTCCAAAGAACCACTCATTCAATCAAAATTACAACAAAAATAACAAAATTCGAGTCATAAGATTAAAGATCAGTCAAAAAACAAGAAAGAAGGATAAAAGTTACAGCTGCAGCAAGGAAAAGCTTCAGAAGAGTCAACTTTTTTCTATGACAGAGCACATTGACCAAATACAATCATTAATCATCACAGCAAAAGATTTCAGTTCAGATTTGCCAGCAACAACGAGGGTTTTCCTCCAAGAGGGTCAACCAACAGGGTCAAAACCTTTGCTTTTGGGCTATACAGAGCTTCTGCCCCATCCCTGGAGGTGTTCTAGACCAGGCTGGATGGAGCTTTGAGCAACCTGGTCTAGTGGGAGGTGTCTCTGCCCAGGCAGGGGGTTGGAACTTGGTGATCTTTAAGGTCCATTCCATCTCTAACCATTCTATGATTCACCAAGAAGAGACAGCTCAGAGTCCTTCACTGCAATGATTTCTTTCTAAAATATCCAGGGAAGTCATTTAAGTGCAAACAAGCCATGGAAAATGTTAGCCTGGTGGAGAAGTTGGGAGAGAGACAACTGAAAACAGAAGCAAGAAACAAGGAAATTTTGGACTGTGGCTGCAACACCACAGCATCAAGGGACTTTTTATTATTATTATTACTTTAAAAAAAATACAAAAAACAGCAGTCCAATGAGGTTCGGCCATTTTATTTTCCCAAGTCCCCATGCAAGTAAGTTCGAGCTCTTAGGAAAGAAAACAAGCGGCTGCGAGTGTGACGTGCAGAGGCATTTTGGTAGGGGCAATGTCGACTCTCGGGATCATGCGCTAAACCACGCAAGCTCTTACTTTTCAAGCTGCCTCCAAAGCAGCTGTTAAAACATGCTGTAAGATATCAAAGCAGCTTTAATTAACTTCCTGCTTTAGTTCTACTTCAAAGTAGTTCAGAGAGATCTCAAACCAGAGTTTTTGCAGGGCGGTTTGTAAAAGGAAAGCAGTTTGGGGCTCATTCATTGCTGACTCCGTACACATTTGAAATTCTCTATTTGATGTTTTTGTTTAAAGAGGAGGTATAAAAGGCTACATCCATAAAACACTTCTAATACATGGCATCACCTATCACAGGAGAAGTCAATTAAATCCTTCTCTAGCCATCACCTTGATGCCGACGAGCCAGCTTGGTCTTTCCTAGTAATGATACCTTTGGTGTCTAACTCCATTTTACCTGCAAAGGTTAAACCTGTGTAAGCACACATGCAATTCGGGGTTTGCAATGAAAACGGGCTTGTTGAGTCTGGCCATGGGGACACTGGGGGCATCTGCTCCCAACTGCAGCGTGGGCAGGGACGGAGGGGATGGACGGGGCAAACCTTTCCCGGAAGCAACAGATGATATGAGGGGCCACAGCCCCAGATCACCATACACAGGTTCAGGTTGGACACAAGGAAACGCTTCTTCATCCAGAGAACATCACACATGGAGCTGTGCACAATCAACCTTTCGACCAATAACCCACAGCAGGAACAAACATACCCCACGTATCCAAGTCTGCCTCCACTCCAACACGTCAGGCTCTCCATGATCATCCACTTAACCACGCATTTTCTTAGCCTTACATTGCAAGTGGAGCATTAATGGCTTCCTCATGTGTCTGCCTGAAGCCTGTTTGCAAAGCCTCACTCCATCCCCATTACACATTATTAAGACCTACACACACATGAACCCTTGCCATGCTTTGTTTAAAACGTTTTTTCCCAGGAAAAAAAAAATAGTTGCCATGGCCAAAAATAGAACATTTTTCCGCTCTGAAGAACAAGCAGCATTCCTGGGAATTCAGACAAATAGTGTTGGTCAGAAGACAGACACCAGCACAGTCTGCGACATCCCAAAGCTTCTCCAATGACTTCTGATGCGGGAAAGCATTTGGTATCCCTCTTCCACCCGTTACGCAGCATGAAATCAGAAGCGACAAGCCGGTTTCCGCATCTTGCTCCATGAGAAAGTGTTGCTGCTCTCCAGAGGGACTTCTCTAATTTTTTTTTTAAAAGAGGAAATGTCTCCTGAATAAAATCTGACGCCGTTTAGAGCACAAGCCTTATCCTGCCATCACTATGCACAATAATCAACACTGATATTTTTAGCAAGGTCTAAATTTTTTATTTCCTGCTAGAAAATATGCAATATTTCACATGACTGTATGCATAAAAGTTACATATAATAGTGATTATATATATAATAATGAATAAAATTATATATAATTGTGAAACCATGTTCATTTGAAGAAAAGTTTGTACAGAGGAGAAATTCAGGGAAATTTTCAGGGAGTCCAATACCTAAATTGATCATTGTGGCTCCCTTCCAACTGAAAATGTTCTATTCTACTTAGTCACAAATCACCAAATTTGAATTTCACCTGGAGATGGTCTCAGTTTCATTGAATCTACATGGGCTTTGGTTACACGAAGGCAAACAGGGAGGTTCATTTTCAAAGACATCTGGAGTATTTTGGGAGCCTTCCGGCTCTTTTCTGAGAGTGAATGGAAGGGCAAATCCTGAGTTTCATTAACTTTCAGCTATGCTTAAATCCCCAATTGCGGGGACTTAGGTGCTCAGAAATTTTACTGGTTACTTCATTAATCAAATATGCTCCTGAGCCCGGAGCACGTAGCACACTGACAACTAAATGATTTGCATCTGAAGCTACAACACTCAGGTCCTTCGACAGAGGACCTATCGCAAACAAATAGCACAAATAACACGCCTTTAAGAAAGCAAAAGCTTTCTTGACAGCTGTGTGGGAAATGAGGGCGACCCTCTAACCCAAGGCCAGGCAGGGTGTATTTGAGAGTTCCCTGATGCCCAGTTTTGATCACTGCCCCATCTCCAGAGAGCGAGAAGATACGGCAAACCAGTACCCTTTGACGTGAGACTTTGACGTTGGTCATGCAGACGTGCAGGGATAACCCTCTGTGATTTCAAGCAGCATCAGCTCCTTTCTGGCCACTCTGTTCAATTTAACTCCTGGATAATCTCCTACGGGATCAGCTTCCAGCTCTTTGGCCGTGGAGGTGTTGCTCTGCCTGCCTGCTCATCCTGGTCCCTCCTCACGTGAACAGAGTTTGGAATAAAAACAGTTTTAGCAGTCCTCTGCCCAGGGTTTTTTGAAGGTGAAAATATCCTCTTGATCCATTTACAGTGGGGAAGGGGGAGAATATTCCTATTCTCTTTAATAGGGTTGTGGGCAGATTCTTCAGCACAGTCTGGAAGCTCATTGCTATTAAACTGAACGGGTGAGAAGTCTTTCCAGCCCATGATAGGAGGGTTTTTTGGGAAAAAAAAAAAAAAAATCACTGACTTGCCAACAGTTTTTAATGGGAAAACATCCATTCAGACGGGCGATTCGCTGTGCAAGCAGCAAGGCCCGCGACGGGATGTTGTGGGGAGAGGAGGGCAGAAGCAGAGGAGGAGCTCTGCAGCAATCAGAGCACTGTACCAGTCTACGATGCAAAAACAGTCTCAGTTACACCCAACACAGGACCAAGAGTTGAACCCAAGCCACCAGCATCCCCGCATCATCGCACACAAGATGCTCCATCCATAGCATCCATGAGAGGATGCCAAAACCTGAAAACATCTCATATTTTCTTTGATTGTCCCAATGTAGAAAAAGGCTGGGAATTTTTAATCTTCTAATTTTTCATGGGAGTGGAAAACCATCAGCATCTCAGTCCCATGAGCAACTCCAACAGCCTGGAGGAGGAAGATACAAGCTGGAGAAGGTGGAAACCATCTCCTGCTGTTTTGACCCATATTCAACCCCTGATGGAGCTCAAAGAACGGTATTTCCACCTATGGAGCATAAAGGGTTAGGTTATTCCACATTTAATTCAAAAAGCCAAAAGACGCCTGTGCTACAAACGGGCAAAGTCCAACACACAGGAGCCCAGTGCAATGCTGGTTTCAGGCTTTGCCATTCCCTGCACTTCTGGCGAGCGTCAGGGATGCGCTAGCAAATACACTTGCCTGTTAGATGAAAAAGAAATTCAGTTCAGGCTCCTTATTTAGAAAGTAACTCAATAATCATGTGTCACCAGGAATCCTGCCAAATCAGAAAAGGAAAAGCTGCAAGGAGGAAGATGAGGAAGTCGAGAGGGAACCAGCCCTTGGGAACACGTACCCTGCAGTGGGAGATCGGCACCTTGTAGCAGCAGGAGCTGGAAGTGGTTTCATTATTTGGCCTCTGCTGCTGCACCAAGAAGGACAAACCCTGCGCTGAACAGCCACATCCCTGGAGGAGAGAGCCAGGCTGTAGGCATCTACCATGGGTTTATGATTCTTTATGGACCAGCACACAGTTTACACTGGTTGAGGTCCACAGGTGCTGGATACAGTCTCAAGCTTTGGTAGAGGCTCCTGCAATAAAAGCACTTAGACGAAAGCCAGATACCTGCCACCTCCAGGCTGAAATGGTCCAATATTGGCATATTTTGCATCAGGAACAAAGAAAAAAAATAACAAGATGCTACAGCTCAACCTGAGGATATGGCTCCAACTGAGGAGCCTGAGGAGGTCAGATTGCTTTTTTCCAACCTTGACGAGATAAATATCAACATAAAGAAAGCAAGAGCAGCAGCTAGTGTGCACATCGCACAAAGGGGCTCTACTTCTCACTGTTTCTGCAAGGGAGGAGGGAGAAAGGCTTAAGGAAAACGAACTGAGGTGACAGCTGTTCTGCAGCAGCCCTGCAACCCCCAGCGGGTCCGAAGCAGCGGTGCATCACAGCAGAAATCACAGCGGGGACCACATCAGCTCGCGGTGAAAGACCACAGATAAGATAAAAAGTCAACTTTCAGCAGCAAATGGAACAAAAAAACCAAACAAATAAGCTGCAGTCTTTGTGAGACTGAAACCCCCAGAGGTTGTAGCTGGGTGATGCTCACGCACACCACATCTGCAAGGGCACCAGGCACTTGTATGGACAGGGAGCAGCCAAGAGGCTGTAAAATCCACACTGGGGCTTCAATTGAGCTCCGACAACTCAGAGCAGAAGACAACCACCACTCTTATTTAAGCATGCATTGGGGAGACACCCATGTAGTGGGGATTAACCCTTTCCCCGCTGCCTGCACAGCACTGAAGGAGGTAGGCAGGAGGGCAGCAGCACCTGATGGCCCCAAGCAAGCAAAGGCTTAATGGGAATAAAAGCCTGGGTCATCTCACAAATGCAGCAAAGAGGGAGAAACCAAGTGAGGACCGTCTGTCACATGAGCTAAAAAAGTGTTATTAAGCATAAGCCCTGCTAAACCAGATCATTAATTCAAAATGCTTATTCAAGAGCAACCGTCTCCCGATTAAACCACTTAATGGGCTTCAATTAAAAAAAAACACCAAAAAAAACCAAACCAAAAAAACACATGCTTGAGATAGAAACTGCTGATGTTGATCTTACGATTTTGAATTCAACATGCAGACCAGACAGAAAAAGCATTTTAGCAATACCACATTGCCTGCGTTGACCCGCAGCTGGGGCACACACAACAGCCCATGGACCTTCGGCAACTGCACAGGCAGGAATTCTGCCACGTTAACACCCCAGAGAAAACCATCCGAACCTGTCTCCCCACCAAACTGTCACTACTCCGCCCCTAACTACATCCTCACAAAGAGGATGATGCAAAACTGCATGATCTCTTGGGAAATGCAAACTCTGCACAAGTCCAGCAGTCACAGCTGCATGTTAAGTGACAAGGTGAAATACGGTTGCCATGCAAATTACTCCAAAAAGGATGCTTTTGCCATGGCATAAAACACCAGAGACGTCTTTCTTCTGGAAGAGTTGTGTGAAGTTCCGTCTAGAAGTCTTCAGCCTGGGGAAGAGGTGGCTTTGCCAAAGATCTACAAAATGGCAAGTGGCACGAAATGGAGGTCTTCCACTGTCTCTTCCAACACAAGGACTAGGAGTGGTCAACTGAAGTTAAGGAGAAGTTTCCTCACTTCACCCAAAAGGTCATAGGACCTATGAAACCCCCTGTCTGAAGGTGCAGCGGATGCAAAGGTTTTATACATCAATTTGAGGGGAAACTGGACCTGTGCTTTGAAGATGAATGTATCGAAGGTTGCTAAATAGATAAACCACTTCATGCTCAGGAAGTCCTGGCCACCAACTGTTTTTGGTTACATGTCGGTCTTGTTTGTGCATACCCTGTTCTTACTCATGCCTGAACAGTCACCTCCAGCCACAGAGGCAGGGCACCCATTTCAGTAAGTCAGAAACCCAAAACGGTTGCATGGCTACACAGATGTACATTCAAAACTGTTATTTTAAGACTTTACAGCAAGATGCTGAGCTAAAATCATAATAATAATAAATACCCAACAAACAAACCCAACCACCCAAAGCAAGTAGTGGGAAATGGGCTATTCCTGTATTTCAGGCTTTTCTTCAAATACTTAGTTACGTGGACATTCACCATCCTTTATCTCCCTTCCACCTTCTTGTCCACACATCTCACCTTGCCCTCTCCTCTTGCCTTCCCACTCTCCCTGCAGCTAAACCAAGCTTGCTTTTGTCTGAAGGACTTCAACTTTTTGGAAAAGTCGGAAGGCATTAATCAAATGCGCTATTGCGCAACTATTTCCATCATCGAGTTGCATCTGGTCCCTAAAGTCTTTTAATTAATCATAGAATGGTCAGAGTTGGAAGGGACCTTAAAGATCATTGAGTTCCAAACCCCCTGCCCTGGGCAGGGACACCTCCCACCAGACCAGGTTG
>JAOXJK010009580.1:0-16285 GCA_025774025.1 Xenus cinereus | reverse complement strand
GGGTTCAAGGCCAGGTTGGAGGGGGCTTGGAGCAACCTGGTCTGGTGGGAGGTGTCCCTGCCCAGGGCAGGGGGGTTTGGACTCTATCTTTAAGGTCCCTTCCAACCCAAACCATTCTATGGTTCTATGATGATTCTAAGCAGCTTTGATTCCTTCTCTCCTCAGTTAAAGAAGGAAAGTGCACAGGGGACATTCCCCCCCCCCACATCACCCACAAGACGACTTGAGTGGAGGTTCCTGGTCCCCTCTGGGAGCATGTAGATTTCAACTCAGATCAGCACCCACCATCACATCAGTTTTGTGCCTCCTCTAGGAAAAAGACATACTTTATTCCTGACTAAAAAATAAAAAACAAAAAAAAAACCCTGAAGTTTTCTGATTATTTCTGGTAGCTTATTTTCCGCTTACGTTCATAAAACATGTTCATAAAATACCACTGGATAAAACAGGCTCACCATCAGAGGTCCGAGTTACACAGTAAGGCAAAGCAGGAAGCCAAGCGAGGTATATTTTGTTGGCCTTAAGCGGCTGTAGAGACACAAAAGGGCCTGAATTTGGCTGACCTCCCGTCCCAAAGGATGCTGTATGCAGTTTGGATTTAGACCCTGAAGCCCTACATATTTAGGGGGCCAAGCTAGGAAAGGCCTTCAGGGAGAAAATCGGTTTTAATTGCGTAACATTCTAGAGGCTTTTGAAACATCTTGGGGGTTTTTTGGATTTGTTTCAGTGGAAATGGTGTGCAGCTGGCGTGGAGTGCTTTTGAGGACCACAGAAGATGTGGCAGACATGGGGACCCGGCTGTGATGACCGCAAAAGAAGGCACGGCAATCGAAGTACCTACTGGCTACGTTTGGTCCTTTATCTTCTTTAGTTTCAGGGTGTTCATCCTTCAGACCACTTGCCTAGCTTTGAAGGAGCCAGCCTGGGGCTGCAGCCACCAGGAATAGCCGCAGGAGTAATGGAGAAGGATGGGAACTCCAGTAGTCCCCTTGCTGAAGGTGTTCCTCTACACTAGAACTAGCATCTTACTGACCCAAACCTCCATCCCTTCTCACGACATCACCTGCCTCCTTGTTCCACCTCCCGTAACCCCAGAGGAAGAGTCTAAAGAGCATCACCAAAACACGAAAAAAAATAAAAATCCTTCATTAGCACAATTAACTGCATGTTTGCAGCCGCAGTCTCGGTATATTGAGGCCTTTCTCCTGTTACCAGTTTTGATGGAAAACTGGAGGCGGTCTACAAGTCTATTCTTACACAGAGCTTCAGATCACAAATTTGTCCACAGTTGCCTGCTAAGCAGTAATACAAAGCAAGACCAATGCAGCCTATGTCTATGCAAAGCTCTCCCTTGATGCAGTTCGTTCTCTTTTCCTCCGTTGCAAAATATTCTCTCTTCTGCTCAAAATCCTTCTAGGAGGAGGCTGAGCTAGCTTTTTCTCATAACTCAAAAATGTGTTTTAATAAGGCCAAAAAAAAAAAAAAAAAAGAAATAATTGGCCAGCACTTTCTGCAGCAGCTAATGATTTAGAACATCCAAGACTACATATGTGTTGATTTTAAAGAGGACTGATGCCCTGGCATTTTAGGAAGAATTTCGCCTGAAGCTGACTCCCTAAAACCATTAGCCAACATTCAGCAGCGAGAACAGGATTTTGTTTTGCCAAGACAGGCTTTGTAAAAGCCCTTATTGCTCAAGTTGAGATTGAGGTGGAAGGGCCATTGGTGGGAAGAGGTCATTTAAAGATTTCTGCACGTTTAGTTGGGAACCAAGGTAATAAAAGCTCTCAAATCCTCTTTGACGGCCAAGATTGATGTGAATCCAACCCAATGGCTCTTACCTTATGGGGTCCCTCCATGTTACCTGGGGTAGGGAAGCAGTGCTGGGGGGAGGGCATCCCATCCCATCCCATCCCTGGGAATAACTCGAGGTCCGACAGCCAGTGAAGTCACCCCCAGTCCCGCCAAAGCCCGTATGCCATTACAATGAAGTAATAACATATTTATAACACACCTAACCACTGATGGCTTCTATTCCTGTTGGGGTTTGGTGGTGGGTTTGTTTTTTTTTTTTATCCCCCACCCCCCCCCGGCCCCCATTTCTCCTTGCCTTTGCACAGATGTTTTTTGAGAACTGGTCTCCAGAAAGAGCCTTGCAGAAAACAAGCTATGTCTGTTGATTCTGGCTGGCTTTTATAACGATAGTTGTTAGCACGCAGGATTTATGTTTCAAATATCATTTTAATTTCTTGGGCTGCATTTTTAACCACAAAATGTTAATTCAATGGTGTACTATAAATGCTGCAGCTCCTTTATAAAAATGTAGGACAAGCTGTTTCTAAGGAAATATTCTGAGAGTCTGATTCATAGAAATACGACTCACATACATTTTCCATGGAATTTGCTCTGAAATATGTGTGGAATACATTCTACAATAAATTATGTACTTTTGTGATTCATTAAACCCTCTCCCTGCTCAGAAGGAGCAAGCTCTTCATTATACACAAAAAAGTGCAATCAGCCAAAACCAGCGACATTCTCTTTCTTATCATATTCGGTGGATGCTCTCATTTCTGATCTTAAAAAAAAAAAAAAAAAATTTATAAAAGCATTTAGGGAAAGACAGCACATAAGTTAAGCTGGCATCCAGCTTTAATTTACACGAAGGCAAATTAAGGATATCTACACACGTAATTACTTCCATGTTCAATGGAAGGAGTTAGGGCTCAGAATGACTCTCATAAAAATCACAGTGATTATTAGGAATGGATGACTACTGGAAAAGACATTTCTAGGAATATCCACACTCACGTAATTTTTCTTTTTATCACTTTGTCCCGGCAACGCTAACACTCCTTTAGTGCTTCCCACCAGCGCGTGTTTACCTGTGATGTGGTTTCACTGGCACGTATCTATGTGAAAAGAAAGTTTTAAGGTGTCACCCGTGATATTATTCATGCGTTGTTTCAACTCACACGTGTTCACTTGCCCAACAGCCAGTTAGGAAGCAGGAAAAAAAAAATATAATATCGGGCAGCTTATTTGGCTGATGACATTTAAAAAACTTTAACCAACTAACTTGGCTAGCAAGAAAACCACACGCCAACCCAACCTTCAACAGGATAAACGATCCTCTGTACCTTTGCTAGGATTACAGATATGTTGAAAACGGGTTTTTCTGCACGCATACAGACCTCAACTGTCACCTGTCCCGCACCGCTTCCCCCAATGAAACAATATTCTCTTGAATGCCACTATTGCCGGAGTTTAGCTGAGCCAATTTTTCCTCTTGCTAGAAGTAACACCTCTGAAATATCCCTTGTTGGCCTTTCTACACCCTGCTGCCCTTCGTCTCTGCCAGCGTCGGAGGCAGCAGCCCTACGGTGGTGGTTTGGAGAAGGGGAGGCACTTGGCAGTGCTCCCCAGGATCCCCAGCCCGGGGGGCTCAGGATCTGACCCTGGGACTCTGCCTTCTGCTTTGTGCATGGTCCACAGCCCTAAAACAGAAGGGAAAGAGGGAGGAACGGACAACGTGGCTTCTATTTTGAAGACAAGCCCCAGACTGGAAGAACCCCACCATCACACACTTGGTACTGAGAGCCAAGACACATTCTCTCCGCACAAAGGAAAATAAGAAATATAATTTCACCATTCTTTTTAAATGTCATGTCCCAGCATATCAGTCTCATTTCATCTTCAGATCGTCCCACCATGCCCCATTAGCTACCAGAAGACGTGAGCCAGCGTTACCACCACAACAAACTCCCAGTACGACCATATCATTTCAATTCTTCACACATTTTCTTCCCGCACACACAATGCCGTCGGTAGCTCAGTACAAGTCTCCTCTCTCCAGTCCCACTGCCACGGGCTACCAGGCTGAAACAAAGCTCGGTTTCAAAGCTGAAGCATAATGACAAAGCAGGAGGGAGAAAGCATCAAAGAAAGAACCGGCCACAGCCATGCCCGTGTCTCCAGAGGTTCTCCTGGCTGAGGACTCCAGCCAGGGTGGGCCATCAGCCCCTGCTGCCCGCCTTTCCCCATCCTTCGGGGACGTGCGGCATTGAAATGCCACCTCTTGGAAGAGCCGCGTGGTGACGCGGGGCAGGCTGCCAGACCGAAAAACATCAACATGTGAAAAACTCAAGGCCCCTGCGGCGGAGTTTTCTTTTGTCCCGTTTTCCTCTCTGCTAATAGAGGTTGGGAGAAGGGGCTGGCGGAATGGAAGGTGTTCAGGGCAGGAATCAGCCTTTTACTGTGTTTTTTTTCAGACTGTACCTGATGTGTTGGGGTCACAATGCCCAAAGGCGAGAGCCTTTGCGGCAAAATGAACAGGAATGGTGAAAACGGCAAGCAGCACAAACCAGGAGATTTCTGGCAGGGGAAGAAGGAAGGGACTAGCAGCATCCTTCCCAAATACCCTGCATCAGGCAAAAAAGGCAGCAGGTAGCTAGTTCCCTGGACAGGGTGGGATGGAGAAGTAACGGCTGGATGAAGAAGTGGTTCAGAAGTCAGGTTGTAAAAATTACCTTCAAAGAGCTCTCTAAGAGAAAGAAAGGTGCTGAGGGAGAAGGAGGGCAGCAAGAGGAAGAGAGGAGGAGCATTTTTCCCCGCTGGAGAGAATTTCAATCCCAGTGATGTTTCAGCCAGTTCACCCTTTCCCTGGTGAATCTGGACCTGACTTTTCACTCCCTGCACCTTTGCAATCGTACAAAGCCAAACCAGAAAGATCTCAGATTTGGCAGCATTTTACACCTCTTTGGTTAACGCAAAACAGAGTTGCAAGGTCGGCCGATTTTTTCTTTCCTCTTGTGAGGAAAACACACGTATCTTACCAGCGTAACCATCCGCTGTGTGTCTCACTTGGAAAAAAACACAATGGCTACTGAGGAATGTCACTGCTCTGAAATACCACTTAAAGGAGGAAGAAATGGTCTTAAAGAACATCAGGTTTGAAGACAAGAGGGTGCCACCAGTGCGGCAGAGGCATCTGTAGGATTCCGCCACTTTTCCCACCATCCTGTCCCAAGACGCTAGTCTGGGAGGTCAGACCTTGAAGAGCATCTCCAACAGCTGAACATAAGCACTATTGCCTCTAAACAGGTTTCAAGACCTGAAGATGTGCACCCTGCTAGGGTGGTTTAGGGTGGTGGTTGGTTTGGAGTTTGTTTCCCTCCCCCCTTCTCATTGATTACACAGAATCACAGAATGATAGGGGGTTGGAAGGGACCTCTGGAGATCATCTAGTCCAAGCCCCTGCCAGAACAGATCCTCCCAGAGCACGTTGCACAGGAACATGTCCAGGTAGGTTTGGAACATCTCCAGAGATGGAGACTCCACCACCTCCTTGGGCAGCCTTTTCTAGGGCTCTGCCACTCTCACAGGAAAGAGGTTTCTCCTGATGTTAGGATGGAACAGTACTGACCCCTGGGGAACACCATTTGTTACAGAACTCCAACTGGACTCTGCACCACTGATCACAACCCTCTGAGCTCTGCCACTCAGCCAGTTCTCCTTCCACCTCATTGTCCTCTCATCTAACCCACACTTCCTCAGCTGACCTATGAGGATGCCGTGGGAGACTGTGTCAAAAGCCTTGCTGAAGTCAAGGTAGACAACATCCACCGCTCTCCCCTCATCTATCCATCCAGTCATGCCATCGTAGAAGGCTGTCAGATTAGGGAGGCATTGATACTGCTTGACCTGTTTGGACAAAGCCTGAGACATGTCCCAGACCTCTGTAATGCTCTTCTGGCTGATGCAAATCAGTAGCTCTGGGTGGTTATAGCAACAGGGCAACGACTGTGAGGGCTTCCCAATGGAGCTGCTTTCACTGTCCTAAAAATCACCCTTCAAATTTAGGTTGACCCAACTTAGAAAGCAAGTTCTGGACACTGGTGTAGTGCCCATTTATACTGTGCAGGGTCTGTGTGAGAGGACGGAGCTTCCTTCTCCCTCAGGACCACGACATCTGTTAAAAGGATCTTGCATTTTAAAAATTGAAAGAGTAGGTTAACCTGTTTTTGAAAAGCACCTGGAAATATTTTGGGCCATGAACCTTCATTTCTGTATTCACCTTTGAGCAGTGGGTCCAAACAAGGCCACGCTCCCTCTCTTTTCCCTGTCTCCTTCATCCACCCATTGCTTTATCCCTCTCAGAATCCTGCACAATAAAATAAATTATAGAACTGAAATGTAACAAAGTTAAAACCTTTTTTTTTTTTTTACAATGCTAAATTGAACCGACTTGTGTGAGTTTTTACATTTCCTGAGTACTTACAGGCACCTGCTGAGGAGCATAAGGACTGGCAGAACATGGAACACGCGATCCTGAAGTAAACACATCACAATAAAACATATTTTGATATTGCAGCTTTCAAAAGTAATACCACAAAGGGCTTCACAAGGACAAGTAAGCAGAAGTTTAAGGGCAAAGAAGGTTTGAGGGTGAAGTTTCAAGAGAATGAGAGACTCAACAGTATGCTCCTGAAAAAAGAAAAGTGGGGGGAGAGAAGGCAAAAAAAAAATAATTCTGTCAACCTGACCTAGATTTGAGTGTTTCTTTCTTGAAAAACCAAACCCACACACGTTTATTTAGCTTGAAAATGAAATGTTCCATTAGACCTGAAACAAAACATTTTGTTATAGACGCTTGCAAGAAAAAAAGCAAATGACCTGGGGGGCTGGATTTTTCACACCAATGCTGCTGGTTTTGTTCTGTAGTTCAATGAGTAGAGTGACGGTGCATAACCTTTCCATGATCCAAGGTCCAAGTAACCTTTCATATAAAACCAAGTGAAAGCAAAGACAAATTTTCTCCCCTCTCAGTTTTTTTTTTTTCTCCATTTGCCATTTCTTTGCAGATTTGGATGCGCACGAATGCACATGCATGGCTTTTAAAAATACATTTACAACAGTTTCATGGGCATAGCAGGTTTCCTATGGTCTCCCAGTTGAAGAGCACTGGTTTGAAGGGCTCACTGAGATCTCAGAGACGTTCCTTGCCTACCTCCTGCGAGACACCTCCAAATAGCAGCACAGAGCATTCACGTACAGCCAGGGAATTTTAAGAAAAAAATTATGTTTAATTTTTTTTGTCTATGAAAGAAGCAGGACATATCCACAGAAGGGATCAATGTTGGCTTTTCTCTCAAAATGAAACACTCTGGGGATTTAAGGCACTCGCCCAGGACCAGACCACACAGTCAAACCATGCTATGACTCTGCTAGAGCAGAATTTTGATTCCCATGTCCTTGCAAAAAAAAAAATCTCTCAACCCACCAAGCTTTAGGCAGGGTTGTCATAAATTTCTTTTGCTGGGGTTGTCCCTTTGTCACCTATAATTAAACATTCATGAAGAAAGGGAGAGACATGTTTATGGGTGAGGTCATTTATGTGTATTCAGTTCCCTTCAACACGTCTGAGGCAAGTGCTGTAAGCAGCAGCCAACCCTTCATTCTCTGGCAATTTTATGAAAAATATCGAGCCCCGATTTTGTTTGTTTCCCAGCCAGTTTGGAATGAAACTTGGAAGTCTTTTCAGAGCAATAGAAAAGTCACTAATTAGCCTTCAATGTTTAAAAGCGATTCAGTTAAGTCTGTCTGGCAATACAGAGAAAGTCAACTGGACCATCAGGACAAGCAAGGAGCTCAAGACATCCTCACTAGAAGAGATAAGTTTTGGGTGAATATGAGTTTGAGAGGCAAGAAGATGAAGCGGAGAGCTCTGCAGCAAGCCAGCTCGAACTGGACGGAGAAGCCAGGGACCCTCGCGAAGCCAGGGAACCTGCAGCAGAACCAAACATGAGAGTAACTGATGGACTTGTGAGTGTTTCCAAAGGGACTGCCCTCGACTTCATGCAGAAAAGCGGGAGCAAAATGGAGATTTTCCTCCTATTAGGTACCTTGCTCGGTAAAGCAGCGAAAGCTCCCAAACGTTTACGAGAAAAAGGGTGAGGAGAGGTGGCAGGGGCCAGGCATGGGAGCAGTTGCACCATCTGGGAAGAGGGTGCGCTTAACGAGCCCCCTCTGTGACCCATGGGGAACTCCTTGAGCTCTCCCCACGTCATGAATCTTCACGACACCCTTTGGCTGCGAGCCACGCTGGAGGTTTCCGCGATGACAGGAGAAAGCAGGGTCCCATAGCATTGGGGAGGGAGGGGGACACGGGGCCACGGCCCCATCAGCTCTGCCATTAATCCATCCCTGGGTAGAAGTGACAAGGGCTGAGTGCAACATAAAAATTCCATTTGCTGGATGTACTGGCAAGTGTACTTCATCATGCCTGCAGGATGCTTCGGCAGAACTGCGTTTTCCACCCCCTCCTGATGAAAGGTTCTGCCTAAAGTCTGGAAATTCCCTTAAAAACACACACACACACAGACAAAATATCCATGGGAAGGCTGTGGTAGGTGGCAGACTTAAGTTTTAGGAAAGCTGACTGATGAAACAGTAAGCACAGAGCAATACTGCAGCCTAGAAAAGCCCTCTCGCCTTTTATATGGGCACAAAACTTGCCAAAACCTACCAACCAACTAAAAAAAGGTTGGAATTACGTAATCAAACATGTACAGACGGGAAGGACATAGATTCCTCTGCCTTGGGACAGCAAGCACGAGTCAGGAACGTTCCAGGCACTTGGATTTTTAGCTGATGGATAACCTCACGAAGGCAGTCAAATGATCGAGTACCACAAAACACCAACCCCAACCCAAAACCTATTGCTAGTCAAACAAATTTAAAAGAAAAAAGAAAAGGAAAGGAAAATTGTTGTCCATAAGGAGTAAAAGGAAAGGAAAACAGCTATTCTGCAAGATGTAATGAGAATTCATTTTGGCTTCATCAAGCATTTTAATCTCCTGGCACAAACAGGGAATTGAGTAGTTCTGTGCTGCTCTTGTGGATGTACGATATGTCCAACATCCCTGGAAGGAGAATTTTCTCGTGTGATGTTGAGCTGGGCTTTGGCGAACATGAATTTAGTGGGAAAAGGATGTCGTACTGTCAAAGGATTTCACAGTCTAGGCCTTACTGGGTAATTAACTGAGCAGCTCAACTTCATATGCTTCTAAGAGAATACTATCCTTCCCAATTCTGTAATTATTCCTTCCTTTCGCTGAATTTTTTTTCCCCCCCCAGTACTGAAGACTCAAGAGCAACCAACTAAATGTAGACGAGTAGAAGGGTACTTGCCGCTGAATCACTACATCAAGATTGCATATCATCTCTTGTGTTAACTAGAGGGGAAAAGACCGACGCACTGCGCATGATAATAAGTGGATGCCAGTTTCTTGTGCAACATCAATCCCTGCACCGTTATAAGACCAAAATTCAAACAGGAGAGGAACCTCCGGATCCTACAGCTCTACTGCTCCTTTTCTGAGCTCACAGTCGATAACTATCACTGCAAAAATCACCCTGCTTTATGTCATGAAGTTCTTCAGCAAAGCCACAGATTGTACATAGTATGGATTGTATGGAATTAAATTTTAAGTATTTGGCTTAATTAATTTATGCAACTGCCCCTGATGCATATACGTGCACAAGTGATTTCACGCAGTTGAGACGTACAATGAGCCTAACAGTGACACAAAATATCCTTGCAATCAGGACAGAAGCTTTTAAATAAACCCAAAACATTTTAAAAAGTCAGCTCTTACCAGAAAACAACTGCCCTTTAAAGAAACAGTCATTAAAAAAAAAAACAGCAAATCTAAAGCAAGATCCTTTATTGAAGAATCTTTTCAAAGTTGTTACTAAAGAACAAATCCCATTATTAGTGGCTTCCAGATATCTTTGCCTGCTGCTACCTGTGCTGTGCAATAAAACTTGCAATAAAAACGCAGAGAAGTTGGACACTTAGACCTGAGGACAACTCGGTTCAAAGGACGAGCGCTGTGCCAAGGCTGGCAGCGTCCCGCTGGACCTGCACAGCTCAGGTGTGACAGTAATCTCCTGTGATAGCTCGTAACCGTCCCCATCCCCTGGGCGTTCCAATTAAAAGGCAACTAATTCGCACGTATCTAATTTCATGAGTCTGACAACTCAAAGAGCAAGGGGCAGCGTATCAGAACTGCTGAAATCAAAGAACAAACTTCTTTCGCTTTTAACCCGTATCACACAATGCCATTTCAATAATTCAGAAAAAACTCCATCAAACTTTTTCTTTGTTCTTGCCTGTTGGTTTGCTTCGCGATTTTTGGGAAGGGCTTTGACTACGCACGGCAGACAGCCGCTCCTGTGGCATTTCTTTGTCAAGCTCATAAATAATAAAATCTCACCAAACACACTTTTTTTTTTTAATTTAAATGCAACCTGGTTTCTAGGTCTGGAATGACACCCCGTGTACAAACTCAGACTGGGGGAATGCTCCTGGACCGGAGCGCCCAGTATTTTTGCAGAGCTGGGTGACACTACACCAGGCACCCAGAGACCGCAGACTTTGTGGACTTCTTTGGCTTAATCCAAACCCCACTGACAAACTACGGAGGGTAGTTAGTGTCTACGTGGGGGTGAAATTCAGGTAAAGCTATACACTTATCTCTGCCTCTCAAAAAGAGAGCCTGGTCTGAATCCTGAGGAGATTTTGGTCTGCAATGGGATTGCAGATTTTAATCACATCTTGAACCATAGCAGGTGCCTAGATATGGCTCCTTTCCCATCATATATATATATATATATATATATATAAAATCATGATTAAGCTACTTCTAACAGACATGCAGTGAAAGCACAACACACCCAAGCTAGGGAACGGCAGAGGTCTGCTTGCAGATCCCACTGAGATGCCTTCATTTCCAAAGGACATTTTTTCCTGACAGCATATACTTCCTGAATCTCTCCAGATTTAGATTACAGTACTTATCACATTAGTAACAGCACCAGCAATAATCTATAAAGGAAATTTGCAGCACATGATCGCAGAGGACTGGCTACAACAGTAAACATTTAAGTGCTGATTCTTCACCTGGAAGAAATCTGCAGGGTTTCCCGGAGCTGTACCGATTTCCTAGCATGGGATCAGGCCCCCGGGTTTCAAAGCAAGAATTTTTTTGAAGACTAATATTAAAGCAGAAAAATATTGTCGGGAAAATAAAATAAATTATAGCCTTTGTGTTAGTTTTTAGAGTTTACCTTTATTGCACAGAGCTCCCCATCAGTATTTTTCAGCTTAAAGCAACTCAACGGTATTTAAACATGCTGTGCTACTGGCTTTATTTGGGGTGAAAGAGATAACACAGCCTGCAGTTCAATACTGAAGGAATGTATTTCCTATGTCTACAGGTTTTGCTTAACTACCATTACTTCTATCTCAAGTAGTCATAAGTAACATTTATTAATTAATGGGATATTTGCTGAAGTTCGTTTCCTTTCTTCTTTTCTTTTTACTGAAAAAAGGCACAGGGGGACAAGCAGAGAAGAGCTGAAGACATGCGTATTCCATTTGAAATCCATGATTAAAAAGCTTAAAAATTCAAATCAACGTAAAAAACTGTTTTATTTTAATACTGTGGAAGGTTTCAGTGAACTCCATTATTTTCACTCACTATTTGCTTGAATAATTTAGGCAAGAAAGCTAAATTATACATAAAGTGTACAGTTAGAAGAAAAAGTTCATGCACAGCCTCGGGCTATAGCCATCCCCTAATGATGTCTGTAGTCAGTGGAAAAGAACTCGTTAGACTGAGAGTAATTTCTCAGGGTTTAAATTTTTTTTCTTAAAGCAATAATGTTCTTATAAAAATCTGACAAATAACACACTACACCAAAGGCCACAAAAGAAAGGCCAGTCCTAAAACCGCAGCCTTGCAACTTTTCGTTTCTTTTCACTGCAAATCTGGCTTTCCACACACTATACGTTCTCCTGGGCTGCCTTCAGCGATCCGATTAGATGAAGGGAAACACGTTGTCTTGATATCATCCGGTTCCTGCTTTGTTTAACCAGAGACCTAAAGTTTGCAGGGAGTTAAAATAGACGCTCTAGAGCTCTCGGAGCTAAACTGAAATCTGCCGGCAAAGAAGGTTGCTTTTACACCGGGTACACAGGCATTTGGGCTAGCGGTTGCCACTTCCTCCGCGGCTGTATTTAAGGAGCAACTTTAAACTGGACTAGAGAAAAAGCACGTGCCAGAACGGACCGGGTTACCCGTACTCAATAAATGGCTTCATCTCCGGGTCTCGCACCTCTTCTCTCCGTGCCTCAAGACCAGACTCCGCAGAGAGAGGAGCTCCTGGCAGCAGCGAACTCCGTTTGAGCTCTGCCATGAGCAGGAGGAAGAAGAAGAAGAAGAAGCCATTGTATGGAAATTCCCTAATATTAAGTTTGTTGATCAGACTCACCGTCTTTTGAGCAAAGTAGCTCAACCAGATCAGAGAAAGAGACAAGGAATTTTATTCAAATTACCCCTCAGAATCCTTTGCATAAAATGAATAACTTTCTATAATATTAATGGTTTTACATCACTTTATACTTGTATTATTCTGTCACATTAGTTTAACATTACTACCATGTACAGTGGTTTAGCATTAATGTGATCAGAAGAGAAATTACACGTGCACTTTCATATTGTTATATTGAAATCAAGGTCTTCTATGACACTAATACGCAGCAAACCTCAATAAAATATAGACTTTCTAATAAGACATTTTTATATCATGTTGGAGCAAGAACACGTATTATTTCTTCTCAAAATCACTTGCAGCACGGCACCCAAGCAAGGCGGGGGGGGGGAACAGTGCTGTGGTTACCCCCAGTAGAAATCTGTGCAGCCCTTCACTGTCCATGGAGGGGTTCCGCTCTGCAGAAGACCCACCTGCCCCCCAGGCTCTGGGGGTCACACGTGCTTCCCAAAAACCACGCTCAATGGAGCAAAGGGGGTGAAGCCCAGTTCCTCTGAGGCAAATGAATTGCCACGTCCCAGATTTCAGTACGGCGGACCACTGAATAGTCACAGAGTTTCCACAACTCTCATTTGGTAGCAGGACCTGGACCAGAAAGTCCTCTGTGGCACGTGGTACAGCTCAGAAGCAGCAAGCCTAAAGAAACACAGGAGAGAAGAGCTTTTGGTCCTCTTAGGACATCTCCTCCAGCATGTTCAGGACAGAAAAGCCAGAGAAACCCAGACTGCAAGAATAAAATGGCAAAACCAACGCAGTTGCATCCCATTTTACTTTACACACTCTATGAAACGTGGCTGGAGGATAGGGATATATGTCTGGTTTAGGGAAAGATCATATAGATGGTTTAGGAAAGTTCGAAGCACAACTTCGAAGCTAGTGGGTGGGTGGAAGACGGGGACTAGTGCTTGCAGATGTAGCTGGGACAGAGTCAAAAATGATAAGAGCTTTGTAGCCAGCTCTTGGACAACCCTGACCTAAGCTTTTGGGGATGCCTCACATTACAAGCAGAAAAGTTCATTGCTCAGAACCACTTCTGCTGGCTTATTTTATTAACCTGTCTGGAGGATGAGGGTATTACAGAGGAATACACCGTAGAGCAGATGAGTTCATGAACAGCAAACCAAGAGAAGCAGAACAGATGACTTCCAACCGTTTCCACCAAGTGTGGAGGTACGTCCTCACCAGCTCTGCCCCTGGCTTGTGCAGTGGTAGAGAGCTCTCTCCAAAGACATCACAGAACTCCATGCTAGGAAAACAAGTCACACACACCGAAAGCACAGGGTGACTCAGGGGAAGAGTGCATCTAACAAAGTGCCTGTGGGCGAGGACAGTAAGTGAAGGCATCTCCGGACCCATCGCCAACAACCTCCACCTCCCCAGAAACTATGGTACGAGGTAGGTGTTGACTTCAGCTTCAACCACATAGTTGAGAGAAGCACCGGTTACCCCACCTTCAACCTTAATCCCACAAGACTATCCAAAAAAAAAATCAAGATCTCATCGCTATACTTTTTCCTCTTTGTTAAAGCAGAGAAGAAACCCTTGTTACAGTCATCACCATATATATTTCCTCTTGCACTAAAACCAACTCCCACTTCTCCACAGTTCCTCTGGCACAAATCCTTGCAGAACTAAAGGCAAGACTAGGAGATTCCAGCCCCGTTAAGTGAGAGAATGGTTTTAAGCCTGGAAGCCAGCAATCGGCAGGTAATGTCTCTACAGAAAGCAACAGAAAACCATATTCACAGAATTTAAAAAAAAAAAAGTTTACTTTTAAACAATAACAGCTCCCTCCTCCCAAAATCTGGTTAATCCATGTCGAACTAGTTCACCATCGCCATTAAAAACGTCCCTCAAAGGTGCAGGCATCAGCTCTACGTGCTAATGGCTCTCCGCCTTCGCATCGTGCTCCCTTCGGAGAGTTCTCCTCCTGGCTTTTTGCCATGCCGCCACCGTCTGAGCCATGAAGGTGGCAGCACAGGGACTTCGCTGCCTAATCCCAGTTGCCACATCAGGAGAGGTCACAGCAAGATGAGAGGAGCTACAAGCAGGACCCAAGTCTTCGCCCCACTTAAGCACGTGGATGTAGAGACTGATGGGACTCAATTCCCTAACCATGCCCACCATGATTATTTGCTGTCATCCAGGAAAGCCCCCATTCCTTCTCCTCCCTCCTGTCCCCTCTTTATCCCGAAGCACAAACAGTTGCTCATCGAGCCGGATTTTTCTCTGACGCCAGAATTTGTACAAAATAAAATACACTCACCTAAGGAAAACAGCAAAGTTGAGCTCTACGACGATGGCGACAAGAGAACAGCCTTAACCAGAAGGCTTCAAAGCCTCCCAAAAATATCATTTCAGGACCCTGAGTACTTAATAAATACCTGATAGCAGCGCTGCTCAGGATGAGGCGTTTGTGGACAACAGCTTGCTGTAAGCGAGGACTTTGCTAGACCCAAAGGTGACACTCCAGCAACCGTACAGCTAAATGTTGACCGAGTTCAGCAGATCAAAATCTCAACCACTGAAAGCTGGAAGATGCTTCTGACACAGGTGGAAATATTTCCCTCTCCACCGAGCAGCATTGCAGCTTCTTCTGCCTTTGCATCCCTCAGAACCCACCCCAGTGCTGCCGAAAAGAGATTTTGCAAGTGTGCTGTGCTCAACACATCCACGGAGGTAGGATGAGTAGAGCCTTAGATGTTCCAGTTATGAAGCTGCAGGGGACATGTGCCGCACCAAAGCACTGCAGACCACTGCCCCCACTCTCCTTACCGAGACTGGGGTGGCACAAGGAGCCAGGACTGATGTACCCCCATCTGTCCAGGCTGAATCTGAAATCAGCCTCTAGATAAACTGTTTTTTTTTTCTGGGAATGGTGTTTATTCAAAGCAGTACTTCCAGTACATGCACGGGAAAGGAATTTAATTCAAAACGAAACATGAATTTATTATGTTTTTAAACCTCCAAGGCTCCATTTCAGTACCCAAAAGAGTGACCAGATTTTCTGGATGATGGGAACTCTTGCTGCTGAGGATGCTTTGGAAATCTGACTGCTGCCATTTAAAAGCCCGTACAATTTTCTCCCCAATTATGGCTGCTGAACATGGGGGGGGGAGGAAAGTCCTCTGAAATGTTAAAAAACGTGTTCTTAATTATATAAGCCTTTAAACTTCTCTTCTGTGTTATAAAATTAACAACTCCTCTTGAAAAGAGGAGGCGGGGGGGAAGAGGTATTCATCTTTATTTAGACACTGACGCAAATGAGAGGCAAAATGCTAAGCACATTCAGGCTGGGCCTCAGTGAGCAAGCACCAGACCCCAAACCCACTGATTCTGCAGCCATGAGGGACCAACGTGCTCAGCTTGGAGAGTCGATTCCTGGCAAAGATGTCTCTCAGAAAAACCTGACATCTCCTTTTCAACGTTCTTCGTGATGAAGAACGTGCCGCCTTTCTCAGCCCTTGGCAAGTTCCCGATCTTCATCCCGCTATGTTTTGAGTCTGAACTCATCTAGCTCCACCAAACATGGGCTGGGCATTGGGGGACAGTGTGTTGACAGGGCTGTCCTGCAGTAGGGCCGGAGGACAGGCTAGGGAGCCTCCATCAAAAGAAGCGTGGCCAGCAGGTCAAAGGAGATGATTCTGCCCCTGCGAGACACAACCTGCAGTGCTGCCTCCAGCTCTGGAGTCCTCAGCACAAAAAAAGACATGGACCTGTTGGAGCAGGGCCAGAGGAGGCCACGAAGATGCCCTGAGGGCTGGAGCTCCTCTGCTGTGAGGACAGGCTGAGAGAGCTGGGGGGGTTCTGCCTGGAGAAGAGAAGGCTCCAGGGAGACCTTAGAGCCCCTTCCAGTCCCTAAAGGGGCTCCAGGAGAGATGGGGAG
>JAOXJK010009579.1:0-16353 GCA_025774025.1 Xenus cinereus | reverse complement strand
AAAAAGTTCAGGGAAAAAACCATTATGCCACCAAACTCAGGAAAACGTCTTACCTTTGACAGTAATGCTGAAAAGGGAGGCCGCGGGCGGCGGGTGAGCGCGGGGGCACCGGGCCGGGGGCTCTGGGGGCCTGCGAGGCCTTGGGGGGGGAAGCTGGGACTGCGGTCCGCCGGGCCTCGGTGTGGGGTACGGTGGCGCGGGGTGGGCGTGCGGGGTGCAGGGGCGCCTGGGAGGAGGCCGGGACCGGCTGCGCGGTGCCCGGGACCGGCGGGGCTGGGGGTGCGCCGGGCCCTGTGTGAGGCTTGTTTTGGGGAGAAGGGTGTGTGCTGGGCGCTTTTGGGGCCTGGGGGTGCTCTGGGGCCGGGTTGCGCTGGGCTCTGCCGGGGGTGCGGCGGGGTCTGCGGGGATGGTCGGACCGGGAGGGTGCGGGGTGGTTCCCAGGGGAGGCACTGGTGCAGCTGGGAACCCCTGTGCTGGGGGGTGTTGGCGGGGGGGCCTCTGCGGGGATCCTGGGAGGAGCTTCTCCCCCCTTTGCGTCTCGGCGAAGAAGCCCCTCGCGTTCATCCCTTCGCCCCCCTCCAGCGGTGCTCCCCGGGGGAGCAGGGAGGGCGCCATGTCCGTGTGTGGGCATCCACCGTGGGAGATTTGGGTGAACAGTTGCCCCATCCTTGGGGGGACGATGCTGTCAGGGTCAGGCCAGGCCCATGGTCCCCAAAGCACTGTCACAGTCTGGTCACTCCTGTGGGCCTGGAGCTAACAAACTGTGGCCTGAGCAGCCTCTGCCTACGGAAAGCCCAGCACGGGGCAGGCAGCGAGGAGCTGTGAGTGCCACGGTGGAGCCTGAGCTCTCCCTTCTGCTCCGGGTAAACACCGCTGCGGCTGCGTGCTCCTGGGCCACCGGCCCTCCCTGCCCACATAGCCGTACTGCACGTTTGCCCAGGACTCGAGGACTGCATTCCTGCTGTGGGTTTATGCTCCGGACCCCTCCAGAGCCCTGGCTGTAAGCAAACGCAATAAGTGGCTGATTGTTTTCTGCGTGTCACGTCCTTTGGGACGGAGGGAGAGCAGCAGCGCCGTGCCACGAGCAGCCGCAGCCTTTCCCCCCCTACCGCGAGGACTCAGCAGAATTGATGTGGCTTCCTCCTGCCCTTGAGTGTGTGGATCGCCCTGGTGAGCGGCTCTCGCCCACTCTGGCCCTCTGTTCACAGGGTGCCCCCTGTGTCTTGATGTCCTCAGCCGTGACACAGGAGGGACATGGATGGGGTGAGGCTGCGGGGTACGTTTGCCACACAGGGACGAGCCCAGTGGTGCCAGTGAGCCGGTGCCTGGCTGTCCGAGCTGTCCCTCCTCAGGGCTCTGCTCCCTTCGAGGTGTTGCTTGTTCTGGTATTTGCCCTGGCATGGAGAAGCTGCAGCGAGCCCAGAGCTGGGGGAGGCAATGGCTTGGGGGGGTGCTTCAGGGCAATGCAGGCCAGACCCCCAGCGTGCTCTGAACCACCTTATTCTCCAAGCACTGCTCAGAGTTTTTTGGATTTATCTCCGGTCCCCATCAATGTTAACCATGGCTCTGCTCCAGCTACCCCCTGGCAGTGAGAGGGGTGGGGGCCCAGGCTGTCCCCCCCCATCTACTTGGACTTGGGCAACATTTCTGGGGCTCGTGGGCTGGGATGCAGAGGGAGGAGAAGCCGGCTGCCTCCTGACCCTCAGCTGACGTGAGGAGCTGAACACCTCATGACTGCCCTGCTCTGGCTGTTCCCACCCCTCCATCTGGGTGGAACGTGGGCTGGGGGCTGCTGCCCACCCCCCTGGCCAGTGGGAAGGTGAGGAGCTGGTGTGGAAGCATCTTTGGGCCAGGTGGAGGCAGAGGTTTTGCATGAAAGAGATTTCACTGAACCACAGCATGGCGCTGGGGTGAGCAGGAGCCCTTGGAGAGGTGCCGCCGTCCCAAATTGGCCTCGTTTTACCTTTGGCAGACTTGGCTGCAGAGGGGGGGAACCGCCCGGGTCACTCTGGCCCGGCCCCATCTCTGGTGTGGAGTGTGGCTGTCCCGCTGAGGGCTGCCAGGGAGCATCTGATCCGTCCCCACTCCTGTCTCCACGGCCGAAGGAGTCGGCTGGGTTTGCAGCCAACGTGTGAATCCATCCGGATGAGCTCTCCTGGGGGCAGAGCTACCTGCTGAGCGCCTCCTCTGCTTTTCACAGCTTCCTGCCTTCCTTCCTCCCTGCTCTCGCCTTATCGACTGTGTCTTGTCCCCACGGTGTCTCGGCACCCCCAGGGAGATGTCCCCTCTTTGCACCTCGCCGGAGGGGGGCTGCTCTCCCGCTCGCAGCCGCCCCTTGTTGCTGGAATGCGAAGGCAGAGCCTGTTATTTCCCATGGCCGGCAGCACAGACCCCTCTTTGTGCCGTAGTGGGGGGCGAGGGAGGGCTTGGCTCCATCCTGCCGCCGACAAACGGCAACTGTTGGCCCTGCTGTGCCAAGCCAGTGCCATCTGGAGCATGTGTGGTGCCCCGTGCCACCTTTGCCACCGCTGCTCGCCCCTCAGCCTCCCTCCCCGCTGAATTGGGTCTGTTTGAGTTAGTTTTTTGCCACTAAAGGCAGGTCTGTGCCTCTGTGCGAGGCTGCAAAGCTTTTGGCGGCTGCGGCCGCAGGGTGTTAGACCCTGACACGACGTCCTCTGCTGCTCTTGGATTTTCTGCTTGTTCTGAGTGCGTTTTCTCCAAGATGAGGCACGTCGGTGTGTCCCCCCACGGTCTCCGCCAGCGCCAAGGTGACGGGGCACGTTCCAGGTCAGGGCTCGCTTCCCACTTTGCTTTGCTTTAAAGTGCTGTTGTGGAGGCGCTCTGGTCCTTGTCTGACCTACTTACTTGCATCTGGCTGCTTGGAAGGAAGGCAGATTTGCTCTGCCAAAGAAGTAGCTTTGTGCTGGGAAGCGAAGGTGGGCGGGGGGGAAGGTGCCCTCCTAACAAGGGGCTGAGCGTGTTGGGTTTCTCCCGCTGGCTTTGCCAGGGCCGCTCTGGCACGAGCGCAGCTCCTAGGGCTTGCTCCTCACTCTGATGTCCTGAGCTTGGTTCAATAATTAAATGGTCTTTTCCAGAGCTGGCTTCTTCATCACCAGCCTCAGCGGGAGGGGGGGGGCTGTGGTACTGGGAGGCGAAACCTGCTGGTGGGGATCTCTCTCCATGGAGCTCCATGCCTTGTTGCTGGGGCTTGGGTGCTTCTCTGCTTCCCTTTGGCCTGTTCCCCTTCCTTCCTCTGGTGTCTCCCACATGCAATACCATAACCCTAGAAATTCCTGCTGCTCGGCAGGACTGGCTGCACCAGTTGGAGCCACAGCAGCCACTGTGGTGCCCGGGGCGCAGACTCTGCCTCTGGCAGCCCCGGGGCGGTGGCAGCTCAGGGGGGATGCCTCGGAGCGGGGAGAGGAGAGAAGCTGCCGGGTGGGTGTGGAGGTTTTTCAGGGAGCTGCACTCTCCCCTTTTCCAGCGGGAGCAGGTGAGGTGAGTTGGAAACGCCGCAGGGCAGGGCTGGCTCACAGTGTGGCCCCCAGGCAGTCTGGGCCGTGGGGAGATGGACGTGGGCGTCGTGCCGGGGTTCGGTGCTGCCACGCTTGAGTCCTTGTCAGGTCCAACCCGCTGCCGTGGGGCTCCTGCACTGACACACGCTTGTGCCCATCTCTGCTTTCACCAAAGCAGCCGAGCACCTTCCCTGCGTGGCTGGTGGTTTTTCCTCCTTCCAGTGTGGGGCTTAAACCCTCCCTGGCCTGGGCAGAGGCTGGGTTGGTGGCCCAGTGGCACTCGTGGCTTTGCCCAGCAGCGATGGGGTTGCGTCTGCAAGGACCGTCTGATCCCACGGCTGAGTCTCTCCGTCCGTCACACCCCGTTACTACATCACGTCTCAAAGCAAACCCTCCTCTCCCTCTGTGCCGGCTGTAAATTTGCAGCGTGTTCTTGGCACCTCCCGACCTGAAAAGCAGCCGAGTGTGGATCCGACTGCGCGGAGCACTCGCCCTGACGGGGCTTGGCTCGCTTTCCCCTTGGCATTGACACAGGCGCTTCCTTCGGGCTCTTACATTGCCTGCGGCTGCCGCCAGGCCCTCGCCACCTTCGGCCTCCGCTCCCTGTACACCATCCTGTCTGTCCTGCGGCCTCGATCAGCCCTTTTCATAACATTTCTGTAGCTTTAGGGTCTTGCACAAACATCAAGTGTATATGTGCGTCCCAGAATAACGTGTAAGTGCTGGATGTTCCATGGTAGGTTGTCAATTTTCTCCTAATGACTCTGAGTGCCAGTCTGGTTAGAGGAAAGATGCATTTCTTTAGCCAATTAAATTTTTTAGAAGCAGTCAGTGATGGTTTCCCGAGCGGCGGTTTCCTCTCTGTGAGGCCGTTGTGGCTTCGGGCTGGTTCAGGGTGACTTTATTCTGCGGCAGGGACTGTACCCTTCCAGCGGGCACCTCCCGCCGGCGCCCGGCGGCTTGCACTCTGCCTCGGTTACTTGTCCTGTGTGTTCTGGATTGCGAATCAGCGCCTCTCTGCTTGGCCTTTGCCTAGGAAAACCCTGAGAATACTTGGCCGGGTTTGGTGGAACAGCAGGAGACCTCATGCTCGTCTCCATCAGGGCTGTTTCCCGCCGCCGGGCTCGGAGCAGCTCTTGCAAAAGAGCCTGCATGGGAGGCTGGTGGGCAGGCAGAGCCCCCTGGCCTCTGGCCTGCGGGAGAGGGGTGCAAAAAGGGACCAGAGTTGGGGGGGCTCTGTCCTCAGACTCCCCAAAACCCCCCTGAAAGCCCTGTCAACGGAGGAAGGGGGAGGGAGTGTCATGGACGCCTGGCAGGAGGTGGGGGAGACCCTGGGGGTGTCTGTCCTGGCAGGAGGTGGGGGAGACCCCGGGGGTGTCTGTCCTGGCAGGAGGTGGGGGAGACCCCGGGGGTGTCTGTCCTGGAGGCTCCTGGCCAGGCCGGGAGGGGGCCGGCCCAGCCCTTGGTGCTGCCCTGTGAGCGAAGGGGCCCACGGCGGGGTCTCAGATGTATTTAACACCCTGCTCAAGCACAGGCCGAGGCTGGTACCGGGGGTTAAGCTGGAGCTGATCTGGGGTATTTTAAAGGCACAATTATTCTCCATCCAGGCTGGGGAGCAGCACCCTCCAGGCAGTGTGTGTGTGTGTGTAGCTCATGGAGTTTCACCAGGATTTTTTTTTTTGCAGTTGTAACTGCATTATCTGGCATTAACTGGGCAGACCACTGGTTTTTCTCCTAAAACACTGGCACAGCCCATTAGCTCCCGTGGTGCTGTGACCTCTTGTGGGGACGCTGCCCGTTGGGCCTTCGCACCGGGGCAGGGCCACCACTCACACCCACAAACGCCAGCCCTTGGGCGCTGGCCTGGCATCGCTCCTGCCCAGAGCGGGGGTCAGCCCATTGCCAACCGCTCGGATCCAGGGGGGGAGACTGGGAGAAAAGCCTGGCGCAGGGGTTTGGGTTGGAAGCGTGGCCTTCAGCTGGGGGTCATCTCTGATTAACGTGCTTTTTTTGGCAGAGAGCTTCACCTGGGCATTTTGCTGTCCCTGCCTCAGACCCGTGGCGGCAGACGCTGCAGCAGCCGACGGCATCAACTGAGGGTGGCAGGCTGGAGCTGGAGACTGGTTGCCTGCTCCTGTGCCGTAAGCTCTGCGCCACCGAGCGCCTGGTGCTGTTTCACAGATAACTCTGCTCGCTGTCAGGTTTGCGTGACGGTCAGAAGAGCTGCGGGTTTGTTCCCCGTTCCTCACTCTTCACTGGTTGCACGGCAGCCCCAGCCTGGACGAGACCACAGGCAGATGCTGCCCTGGGTTTCACTGTGCAGTCTTAGAGGCGGCTCGTTAGCGCTTGCCTCTAAACGAGCCCTGCGTGAGTGGGCCCCGGTGCCGCTGAGAGGCCTCAAGAGGCTCTGGGAGGTGCTGGAGCCATTCTCTGCTCCCTGTCCTACTCGGAGCAGCCTGAGGCCACCAATATTTTCCTTGCTCCCCTTGTGCCTCAAGGAGCTCCTGGTCTGTTGCTCCAGTGTGCAGGCTTCGTTTGCTTTAAATTCTCAGACAGCATTGGAGCCCGTGGTGAAGGGGATGCTGCATCGTTGGCAGTTGATAAAAAGGCATTTTTTTATCTGAACACAAACACCACCGGTCTCAGGAGCCGCTTACCATTCAGCGACGTATTGTTCTCTGTGAGGCTTGGGCCGCACGGCGCGTTATTCCCAGCCCTGGGTCACCAGTGAAGCAGCCGGGAAGTCCCTGTGTCTCCCGCCGCTTCCTCCCGCTGGAACAATCAGAGGTGTCCGTCGGAGAGAGCGGTGCCTCCGAGCGGTTCCTGCCCGGTCCCCTCGTGTGCCACCTCTCCCTCCCCGGCTTCCTTTCCCCTCTCGCCTGGCACAGGGGACAGGGAGAGGCAGGGAAGTCTGCGGCTCCCCCCGGGACGGGCTTTTCCTGCTCTTCCCTTTGCTGCAGCCTAATGTCAGGACACGATTCCTCACTCCTGATTAAAGGTTTCCTCTGCCAAACGAACCGGTGAAAAGCTGCTAAAGGACAGCCCGACTGCAGGGTCCCATGGTCTGGGATGGGGAAGCCAAGGCTCCACCGAGGGCTGTGGAATTCAGCCCCGAGGCATTAGAAACTTTTGTGTTCAGGGGTTTTGTTAAAAATGCATTGTCAGTGACCGTGGGTTGTTAATAATTCAGAACGAACGTCTGAGTCCCGCGGGGCTGGAGTGTGTCTGTCTGTCTGCACGCAGAGATGCACCGGCTCTTTGAGCTGCTCCAAATCGAGATGGCAGCTCGCTCTCTTAAAGCATGCTGATACGATTTTAAAAGCCTGAATGACCTTAAATCCTGCAATGGCTGTCTTTCAGGATAAATTATTTATGTCGCATCTCCGGTGCTGCCGAAGCCCTCGCTCCTCAGGAATGGGCAGAAATGCCAGGCTTTGGAGGACAACAGGGTCTGAATTTGGAAGGGCTGCGCTCGGGGTAACGAGGAATCCAGGTCTGGGATGGGAAGAGGTGGAAGATAAAGGCGCCCTGCGAGGCGGGGGCGGGAGGGGAGGGTGTTTGAGAGGTCCAGCCTTGGAAGTCGTCCCCAAACCGGTGCAGCCGCATTCTGCAGCCGACATCAGAGGGCTGGAAATTCCTCTTGATCTGCAGTTCAAAGCCGCTGCCTCCCTGAGGATGAAGCGCTTCATCTTGGGTTTGCAAATGCAGGCTCGCTGCGGCAGCGAGGGGAGCTGTGAAATACAAATCCGCCACGGCGCCCAAATCCCCCTGAAAAGCCAGGAAACGCGCTTACAGCATCTGAAGGTCACTGCTGCCTGTCCCGCTAAAAAAGCTAACCCCCCACCACCACGAGGGACGAGCAGAATCCAGGGCTGGGGGAGCCATTTCATTTCCCTTCATGGCAAACGGGGACTTGAAAAATGCCTGGAAAAAATGTGGCATATTGTCCCGTCCAGGCCAGATCTGGCTAATCCAGCTGTTTTACGGGACACAGGGACGGCTGAGTATAATGTTCTTGTTGTTTTTTAGTAGTGTTTTGCACTTAGGGTTGGCCAGGGAGGCCTGATTTGAAACGACTGCCCCGAAGTTGGTGTTGCCATGGGGCACCGTGGGGCGAGGGGTCCTGCATGGCTGCTGAGCGGCCGCCCTGGAAGCAGCTTTCTGCAGGGTCACCTTGATTTCAGTGAACTCTCTCTCCTCCCAGGCGATAGCTTTTCACACATTGTCTTCCTCCTGGTTTTCTCACAGCTTTCTCAGTTTTCTGTTTGGTTTGTTTTGGGTTTTTTTTTTTTATTTTAAAAGGCAAGCTAAGGTGCAGACCTGCCCCTCCTGGCTTAGCTGAAGCTGAGCTCTCTTCCGCGCTTTGATCTGGCGGGTGTCTCTCTCTCTCTCTCTCTCTTGCTGCCCCGATTCAGGTCTTTGAAACCACTTTCCCTGCCAGCGCAGTGAGCTGCCGCCGCGGCATATGGGGCTCTCAAAGGCTCAGATCTGGCTTGGTGAAAGGATCCCTGGTAAGGAAGAACAAAGGAGCAGAAAGGCGGAGAAGTCGGCTGTCGGAGCGGCGTTGTTTCAAAGGGCGCAGTTTCCGTAAGGCATACCCCAGACATTAAGGGGTGGTAAGCTGTGCTGGGAGAACCCCCCCTTTATTATTTTATTTTTTTTCTTGGAGGATTTAGCTCGTGTCTCCCTCATCTTTATCAGCTGTGTCTGTTTTCACAAATGTTAAAGATCTAGGCTTTATTTTAAAGAAAGACACAGATCTCTCCAGCATTCCCACCCAGAGGTCTCGGCTCTTCCCGTGGGATGCAATCAGCAGCAGCCACCGTGTGCCGAGTTCGGTGCCTCTCAATTCTGGTTTTTCAATGTGACCTTTGCTGTTAATCCACAACCTGAACGGGGCCGTGTGCTGAAACGAAATGACCTGTTTCTCGGGAATTCAGCTCCAGTTTATCCTCAAGCTGCTTTAGCTTAAACTCTTCTCTCCCCTCCTCTCTCGCTCTTCTAGGTCAGAGCCTTTATCTGAAGGCAGGTTTCGGTGCAGCACTAGTTTTAAGGGCATGTTAGATATGAGGAGATAATGACTCATGGGTTTCTTTGTAAAAAAAAAAAATACCCCTCTCCTCCCTGGCTGTGCTTACAGGAGGTGATGTTGCTGTGGGATTGTCCCTCTGCCTGATGCAGGGCTTACGTGGGGGGCAGGAGGGCGAAGGGGGGGACCTGCGCAGCGTGATTCCCTTCCAGACGTGGCACTGACTTGTTTTCTGACAGTTGACAAACCCGTCCATCCATCTGCGTGTGGCGAGGATGTGTCCCTGTTACGGGAATATCCAAAGGGGCTCCTGTGGCCCTAAGTGCCATCGAGGTGCAGAGCTGGGTGGGAAATGTCACCCCGTGAGTAACCAGCTGGAGCAGGAGCGTCACAGGGAGGTGACGTGGGTGTTTCTGTTCCCATGAGCCGGGAGCGGAGGTGACG
Source organism: Xenus cinereus (assembly GCA_025774025.1). Taxonomy (NCBI): domain Eukaryota; kingdom Metazoa; phylum Chordata; class Aves; order Charadriiformes; family Scolopacidae; genus Xenus; species Xenus cinereus. The sequence goes on along the minus strand of JAOXJK010009579.1, from coordinate 7,365 downwards.
GCCCGCAGCGCTGGCACCGCTCCTGTGCTGGCTCAGGCCTGTGACACATGAGACCGAGTCAGGAGTCTCATTACCTGGCACGTTTCTCAGCTGTATTTCTGCTAATTACCTCCAGCTGCTGGTGTTCAAACAAGGTCGGGGCTCTCCTGCCTGTCCCATCCCGCCGATTGTGCCGTGATGCTGTCACCCTGTCCCCCCAATGTCACACTTGCCCTGACAGCAGCTTGCACCGTCTCATCCCCGTGATCCCGCTGCGGGGAGGGAAGGAGCACGGGGGAAAAGCGCTCCTGTTGCAACACGTCCTGGCAGCGCCGGCAGGTCCCAGACGAGCACATTATGAGCCGTCTCTGATCTTACTTCAGTGGGAAAGGTACGGGCTGGATGGCTTTGCCGGCTTCGTTCCTGTCTGTGGAGCGTCCCGGCGTGGTGGGATTGAAGAAGAAACTGCCAGATGTTGGCTCCTCTGTGCCTCGAGTTCCGTCCAGAGTAAAGTAGCAGTGCACGTGTCAGGGGAAGGTGCGTTTCCGAGAGGCAGGAGTGAGGTGGCTTCCTCTGGGAGGAGGGTGAGGAGCCACTGAGTCACGGCAGCTTCCAGCTCTCGCCATTCCCAGCTCTGCCGAGGAGAGGACAGTGCCACCAGAGAACTTGAGATCTCAAGCGACTTGGAAAACGCCGGAAGACAGAGAGGGAAATGTCTTCCTAGTGAAGGTGTCTGTAGTTGAGGAGTTTTTCACTTGGTAGAAGAGCTGCTTATAATTAAAAGGCAGTTTATTTCCTTATTTTCCTGAATGGCAGAGGTTTGCTGGAGGGCAGGGGAGCTGCTGGCACCTCAGCGATGCTGCTGGTCCGTTTTTCCTGTTCTCAGACCTCTGAGAGGGAGTGGGAATGTCTGACACATGAGGACGGGCCTGGGATTGTTCCTGCCTCCTGTGTACTGTGGCTGGTAAATTGTAGTTTACCTTGTGGAAGGGGAGTCTCAGAAGGGATGTGGATTTTTAGTACCTGACACAAACCATTTCAAAGGTTGTGGGCACCTGGGTTTCAGTGCCTGAGTCGTAAAGAAACTTTCACTGTCGTGGTGGATGTATCTGTGACCTCTCTGGTCACTTGCCCTGGGGGTCAGGGATCAAAAGTTGGAAGCTTCAGGTGTGAAACTACCCTGTTCTTACCTGGTGTTGGCATTTGTGGTCCCCTTCAGTGGTTAAGGAACAGGTTTTCCTGGGGGAAAGGGGCATTTATCCCCTGCCTCTCGGTCTGCCCCGAGCACCCGAAACTCCTGGGGTGGCGAGCGAGGCCTCCAGTCATCACATTCCTATTCCCTGAGCCGGTGCTGCCGGGACAGCCTTACCTGTGCTGCTCTCAGAGGCACGAGCTTGCCAGGGGCCCGTCCTGTGATCGCCCGGTGATTCAGGTTTGTCTTCCTGTCCCCGCTTCCTCCGTGCTCAGTCTCCGGTACCGACGGGACGCGCCGGGCTCTGCGGAGCCTCACCGGCGAAGCGCTGTGTGGTCCAGGAGCCGTTCCGGGTAAGCCGTGGTGTGGGACGGATTGGTTTTGGGTGTGTGATGAGATGGATTATAATGTCATCATTGATTTGGGGAAGGCTTGTTTCGCTGCCCGCTTGGACAGCTTCAAGGGGAGCAGTGGAAACGGAGTGGGGCGCAGCCAGCCCTCGCAGTCTTGGGAGGTTATCGACGTGAGAGCCGAGTGGTTTGGAAAATCTGCTGTATCTGTCAGGGCTTTGTCTGCCTTCGGCTCTGTGATCCATCTGGCAGATCTTAGGGCGTCCCTGGCTGCGGGGACCTGGGGGGGACGCGTGCCAGGGCTGGCCGTGGTGGCTGCTGATGGGCTGGAGGCTCCTGTCGCACTTCCACGTGAGCAGCCTCGGGCTGCAGATGAAGGAGCTGGATTGATGGCGCAGGATTAGCTCGGCCAGGTTTTCTCTGCTGAGCGAGGCAGTTGCCTGAAAAATGTCCTGGATTTCAGCTACAGACTCTGTCCTGGGGTGGGGGGTCACGCTGGTGGGGGACCTGCTGCTCCAGGGTGTTGGGAGAACCTGGCAGCCCCTTTGAGCCGGCAGGGAAAGGGCAGCCCCAGCCTCTGCCCTGCTTGAGGAGCTCCAGACACAGGACACTAGCCCGCTGGCCCCGGGGCCATGTTTCTCCGTGCCCGGCTCACCGGCTTTCCCCTCCGGTCCCTGACCGCTTCCTCTCTTCCCGCAGGCATGAGTGACCAGGCTTGTCCCCAGCGCTGAGCAGCCGGAGTCGCCGGGAGCCAGGCCAGGATGCCGATCCCTCCTCCCCCGCCGCCGCCGCCTGGCCCCCCGCCGCCTCCCACCTTCAGTCAGGTAGGGGGGCTTCTCCCTGCCCTGGCTGGTTTAGGGTGGGAAACTGGCCTGTGTCCGCATGGTGCTACTTGCCAGGGGCCTCTGTGTTGTCTCTGGACCTCCTCGAGTCCAGCCTGTGAGAGCTTCAGGTGATCCCTGGGCTGTGCCTACGTTTCCCTTGGAGCAGACTGTCTGTGGAAGGGGCTGCCCGTGGATTTTTGTGGATTTTCTTTGCATTAGCATCTTCTGCTCCATGATGGCTCAGGGGGGAGAGCAGGGGGTCTCACACGTGGCTGTAACTGAGCTGGGCCTTGGTGGGACAGGGGTCTCAGCCTCTCCTGTAGGGCAGCAGCAGAACCTCCTGGGGCAGCCCCATCGCTCCCTCTGCAGAGAGCCCCTGGAGAAGGCTGTTGACTGGCAGGGAAAGGGGGTGAAGCGGGGAGGTGGTATCTGGCTGTGCCTGCTCTGTGGACCGGGGTGTCTCTAGGGGAGCTCCTGCTGAGCTGCTGCTTGTCTCCAGGCGAACACAGAGCCCCCAAAACTGAGCCGAGAGGAGCAGCGGGGCCGTGGGGCTCTCCTGCAGGACATCTGCAAAGGGACCAAGCTAAAGAAAGTGACACAAATCAATGACCGGAGCGCACCAATCCTAGAGAGTGAGTACCCCCCCGGGAGGCACTCAGCACCACGCTGGGCCCCTCAGGATGGCTTCTGGGCTCTCACCCATCTGGTTCCCAGTGGCTCCTCGTTGGAGGAGCTGGTAATACCAGGCTGAACCTCTCTGCCTCTTTCATTTCAGAACCCAAGGGTGGCGGCGGCAGCTACGGCTCTAGCTCAGCTGCCATCCAGCCCAAGGGCGGCCTCTTCCAAGGCGGCGTGCCCAAGCTCAGACCCGTGGGAGCCAAGGACAGCTCAGGTAATGGCCGTCGGACTGCCGTTTGCCTGGGGGTTCCCTGGGGAGCTCCCCGAGCCGGAGGGGGTTGAGGATCTTGCCGTGTTTGCCTGGGGATTTCAGCTGGTTAGAGGCAGGGACCCCAAATCAACACCTGGGGATTTCAGCTGGTTAGAGGGAGGGACCCCAAATCAACGCCCTGCGTGTGGCCTCAGGCACGCTGCGCTCTCTCCGTGCCGCAGTGTCCAATGACACAAACCTCCTTGGAGGGGCCCGAGAGTCGCGTGTGCTGCTGAACGTTTCTCTCTGCTGTTTTCTGTGGCAACCTGCCTTCCAGCCAGCCGGAGAGCGAATAGCGGTGGTGAGAGCGGAGCCGTGTGTGGCTGAGCACGCTGCCAGCTCCCTGCCTGTGCCAGACAGCCTTCCCCGCGGTCTGGCCCGGCTCGGCCGAGCGGGCAGCCTGCCCCGTGCTCCGCACAGGCTCCGGGGACGAAGCACCACGCGTTGTTCTCGCCGATTCCCAGCCCGTGCCGTGCCTGACCGGTCGCTCTCGCTTTCCTTCTCCACAGACACCTCCACTAAGCAGACCCTGCAAGTCCCCGGCACCAGAGCAGCCGCCCCCAGGCCCCCGGTACCGGCCAACAACAGCCGACCTCAAGATGATGCTGACAACAACCGGGGTTCTCCCCCGGAGCTGCCGCGCACCCAGAGGCCCTCCCTGCCGGACCTTTCCCGGCCCAACACCGCTGGCGGCACCGGCATGAAGCACAGCTCGTCTGCCCCGCCGCCCCCTCCTCCGGGACGCCGTGCTGCCGCGCCGCCCGCGCCCCCGCCGGCACACGGCGCCAAGGTCTCTTCCTACAACCGGGAGAAGCCCCTGCCCCCCACCCCGGGACAGCGACTGCCCGTGAGCAGGGACGGACCCCCCGCCCCGCCGCCCATCAAGCCCCCTCCTTCCCCAGTCAGTATCCGAACGGGGTCGGGGGCTCAGGGCCAGTCTCTCGCCCCCCCGCCACCCCCTTATCGGCAACCCCCTGGTGTCCCCAACGGCCCTTCCAGCCCCATCAACGAGTCCGCCCCGGAGCTGCCACAGAGACACAACTCCTTGCACAGGAAGACGCCGGGCCCTTTGCGGGGTCTTGCGCCCCCACCTCCCGCTTCAGCCTCCCCCTCTCTCCAGAGCAGTCGCCCCCCTCCGCCGGCCAGAGACCCCCCCAGCCGGGGAGCAGGTAAGAACCGTGTGCTCTGCCGGGCCTGGCTCCTTCACACCGCGGTGGGTCGGGCTGTGGCATCCATGGGGTGTCCGGCAGGAGATGCCGGGGGAAGAGTTGGCACCAGGGCACGGCGAGGCTTCTCCTGGTGGTGGCAGCGGGTGCAGGGGTTGAGCCAGGGGCAGTAACTTCACTGTCAAGTTTAATATGTGTCCCTGGTCCTATCATCTGTTTATCCAGCTCCTTTCATGCCTGTTGGTTGTGGTGGGTTGTGTCTGGGCAGCTCCTGTCCCTGAGGATGGCGTGTCCTGGGGTGGGAGGTGACAACGTAGTGGAGTCAGAGCTGTGTATGCTGCGGCTGCTCCCCTGAGCTTCCAAAATGTCACCAGGGCAGTGACAAAGAGCCGGAGCAGAGCAGGGAGAAGCCTTTCCCTTGGCGGTGCAGCCAGACCCTCGCTCAGGAATTGTCCTGCCCCTCTCTGGGCTGGTTTTGGCGCTGGGTGGCTCAGAGCACGGCTGGCGATGAAGGCTCTGTCTCCGCTGGTGCAGGGTTTTGGTGTCGGGCACCGTTCGAAGGTGTGGCTCGGTGGAATCCGCTTGTCATTGCCCCTGTGGACACGGAGCTGGGTGGGAGCGTGTCCCAGTTGCAGGGAGCGGCGATGGCTTTGCCCCAGTGCCAGCCCCCTCTCCGGCGCGCTCCTGGGCTCTGCGTCCAGACCGCAGCTCCCGCCTGGTCCCCTGCCAAGCCGCTCTGTCCTTCCGGCCCTGCCAGAAATCCCTCCTTTCAGTTACGGCTGGGGATCTGCTCTTTTAGTCTGTGTGTAATTAGCCTAATGAGGAGCATGAACTGCTGCTGTGCATCCGTGGGAGGCTGGGCAGGAGCGAGAGGTGGGTCGGAGGGGCCGTGGGTCCTGTCACCGCGTCGGTGGCAGCGCAGACGTGGTCGGCAGGCAGCATCTTGCCTCCACGCAGAGCTGCTGCCCCCAAACCCTCGCCTGCATGGGCTCGTAGCTGCTCCTCGGGTCCCCCCTTGTGCAGAGAGTGAACTGGGTCCGATCGTGAACTGGGAGCGTGTGAGGGATGGAGCAGCCCCACTGGGGGTGGGCGGTGAGCTGGGGGGGAGCCGGTCCCCTCCGCTGCCGCTGAGGAGGAGGAATGCAGATGTTGGGAACGAGCATGAAATCTCTGCTGGGTGTGCGTAGGAGCATCCCTGGGCCGGCCCTGCTGGCTGCTGGCGCGGTCTGGCTCAGCAGCCGGCCTGGAAAGGCTACCTCGGAGGATGTCCTTGGCCCTGCTGCCGGAGGGAGGGTTTGCCCTGGGGATGCCGTGGCTTGGCAGGCGGCGGTGGGCCGTGCCGGGGCTGACCCAGCTCTCCTTGCAGCCCCACCGCCTCCTCCGCCGATGCTGCGAAATGGGGGGCGTGACGCCCCCCCACCTCCGCCCCCCTACAGACTGCACGGCTCCTCCGAGCCCCCCAGCCGAGGGAAGCCGCCGCCGCCGCCCACGAGGACGCCGGCCGGGCCACCACCGCCACCTCCCCCGGTGCGGAACGGGCACCGGGACTCCATCTCCACCGTCAGAGCATTCCTGGGTGAGTGGGGTCCCAGATGTGGGTCTGCTGCTCTCCCCGGGGCGGGGGGAGCTGGAGCCCTTCAGCTTTAGGGGTGCTCGTCCAGAGCCACCTCCCTGACCTGCCTCTTCCCCCTTCTCTGCAGATGACTTTGAATCCAAATACTCCTTTCATCCCGTCGAAGACTTCCCAGCCCCAGAAGAATATAAATACTTCCAGAGAATCTACCCCAGCAAAACAAACAGAGGTAAGGGGGGAGGAGAAGGTGTCCTGCTCTCCCATAGCTCTCGAGGGTGGCAGGAGGTGACAGCACACGGCCACCCGCTGTCCTGTTTGTCCCAGCTCAGGGTGGCTCATGCAGGGGCTGGTGTGAGCTGCCCCGGGCTCCTGATCCACCTCCTCCTCTGCAGCAGCAGCAGCAGCGTTGCCCCGGGGCCTGCACGGCCTCCCTGGGGGTGCTGAGCCCCGAAGGCAGCCTCCTGCGCTTGGGGGGGCCCCCAGGATTTGGGCTGTGCTGTTCCCCCCCCCACCTGCCCCCTTTTTTTTCCTGCTCGGAGAAACGCCGCAGGGCTTGTTCCTTCCTGCGCCGAGCACCTTTGGTGCTGGAGCGGCTACAAAGGGACCCCAACAGCCGCCCCCGTGGCTGAAACTGGAGTTGGGCAGGGGGTGGGGGCGTGTAAAGACCCCCCCGTGTGTCCCGGGATGGGGAGCTCGGAGCGGTGGCAGTCGCAGGCGGGGCGGTGCACAGTGCCCTTGCTGCGCGTCAGCCCTGCGGATCCCGCAGGAGACTCCGGGGAGAAGGGGATGCTCGTTTATTTTTAGAGCGATGAATGTTTAATGTGGATTTGAAAAAGCCCTGAGCTTTCCGTGCTGCTGCGGCGGCTGGAGCCGGGCGCAAATCCCAGGCTCCGGATCTCTGCGGGGAGGACGAGGGGGGAGGACAGCGGGGGGGGGTTGGAGGAGGGAAAGCAGCCGTGCTGCATCCCGCTCTGCGCAGCACGGGGCGGCTGTGCTCTGAACTGGGGGGGGGGCACACATCATTCCAGCCATCCCCCCACCTCCAGTTCTGATCTCAAACTGGTTTTCTTCTCTTTCCAGCTACGCGCGGGGCCCCCCCTCTGCCCCCCATCCCCAGGTGAAAGGGGGCTGCGCAGGCGGATTGTTCCTGAGCGGAGAGACGGACCTCCTTCCCCTTCCTCAGCCGGACCCTCCCCGTCCCCTGCCCCCCCAGGATCCTGCATGAGAAACCCCCACCTCCTCGGTTTTCCCGGCTGCGCCAGGACGAGCGGACCCCCCCGGCCCAGCCCTCTCCGCCAGCCCACCCTCATCTATGCAGCCCCCCCGGGGACTCGGTGACCGTCCTGGCAAACC
>JAOXJK010009578.1:0-16555 GCA_025774025.1 Xenus cinereus | reverse complement strand
CCTCCTCATGTTTAGGTGGAACTTCTTAGATTCAAGTTTGTGCCCATTTCCTCTTGTCCTGTCCCTGGGCACCACTGGAAAAAGACCAGTATCGGTCCTTCTGCTGTGGTATAACCAGTGTCGTGAGTGTGCTACCAGAAAGCTCAAAAAAACTGGGAAGACATGTGGAATCAAAAAATGACTACAGGTTTTTAGAGATGGGATGTATTCAAATGCCACTGAGTCACATATCATGGAAATCTTGCTGTGTAGTTTTCATTATTCTGGAGGTGACTGAAATTTAAAGCTTATCCATTAAATGTTAAGTAAGGTTTCATGTGGCAAGATTGAAACTAATGAAACAAAGCAGTGAATGTCTTTTAAAAAAAAAAAAGTCTTTTGTATAATTGAGTGGTGCAATCCATTTGAAATTAAAAAGGAAGAAAAAGAAATAATGGTTCAAGGTTTTCCTAACTGCTGTGAATGTTTGGCTCGGTACTCGTGATAGCAATTCTAGTTATTTTTGCAAGTGCTGGGTAATAGCTGGTTTGGTTTCTAGTGGACTGTGTCAGTCACAAGGATGACCAAACCCCCATTTTCTTTTCCCAAAGCACAAGCTTTTGCTTTGCAGGAAGCAGAATTGAAGCAGGATATATTGCTGCACCTCAGAGAAAACATGGGCTCCAGTGTTGGCCTTTCATGGTGCCAGCCTGGTCTTGCTCATGAGCACAGAGGTTCACTTTAAAAGTTATTTCTGCACGAGACACTTGGCCAGCATGTAGCAGCTTTTGATGGCATTTTTAAGGCCGGTATGTAGAGCTGAGTTGCTGAAGTGAGGAAGGCAAAAAGTCCAAGACAAATCTACCTGCAAAACCCAAGACCATTGACATAAGCAAACTCCTTAGTATGTTTAGGTACCGCAAAAGAAAAGACGGTAATGCTACAGTTGAGATATATACCAGGGTGATGAGTGTGCTCTAGTATTTGAACATGTGTAACAACTGTCCTCAAAAACTCCCAGCTCTGTGCCACTGAATGGTCTACAGGAAACCATACGTACCTAAGAGTTACCCTCTCACTGCTGTTGCATTGAAACAGCAGTTGCTCCTTATGCCTTCACTACAAAGTGATGGCCAAGCAAGGTGCCAACCAAGAGGCTGCACCAAGCAGAAATCACAGATCCTCTTACAAGGATGTGAAAGTCATATTCTGCCTCACTAGGGTTAGTTATATCTGGAGCAACTGCTGGTTCTGGTCCTGAAAGCTCACCAGGACAAAAGCAGAGCCCTGATACAGTGTAGGAACCGTCTCAAAGTCTTTGTACATCTGGAAACTGATGGCTCTTTTTTCTTTTAGGGAGTGACTGGTGCTCTGGCTGTCTTGATGAAAGATGCTATTAAGCCAAACCTCATGCAAACACTAGAGGTGAGTACAGATGACTTTGCTGTATGTGTGTTCTCAGGACCAAGAAGCAACTGGTCTAGTTCATTCATCACAATTAGCGTGGGCTTACTTGGCTTGAAGTCAGAGAGTTACTGTGGTTTCCTACTTAAGGTTTGGGGCTAGGGGAGAAGGCTACCTTCTTTCTAGGTCTGCCATTGGCATGTGGGATGACCCCAAGGAAGTGCACTAAGCTTTACTGTGTCTCTGTTCCGTTGTCTTTAATGCAGAAAGTGTTTTGGGAATCTAAATAGTGTGGATGCAGGAGAACGGCAAAGAGTTGCTGGGATTTAGCCATCCTTTCCTAAGCGGATTAATATCTCCACTTGTGCAGATTATTATAATTCTGATTGCCCTGTAGTCCTTATTACTGATAACAAATGTTTGATCGGAAGGCTTTAAGATCTGTCTTCTAAAAGCATTTTCTTTACCTTCAGGTACAGTAGTAATTAGCTCTGGAAATGCTGCAGATTTGCTAAATTGTACCCTCTGATTTTCTCTCTCTTTCTCCCCCACCCTCTGTTTTCTAGGGGACACCAGTGTTTGTTCATGCTGGACCTTTTGCCAATATCGCACATGGGAATTCTTCAGTGTTGGCAGACAAAATAGCACTGAAGCTTGTGGGTAAAGAGGGATTTGTCGGTAAGTATCTGGGGTGGTTTTTTTCTTTGCTTTTTGTTTGTTTTGTAGGGGAGGGATCTGCCTTTTTTTCTGTCATGACTGTGTTTGGGTTTTTTTTTTTTTTTTGTCTTGGAAGAAGCTTCTGATTTATATAATCAGAGCATGATTTCTCCACCCAACAACCTCTCACAGGCTTCTTTTCTTCTAATTCCTACTCTAGTTACAGAAGCAGGATTTGGTGCAGACATAGGCATGGAGAAATTCTTTAACATTAAGTGCCGCTATTCTGGTCTCCGGCCTCATGTGGTGGTGTTGGTTGCTACGGTCCGAGCTCTGAAAATGCACGGAGGAGGGCCTGCAGTAAGTATTAGGCAAGGTTTTCTTCAGGTGTGAGGGGCTGTTACTGTTACTCTGATCTAGTTATTTCTTAAAAAAAAATCAGCCTGGAATAGAATGATGTATCTTGACGCCATTTAATAAGAATCAAGTACGAATTGCTGTCATGGATAAAAATCTTGTGGGGTTCCATCTTCTTTTTTTTGTTTTTTCTTTTTTTCTCAGGTCACTGCTGGAGTACCTTTACCAAAGGAGTATACGGAAGAGGTAACCTCCTTTAGCTCTTGTGACAGTTGACCAACTAACTGCAGCCATGGCACGATATTGTCATGCAGCGCAAGCCTGGGTAGCTAGTCTGTGTCATTTCTTTAGCTGCCAGGGAAATGCTTCCTCATACAAGCTGTAATGTTGTTCTTCCATTGTTTTTTTTAATGATGTTACTTTGGCTCTGCATTTATTGTCCTTGACCTAGCCAGTGTTCAGAGCCTTTTTGCTTCTCCTGAGCTCACGCAATTATCTGTGATAGTAGTATCTATTCTGTGTCCCCCGACCCTCTCAGTATGGAGTAATTTCTTGGGTGAAATATTGTCTCTGAAAATATTCAGAGTGCCTCTCTAATTACCCTCTTCTTAGCAGCAGCAGTTTCTGGTTTTATTTCCCTCTCCTCCTTTGTAAGCAGAAAGGAAAGTTAACCAAGGTCTCAGCTTCTATCCTTGTGTCTTGAATGGTTATGTACACTTGGACGATTGGTTTAGCTCTCTTCATATTGCTGCAGCTTTTTCATTTGTAGAGCCTCTGTACAGATTATCCTTTGCAGAGGAAGGGATGAAAAGTCTGAATTTCCATGAATAGTCTCTGATGCTGCAAAATGTAAATGTGTGTAAACCAAAAGCTCTTGCCACAGGACTTCAAACAAGTGTCATGAAATTCACTGCTGCTAATATTTCATACATAAAGAGGAATGTGTCAGAGAGGGAGACGAGGCTTTACTGTGGAGACTTAATGAGCGTGGGTATTAACTTCCTAAGAATAACAAAAAAAACCTGTAAAAAGTGATTTATCTTACCTTGGCTTGGCAGCAGAAACCAGTGGTCATTAGAACTAGTTACTCCTTTTCCTCTCTTCCATCCAAGACCGTGCACTGGTCTGGACTGGTCAGAAAGCAGCCTTTGTGTTTTCCTTCTCATTTTGACATTTTTATCACTGGCTGTGGACGTAGTGGATTTGGAACCAAAGTCTCACTGCCCCCGCTAAAACGTGCGTCCTGCTTGCCGTCTTCTTTACAGAATCTTCAACTGTTGGCAAAAGGCTGTAGTAACCTCAACAAGCAAATCCAAAATGCGCGGGTGTTTGGTGTCCCGGTGATAGTGGCTGTCAATGCTTTCAAGTAAGTGAGCTGGGACAGGGAAGTGACGTGTGGGAATAAAATTGTGGCACTTCATATGCTACATTTAACACAAACTCTTGTTTTCAGTACCGTCTATGCATCGTTTGCAGCACTTTGCATTGCTGGGAGATGCCGAATAAATAGAGCTCTGCTTAGTAATTTCAAATGCATTCCTTAGTTTAAATTAGTTTAGGATTTTATGATCAGTGACTATTATCTGCCATCACTGGCACCCTGGCTGGCCAAATTACTGTGCACAAAAGGTGGTGATGTGGAATCTAAGCTCTTACTAGATGGTGAGGTGCCTGTGCTGTCGACCGCACTGTGTTCAGTGGTCTGCTGTATGGAATAATTGTGCCACTAAGAAGTATTTTGAGCTCTGCACACTGTACTGCACAGGAAATAGAATCTGTGTGTTTTTAGGCAAGCAGAAGGGCTTTGGACTGGTGTGTTAAAGCTGATGCCAGTTGAACCAGAGTAGCCAGCTAAGGATTCTTCATCTGAATTAAATGTGTTTTAGAGAAGTTTCGCTTTTTAGCATCATATAGCATCTCTAAATCAGCAATGCTAATGCCTTTTTACATTTGCTTCTGAAAACAAGAGTTATATTGCTGATACAGGACAGATACAGCACAAAGTCTGGCACGCTGCTCTGTCAGTAGTCATGGGTTTCTGCATGTACTTCCAGAGCTCCCTGTTGCTGTCTGTTCCTCTGTGGAGTAGCGTCCTTCACCGAGAGCAGGCTGTGGTGCACAGCCCCTCAGCGGCTTCCTGATGGCTGGATTCGGTGGTTTCTTTAGGCAGCTTTTGGATGTTGTCAGCGAGAGTAAAAAAAAAAAAAAAAAAAACCAAACAGAACAAACAGTTCGTTTACCGTGTCTGCATTCTGGTACAAACGCACAAACTTTTCTCCTCACAGAACGGATACAAAGGCTGAACTGGCCCTTGTGGCACAAATGGCAAAGGAAGCGGGGGCGTTCGATGCCGTGGAGTGCACTCACTGGGCAGAGGGAGGCAAAGGAGCGGTCGCGCTGGCCCGAGCCGTTCAGAGAGCATCACAGGCACCCAGCAACTTCAGGTTCCTCTATAATGTGGAGGTAAGAACTTGCAATATTACAGAGGATACTTTGTAAGGTGGAGATCACTTGGTTTCACCAGCTTAAGTTGCTGAGGGCTGGCTGAAAGGCGGCTCTGAGAATCTGAGAAGAAATTTGCTCTTAGAACATGACGTTTATTCCACCAGTCTCAAAGACCTAGTTAGTCGTTCCTTGTTGTTTTGACTATCCAAGTGAAATATTGTTTACTTTTGACACTGGAACATGCTGCTGTGGCTCTGCTAGAGATCACAAGCAGGTTTCTACTGTGGCAGCCATGTTCCAGGGTAGGGGAAAAGCTTACTTCTTGAACTTGACATGCATTCCTATCGGAGCATGGACTGGAACAAGCCTGACCAAAGCTGTCAACTTACCACAGAGCTTCTGGATGCACTTGTTGCTCAGGATGGGAATCTATACAACAGGCTATGGAATAGAATTTGTCCATTTTTAACTTTTTTTTTCTCTGCAAGGAAGGCTCATGGAGCCACACTAGAGGTTGGGATAGAAGAGTGTGCGTGTGTGTATTTCTAATGAATTTTTACTTAAGCAAATTTGACAGATGACTTGGAGCTAATGAAGTCACTGTCACCCAGGCTATGGCCAGAATCCTCCTTTAATAGCAAGCACCTATTCAAGAACCTAATGAGGTACAGAGCTATGTTGTTATGGCTTATTTTACCTCTTTAACAGATGCTTTCAATTTTTCTTCTTTAATCTGTTTTATTTGTGCTTTTATTTAAACATTAACTTGTATTCCCTCAAATTATTTTTGTATGCTTTTTGACTTTGACTTGAGAAAGAATAAAGGTGTCTCTCCTGCAGCATGCAAGCACAGCTTATAAGAAATACTGTTGTGTATCTTTTTGTTTCTGACCATAGTAAACTAATTTTGCCCTCTTACTAAGAGAAACAACTGCAACAAGATAAATATAACCTGTTCTGATACAGTTCTATACAGTTTTGTTCTACAGCAAAATGGGAATAGCTCTTGTATCTGCAGGTGGGCATTGTGCAACACCTCTGAAGGAGCGTGAAGCTGCTGTGATGTTGCAGTTAACGTGTTTGGCCACACTGTCTTGCCTCTCTTTTTTTTTTGTTTTCTCTAGCTCCCTGTCGTAGATAAGATCAGGCTTATTGCACAACAGATCTACGGGGCAAGTGACATAGAGCTACTTCCAGAAGCACAGGAGAAAGTCACCTTGTACACTAAGCAAGTGAGTTTTCCCATGTCACCTGATACCGGCGGTGCTTTTCATTTAAAATGTTCATATTCAGTGGTGGTGTTCAAGCTGTGTGTGAAGGGAATCATGACTCAAATCATCTCCTTGTCCAGGACTTGTTGGATGCTGTTATGGTAGAGGAGGAAGAGGAGGTGGCATGGGGAGGGAGAAACTCGCCCTGGCTTCTAGTGGGGAAGACAGAACTCATCTGGCCCAGTAGCACATCTGTGATAGTGTATGGGGAGAGGAGAGCAGGAGGGTTCAGTGATCTTTCTCTACTCTCCAGTCCTTCAGCAATTTGGGAATTAGGGAGCTACAAATGCTCACACTGGTGCCAAATAGTTTCTCAGGTTTTGAACCCATATGGATTTGAACCCGTGTAGAGTCACAACTATGTTGAGGAGGGAGAGAGTTCCACAGGTGATACAATACTTGTTGTGGAAAAAAATGTCTACTTTTATAAATTTTCAACCTGGCATCTGGTTGTTGAATTAGATACTTTCTAGTTGTTGTGTTGGTTCTGCTCTTCTCTAGCATGATGTTCTTGTGAATTTACCTGCTTCTGAATTAATGAAGGGAACGCTGTTTACAGTGGGCTCGAATAATTTTGCTTTTACAGTCTGTTTACTACTGGTATATATTGCTTTTCACTTTCATGTTTATTGTATTTTCCTTTACTCGTCCATCAAAATACCATAGCTATGTAGTTGCTATTTCCTCACAACCTGCAATTATATTACTCAAACATTTTTAGTTAACTGCCCTCAGTTGAACCAGAACTTCAGTTCTGAGCTGTTCAAGTTAACATTTTGGGAAGAGAGTAGAAAGTAAGTTAGCTATCAAGGTTGTATGTCCTAACACTTCCATACCATTAATTTTTTCCTCAGTGGGATGTGCTGGGGGCCGTGGTAGTTCTGTCTTTAATACTTAGTGGGGCCGGGGAAAGAGTTTGAGAGAGAAGGAATGGGGAGGCAGAGCGGTCAACGGATCTGAGAGGCTGTGGGTGAGGCAGTTGATGAGGAGTAAAATGTCCGGATAAAGCGTCTGATGTCTGCAGAGAACGGCAGAACAGAGCAATTATGTTTATGTACGTGAAAAGTTACTTGTTTCTCTCCTCTTTTCTCTCTCTTTTCATTGCCTTCCCCAGGGATTTGGAAACCTGCCAATCTGCATGGCTAAAACTCACTTGTCATTGTCTCATGACCCTGAACAAAAAGGAGCACCGACAGGTTTTGTCCTGCCGATCCGAGACATCCGGGCCAGCGTTGGTGCCGGGTTCCTGTATCCGCTAGTAGGAACGGTACGTGGTTGAGGGGAAACCCTTAGCTGTGGGGCAAGGAAAAGAAAGTTCATGTATGTTCTAGTAAGCAGTTACAAAAGGTACCTTTAATTGGGAGAGTCCTTGTCATTTACAGTTGGTGTTTTAACAGTCCATTGTATTAGATGCCCTTAATAGATTTTTTTCAGAGGGAAAAGCAAAGCTAAAATAGACCATTTGAATACTTAGCAAACCCCCCAGTTTACTCCTCAGGTCCCGCATCACTGTCTCCCTGGATTTTGAGGAAAGGCTGAGCTCTGCAGATCATGAATTCTGGGAGCTGCAGTCTGGTCGAGGGGATGGGAGAAATTCTTGGCCCACCTAATTGCCCTTGTGACTTTCCATTCCTGATGAGAGCACTTTGCAGTGCTGCAGGTGAAGGCTGCACACCTGCGGATCAGGGTAGAACAAGACAACTCCTCCAAAGCTTACAAAGCAAGTGGCTTTTGATGAGACACCTCCAAAATGAAGCTGACCTGTGCTATTAATCATTTATCAGTCTCCCCTTCCATTTGGTTCTAATGGTTTTGCTGACCATCTGTTTGCTGTTTGGCCTGCGTCGGTTCCAACAATTCATTTCACTGTGCCCTTGAGTTTTTAGTTTCTGTTCTTTTGATGTGATTGGCATAATGTCAGCTGAGAGGAGAGGGAGAGAGCGTAGCTACAATGGAAACAGGATCCGGGAATAGCTTTGATATGAATTGCCTGGCAGAAAGAGGAGCTACCTGCAAAATGAACTAATGTTCAGGTTTGCATCCAAAGGAAGAACGTTAGGATGAAAGGATCCAGTGGAAATCTTAACTGGGGAATCTCTGGGCAGATGTTAAGTCACTTGCTAGATTATTTTAGGGGATGGAGCAGTTGGAGCAAGCAGCTCTCTTTCTTATTTTTTGGGGCCAGAGCCTTTTTCTGAAGTCTTCATGGCAACGTGTTTTGTTTTAAGAAGCTTTTAAAAGCATTAGGGGTATGTGGCTCAGATAGTGAAATTTGCTAATTTAAGAGGTGTGTCCCTTCTTTCTTCAAATGCTAGCTAGAACCAAATACTGGATATCTTTTCCTTTTAATACTTTAACAACAACCCCTCCCCCCCCCAAAAAAAAAAAAAGAGGTAGGTAAGGGTTTCCAGATTATCCAACATAAACAGAATAAGCACATTCTGATTAAAGTCTGGCTCATCCATGTTTCTAAAGAGTAATGTGTGTTTCAGGATAAAATGAAAGATAGCGTGCTTGTTCCTGTTATTAATGGCTTTTTTTTTTGCCAGCCAAGATTTAATTCAAACAATGACTTATTTTTATAAGCACTGGAGAAGGAAAGGGTGCACAGCATTAATGAGCTACATGAGAGAGATCTTTTCAGGCATTAAAACTAACAGTTTGGCTCTCTTTTTTGATGTCTTCAGTCTCTGTGAAGTTGGACTCTTTCCTTTCTGCTCCCTTCCCAATGTCCCTAATGTTTTCTTGGACATGTAGTAAACGATGGTGTTGATTCTGCCAGAATTAAGAGTAAGTCTTCTGGTTAGGGACATGAAGATCACTCTTGTGTGGTGTCCACAAAGCCAGGGAAGGGTTGTCTCTTTTGAGAAGCAATCCAGGGCACTTTGAATCAGATCATGATTTTTAAACCCATCCAGCGGGAGGTGTGTTAGCCTCAGAATAAATTTTTGACAGCAGCTGTGAGCTGAAAATGCAACAAATATGTAGCTCTATGCAGAAGCCTTTATGAGAAATTTGAGGTGAAATTAATCACCGGTGCTTGCGTATTCTTGGTATCTGGAGGTAATCGCAAAGGTTTGTCACATTTTATATTTTCTCTCAGCTTCAGAGGTTTGGGGTTTTCCCTTTCTGGCTCAAAGTTGAAGCTGTTGTGCTTTAATGAAATACTTCGGGGTTTTAAAGGAAATAAAATGTCAAAGATTATCTAGATTTAACTTTGAGCATGGAGGATAATGAAAGTGAAATAAATTGTTGGACTCAAATTGATTGGGTTTCTTTTCTGGTGCTGCTGATGAATTGAAAACAAATTATTCAGCTCTGGTTTTTTAGTTCTAAACAGTGGGTTTTTTGGAGGTTCCACAAGTGCAATAAATAATACATCCTTAGTTAGTATTGGGTTTATTTGAAGTCTTGCAAGGGGATTGATGGTATCCACGTGGTCTAATTTTTTCATGTAAGTAAATAGTGTGAGTTGCCCTGTGTTCTTTTTCAGCGTGTGGTATTGAAGGGAAGGAGGATAATGGAGGAAAAGTTCATTTTCTCAGCTCTGAAAATGACTGGAGTGCATTAAGCATTGTAGGCACTTGTATGGAAAATTAGTAGCCTGGATGGAAATTATCCTGTACTGCATAGAAATTTAAGGTTTTAAGCAGGGTTTAAGCAGACTGCTTTTAAGTAGATGGCAGAGCAGCCACTGTGGGCTGCCCTATGGATAGGAAAGGAGGAAAACTGACTGTACTTTTCAAAATAGAAAGTGCAAGAAATAGTAAAGTCAGGCCCATCTTCAGCAATATGGCCCCTCCTGCTCTATTCAGTGTCACTGTCTCGCCTCCTGCAGTGGCCCTCTGAATCCGTAGGTGGAGATCTGCAAAGCTCTATGATTCTTCAGTGACATGTAAATAAATAGGCAGTTTCTTGCTCTGCGTGACCATGGTGAGAACAGGAAAACCCCTCCAGGCACTCTGAATCTCTTGAGAGCAAAATATTCATACAACTAACCACAAAGACAAGGAATTGGGGGTCTTCTCAGTAGCTCCCCCCCTCCCATTCTCTCTCTGGGAAAGCAGCAGCTCTGACAAAAAGCTAGTGAAGTCCTAGAAATCATCACAAAGAGTGGACTTGAAGTGATTTTTACCTCTGCATAAGCCATGCAAGACCTGCAGTGGTACGTTACGTATGGGACTGGTGGTAGCACTTGTAAACAGCTTAGGAAAATGGGATGGGACTCCAAAAGCTCCCCGAATGGTTTTGAGAAGTGCAGAAAATGCCTAACCAATACAGCTTTGCCTCCTTTCTGCTTAGCTTGTTACCAAAAGGAAAATTGTGAGGTAATTTGATTAGCCTGCAAAATACTTGCTCAGGGAGAAAAATACCAGGTTGCCAAAGAGATCTTTAATCTAATGGAGACAGGCATAACAATAGTGATTGTGAAACCTGAGGCTGGATGATGCAGATGAAAAATAAGACCTGGAGGGTGGGTTTTTTTTTTTTTATTAAAGGGGCTAACTACCACTGGTACAAACTACCAAGCGTGGTCATGAGTTGCCCACCTTTGTAGAGCGCTCATGTTGGTCTGTGTGGGAAGACTGGGGGGAAGTCCTGTCAGTCACATTGGTAAATCAGGCCAAGTGTAGCCCATGCCGGCCTTGTGGCGTTCTCTGTCTCTGAAACTGGGCACTCAGCAGTGGGACAACTGGGGAGGACTGGCCTGAGGCAGGTGTGGTGCTGGCAGCTCTTTCGCTAGCTTCAGTTCTGCCACTGAAATGTTCCGGTCAGGAGCACTGACCTCTCCATCTTCTATTTAAGCTTTATTTCAGTTAAAAAACAAAACTCCAAACTATTTAAACTCTCTCCTTAACCATAATTATTCCTAATTACTTAACACTAGACTTTTAAAGAATTGCAATCAACTGAGACTTTACAGTCTGCAAAGCTGTATTAATACATGGATCCTCATTTTAATCACCAAGAAACTGCCACAAGTAATTGTCGTCTGGCCACAGCAAAGTCCATGAGCACTCACCTAACAATTAACTGGTCAGCTGGATATTTAAGTACTTTGCCAAATCTTGGGGTCGCTCACTGGCAGAGGCAGAAGCCAAACTAAATCCTCATGGTAAAAAAACCAAAAACCTGTCTGCTGAGGCAGGGGTTCCTGATTCTTGCCATATTCTTCAAAGTGGTACCTGACTGTCAGCCAACTAGTATGTACCCGTGCAAGGAGCTGCATCAGCTGTTGCCGTCGTAGTCTTCAGCAGTGATTTGGTATTATATCTTCTGTACAAAACCAGGCTGCTTCCATTTTAACATTTTACCTTTTGTTATCCAGATGAGCACTATGCCAGGACTTCCTACAAGACCCTGTTTCTATGATATAGACTTGGACCCAGTGTCGGGAGAAGTAAATGGGCTCTTTTGAAAGGAATTACTAACCAAAGGTAGGTGCCTTTTTTTTGAAGGCTTTCAATATTGGGGCTTTATTTCTCATCTTGAGATAATGGAGTTAAGCCAATCTTATATTATGCCATATGTTTCTAAATGACATTTGATTTATAACTCAGCCTGAAAGTTGCCTGCAGTACTGTGTAATAGTAATTAAATTTATTTTTCTTTTTAGGTCCCAGAAGAACACCTGATGAGTCATGTAAACAGAACTATGCCCTGATCTTTTTTTTTTTTAAGGCAAAACAAGATATGACAGAATATAGTGCAAGAAATTACTGGAAGGAGGAATGCTGAAGAATCAACCACTTACTTTTAATCTGTAATAAATTGTAAACTGCTGTGTTCCAAGCTAGTTGACACTGACCATATAAAGCATACTTTCTTTACAAACCTTGTAAACCTCCTGCTTCATAATTGTAGCAGAAGCTTGGATTTAGTGACCTCTTTTGATTCAGTGACATGATTTTAATAATTAAAATCCTGAAGCTGGAGCTGTTTGAAACAGTCTTGGGACTTAATTGTCTTAACTGTAGGGGTTTTGTAGCATATATTATCTTTAAAAGTCTTGTACGCTGCTTATTCCTATTTGCTGTACTGAATTCCATATTCTGTTTCTTGCACTATGGGAGAAACTGCCGTGCTCTGAAGCTGCACCAACGTCTTTTGGAAGAGGGAACAAGGAAGAATCCACTTCTCTTCTCTCCAGAAATGCTTACCCTGGCTTCTGCTGTGAGTTATTCCTGCGGGCATCTGAGCCACATCAAATTTCCCTTTTAGAAAGCCTAGCTGTGACTACCATATTCTGCTGGTAATGGAAATCCAACCTCTGGATATCAGATTTGTAGAGACTGATTCTCTGGCCCGTATCTGTGGCTTTTACCAAATGTGTCTTTTGGAACCATTTTATGCTCGGCGATAAGTACAGTTAGACCATTGATGAGCCTTTTTTCCTAAAGCACCTTTTTGGTGAACAGAGACAACGTGAGTAGTTTGTAGCAGCTTTTGCCAGCAGGCCGTTTAAAATCATTTTGTAACATATAAAAATACAGTTTCTGCCAATTTTTTTAACTAATACAAATAAACTGGTAAATATTTGAAGGGCTCTTTGGGTTTTAATGCAGGCACTGAGATTACTGAAGTAGAACTTATTTCTGTGATTAACTGTACAGAGCAGCAATCCTGGTATTGACAACTAGAAGTGATTATTGCAGTAATAAGTTGCCTGCAATGCAGCACTCGGGTGTGTGTTTAATCTCGTTTCCTTTCCTGGATGATGTATGTCATCTGTAGGAAATAAAGTACCTGAATTATTCCATGGATTTGAGATACTTGCAGCTGACTGTGAAAGATCTGAATTGACACTTGCAAGGCCCATCTGCTTGCATCAGGGCTAAATCTAAAACATTCTGATTTGGGTGAGAACGGGGAGAATTGGGATCTAGGTGTGCACCAATGTAAGGACGCATCGGTAGTGCACATGTACTGTGTGTGTATATGTATATATGGAGAGAGAGATGTCTCTCTGTCACTTTAAGTTATTCAGGAGGGGAGAATAATTATATAAAAATTAGCTGGTTGTCACAGAAGCAAGGACAGAATAGCTTAAATTGTTGTAAGAGTGGTTGAGATGCATTCACAGCCTCCTGGAATTTTCTTTTCGATGGTGTTCAGCCGAGGAGCTCTGTGCAAGAGCACACGCAGGCCACTTGCAGGGGGTCAGAAAGGGGGAGTATTCCCCCGTTTGGGGGTACCCTGTGCCTGGCTGGGAGTTCCCCCTCCCCTGCGGCACCTGGGCCGAGCCTTCCCTTGATGAAGCAAGGTTGCCAGAGCTGATGCTGCCAAGTCTGCTGTCAGTGCCTACATTTAATCTTCCCTGCTACACCGCTTCCCTGTGAGTGCTCTGTGTTCCACCTTCATTTTATGCTTATGAAAGATGGGATAAGTGCAAATTTATGCTAAGATTAGCCTCCTTTTTGGTTTAGCATGAGATCATAGGCATGTGCTTGAGAGAGATGGTTCAAGAGGTTGCTAGTCCACCTCCTGCAGCGAGGGAGGCTCAGGCGTGCAACTGTCTAAGGGGTGTTATGTTATGGCAACGAAGCATAAGGGCCAAAAAATAGCCCCGAGCAACTCTAGAGGCTAATGGGGAACGCTTTTCTAACCTGCGCCTCCGTCTGTCGGGGTGCCAGCTCCCCAGAGTCCCTACCCTACGTCTACCCAGGGTAAATGGTTGGATTTTCTTAACTCTCTCCTTTGCAACTGGCTAGTTCTTGCCCTGTCAAGTAGGACACGAAGGACACTTAATTTCTTCTAACTAAATATTGGGAGGATGTCTTCCTGTTGCCTAGAGAAAAAATAAATTACGTACAAATCTGTTCTCTGTGGGCTATTTGTGGGTCCAGAGCCCTTAGCTGGTGGTGCGGCCATCCACTCCCGGAGCTCTGCTGTAATGAGCATCCTGCATCACGTCATGTAAGAAATTACACAGACAGGGGGTTGTTTGTTGGTTGTTGGTTTTTTGGGGTTTTTTTTGATGAGTGGTGGGGACAAACGAGAAAGGAGATGCTGCACATCACCAGCACTTCACTGTGGGCCCAGAAAGAGGGGGGGAAAAAAAAAAGGAGCCTAGGGCTGGGTGAGATCTTCCTTCAAGTTTATCCATCTTCTGACCAGATGCTCTGCTCGCTGCAGACCCTGTTATTTATTTCCCCTGGCCTTCGGTGCTGCCATCTTCCCCTGGAGCGGCAGGAATAATCGAATTCCAGGCGAGGTGTTTCTGAATGGGATTGATGAGGACCTGCCACCCCCAAGGCAGCAGGCACGGGGTTGCTGTCTTCAGGGTATCCATCCTCCTCACCGCCAGCTGCTTCCCTCCCTCCCTCCTGCCCCGGGCTGCGACGAGGGAAAACCTCCTGGCGCTGGAGGGGCCTTTAAGGCAGAAGTCAACCCTGATTGGAAAATCAGTTTCCAAATGGAAACGATTATCCCGAGGGAAGGTGAGCAAACGCATCTCACAGGGGAGCTTTTTACAAAGGCAGTGCCTTGTGATTACTTGATCGTGTTCCTGCCCTGCTGGATGCCATTTCAGCCCCACAAAACCATTTTGTACCTTTTTTTTTTTTTTTTTTTTTTTTGCTATGAGAGGCTAGAAACAAGCCACTGTGGCTTGTGTATCTGACGTGGGAAAGCCACTTGCAGCGCAGAGTGCCTCAGATGCTATGGATGTGCCCTAAGGGCCTGCAGTGGGGAGGGAGCAAGGGTATTACAGCCCCAAGGTGGACCAGGAGAGCAAGCTCAAAAAGCAGCGTAGATGGGACCGGCAGGTCTACAGCAGTCTCTCCGCTTAAGCCTTCCAATGCTTTCTTGTTTTGTCCAAAACTAGTGTTTTATTGTGTTTTGCCTCTGCAGGTGACTGATGACTGATATTTTATTAAAGGTGGGGTGAAAGAGCTATATTGTTTGCCCCAGCTTTGAAGGAGTTTCTAAGCTTGAAATTTCGCCTGGATGGCAGTCTGGTGAGCCTGTAAATAACTTCCTTAGTCTACTCAGAAAAATACTCTGGCACAGAAAATTTAGGCCAGCTGGGGAAGCATGTTTCAGACAGAAATCTGTACTGGCCATGGAAGATGCAGTTTAGCCTGGAGGCTCAATTAGCAGAAGGCTTGTTTCATCTCTAGGGGCTTTTATGTTAGCTGTGTGCTGGTTTATTAAGAAGTTGCTGTAGGAATCTTTATGAATTGTTTCCATTTCTACGGAGTGTTACTACCAGAAAAAAATATTCACAATACTACTTCTCTTCCCTGCTCTTTTTCCTCTTATTCAGGAACCAGCAGTCCAGCTTTAATATACAAAACTGAGGGTTTGCCTCACTGTGATTGCTAAGGCCAAATAAAAAACTGCATGTGTCCATGTTTCCTGCTTGGTTCTTTACTGCCTCTGACTATTCTTGAAGTAGAGCCCTGTTTCCACATTTTCTAGAATAATTGCAAATTCGAACATCTTTGAGATGTTGTCCTTTAAGTCTTCTGCAGCTTCTTATCGCTTCTTTGGGAGTTTTTATATGATCCTAAACATACATTCTACAGAATGACCTAAACTGCCCATGTTGAAGACAGAACCTAGTTTCCTAAAACAATGGGATACTCGTGCCTCCTGGCAACCTCAGACAAACCTGTTACCTTCCAAAGAGTTTGTATCAAGAAAGCTTGAAAGAAGTCTGGGAAGGTGGGAAAAACCTTGAAAAACCAAGCTGGTTGATGTGAAAAGCAAATTCCATTTTTGCTTCCTTATTTTTTCCCTGAACTCTAAGCTTTGTTCCTTTTTTTTTTTTTCAGACAGTTTGATTTTTCTAAGTAATGCTGCTGAGCACATACCTCCAACCGTCAGACAGCCCACCGCTGGCTTTCTACATATGCACTCGCATGTACTGTTGCACCCCTGTTAGAATCACAGTGTCTATGGGTATAACAATTTCCTTTTCCACTTCTACTGATTATCTAGCCTTTCTACTAATTATCAGGCAATGGCGTGTTGGCAATCCAAGTTAATAACTTACCTTCCTAAACTTATCTTTCTTATCTTGTACCTAAGAACTACCAAATGCCAGAGGGAATATATGTCACTAGATTAGAAAGGGCGGGATAATAGGAAACATAATTACAGATCTAATTTTGCATATATCTAATAAAAGAAAGTCAGATGTGGTAAAAGCAGATCACCAAGGAAGTAAGACTAGCCTTGTGGCCTGTCTTCCTTTGGAGAAGTGAGATACTGTCGGAACAGATTTTAGCATATGTTCTGCACTTGGCATTTTCCCTAATAGAAAGAATGAAGATCCGTGATTAAGAACATACAGAGCTTTTTGCCAGTAAATAGTTAATTGACATGAGTTGTGAATAGTTGTACAACAGGCCATATAATTGGGACTCCAGACAGAGAATATAGATAAAAATAGAACTGGATTCTGGGAATAGGGCTAAGTCCAGTCTTAGTTAATA
>JAOXJK010009577.1:0-16661 GCA_025774025.1 Xenus cinereus | reverse complement strand
GGCATTGGAATAGGCTGCCCAGGGAGGTGGTTGAGTCACCATCCCTGGATGTGTTTAAGAGCCGTTTAGATGCGGTAATGGGGGATATGGTGTAGGGGGGAACCTTGTAGAGTAGGGTTGATGGTTGGACTCGATGATCCCAAGGGTCTCTTCCAACCTAAATGATTCTGTGATTCTGTATTGTTCCCTAGGGGCCCATAGAGGCCTGTAGGGTTCTGTAGGGATCCGTAACGGTCCATAGGCATCCGGTATGAGTCTGTAGGGGCCCGTAAGATTCTGTAAATTTCCATAGGGGTCCATAGAAGTCCCTAGTGCTCCTGTATGTGCCTGTAGCATTCCTTAGGGTTTTTCAGGGTTCCGTAGGTGCCTGTAGGTGCTTGTAGGTTCTCGTAGGGGTCTGTAGGGGTCCATAGGGGCCCGTAAGATTCCGTAAATTTCCATAGGGGTCCATAGAGGTCCCTAGTGTTCCTGTATGTGCCTGTAGTGTTCCTTAGGGTTTTGCAGGGTTCCATAGGTGCCTGTAGGTGCTTGTAGGTTCTCGTAGGGGTCCATAGGGGCCCGTAGTGTTCCCTAGGGGCCAGTTGAGGCCTCTGTAGCGGGCCCTGTAGGGGCCCATAGGGTTCTGTACATGGCTGTAGAGGGGCCATACTGTTCCCTACGGGTCCCATAGAGGCCCGTTAGGCTCTGTAGGGGCCCGTAGGATTCTGAAAGGCTCTGTAGGGTTTCTTAGGCTCCCATAGGGGTTTGTAGGGTTCCGTAGGGGCCTGTAGTGTTCCGTAGGTTCCTGTAGCATCATGTAGGAGCCTGTGGGTTTTTTATGGCTCCATAGCATTCCTTAGGGGCCTGTTGTGTTTTGTAGGGTTCCATAAGCATCCGGTAGGAGCCTGTAGGGGCCTGTAAGATTCTGTAGATTTCCATAGGGGCCCGTAGATGTCTGTAGTGTTCTGTATGTGCCCGTAGTGTTCCGTGGGGTTCCATAGAGTTCTGTAAGAGCCTGTAGGTGCTTGTAGGTTCTCGTAGGGATCTGTAGGAGTATGTAGGGGCTTGTGCTGTTCCCTAGGGGACCATAGGGTTTTGTAGGGGTCTGTAGGTGTTTCTAGGGTTCCATAGGGCTCTGTAGCAGTCCATATGATTCCGTAAGGGCCTGTAGGGTTCTGTATGTCCCAGCAGAGGTCTGTAGGGGACGGTAGCATTCTATAGGGTTCTGTGGGGCCTGTAGGGGTTTGTAGGGTTCCATAGGGGCCTGTAGTGTTCTGTAGGGTCCCATAGCATCATGTAGGGGCCTGTAGGGTTTTTTTATCGTTCTGTAGGGTTTTGTAGGAGCTCATCATGTTTTGTAGGGTTCTGTAGGGTTCCATTAGGGCCTGTAGGGGTCCGTAGGGTTCCATAGGCATTTAGTAGGAGTCTGTAGGGGCCCATAAGATTCCGTAGATTTCCATAGGGGTCCGTAGTGTTCCTTAAGGTTTTGTAGGGTTCTGTATGGTTCTGTAGGTGCCCATAGGTTCTTGTAGGGGTCATTGAGGATCTGTAGGGGCCCGTAGTGTTCCTAGGGGCCCGTAGAAGCCTGTAGAGGTCTTTAGGGGTCTGTAGGGGTCTGTAGGGGCCTTTTGGGTTCCAAAGAGTTCTGTAGGGGCCTGTAGGTTTCTGTAGAGTTCCATAGCAGACTGTAGAGGTTCTGTAGGGGCCTGTAAGGTTCCGTAAGGGCTCACAGGGGCTAGTAGGGTTTTGTAGGGTTCTGTAGGTTCCTGTAGGGGGTTAGTAGAATTCCTTAGGGTCCCGTAGGGGTCCATAGTGGCATGTAAGATTCCATAGGGTTCCGTACGTGTCTGGTATGAGACCGGCCTGTAGGGTTCTACAGGGTTTTGTAGGGTTCTGTAAGGATCTTAGGTACTTGTTGGTGCCTGTAGGGTTCTGAAGGGTCTTGTAGGGTTCTGTAGGGGCCTGTAGTGTTCCCTAGAGGCCTGTAGAGTCCGGTAGAGTTCTGTACAGGTCTGTAGGGTTCCATAGGGGCCCATAGGGGCTGGTAGGGTACCATAGGGCCTATAGGGTTCTGTATGGGTCTGTAGGTGCCTCTAGGGTGCCATAGGGTTTGGTAGGGGCCCGTAGGATTCCGTAGAAAACTGTAGGGTTCCGTAGGTCCCAGGAGGGGTTTGTAGGGGACCATAGGGTTCTGTAGGGCCCGTAGAGGTCTGTAGAGTTCCCTAGAATTCTGTAATTGCCTGTAGGCGTCTGTAGGGTTCCGTAGGGTTGTAGGTTTCAGAAGTGGTCCGTAGGAGTCTGTATCTGCCTGTAGGGTTCGGTAGGGTTCCGTAGGGCCTTTAGGGGTCTTTGGTGTTCCATATTTTCTATAGGGTTTGCTAGGGTTCTGTAGGGTTCTGTAAGGGCGTGTACTGTTCCTTACAGGGCCCATAGAGGATTGTAGGGTTCTGTAGGGGGCCATAGGATTCTATAGTTCTCTGTAGGGTGTCTTACGGGCCCATGTGTGTCCGTTGGGTTCCACAGGGGCCTGTAGTGTTCCGTAGGTTCCCATCACGTCATGTAGGAGCCTGTAGGGTTTATATGGTTCCATAGGGTTTTGTAGGGGCCAGTCGTGTTTTGTAGGGTTCCACTGGGGCCTGTAGGGGTCCATAGGTGTTTGGTAGGAGTCCGTAGGGGCCCGTAAGATTCCGTAGATTTCCGTAGGGATCCACAGTGGTCCGTAGTGTTCCTTAGGGTTCTGTAGGGTTTCATAGGGGCTTGTAGTGTTCCCTAGGGGCCCGTACGGGTCCATAGAGTTCTGTAGCGGTCCATACAGGCCTGTAGGATTCTGTACTCGTCTGTAGGGTTTCTTAGCGCCCCGCAGGGGTCCGTAGGGTTCTGTAGGCCTCTGTTGGTTTTCTTAGCGACCCCGTAGGGCTCCGAAGGGTTCTGTAGGATCCTGTAGTGTCATGTAGGGGCCTGTCGTGTTTTGTGGGGTTCCATAGGGTTCCACTGGGACCTGTAGGTGTCCATAGGGTTCCATTAGTGGCCAGAACAAGTCCATAGGGGCCCGTAAGATTCCGTAGATGTCTGTAGTGTTCTGTAGGGTTCCGTAGGTGCTTGTAGGATCTCACAGGGGTCTGTAGGGGCCCATAGTGTTCCCTAGGGGCCTGTAGAAGCCTATAAAGGTTTGAGGGGGTCCATAGGGTTCCGTACATGCCCATTGGATTCCAAAGAGTTCTGTAGGGTCCTGTAGGGTTCTGTAGAGTTCCACAGGAGACCACAGAATTATTTATGGGCCCGTAGATTTCTGTGGAACGGAACCCTACGGAACTCTACGAGCACCTACAGGCCCTTATAGAATTCTATGGGCCTCTACAGAACCTTATGTAACTCTAAGGAACTTTACGGAACCCTACAGAATGTTAAGGGACCCTAGGGAATGCTATGGGGCTCTGTGGATCACTACTGAACCCTATGGAACTCTACCGAATGCTACGGAACACTACAGAACTGTACAAGCACCTACAGGCTCTTATGGAATTCTACAGTCCCCTACGGAACCCTACAGAATTCTACGGAACCCTATGGAACCTTACAGAACTCTACGGGCCCTTATGGAACCCTACAGGCCCTGCGGAGTTCTGTGGAACCCTATGGAACCTTATGGAACCCTACGGAACCTTATGGAACTCTACAGGCCCCTACAGGGAACCCTACAAGCACCTAAAGGCCTTTATGGAACTCTACAGGCCCCTATGGAACCCTATGGAACTCTACGGAACCCTAAGGAACCTTACAGAACTCTACGGGCTCCTGTGGAACCCTATGGACCAATAGAGAACACTATGGGGCCCTACAGAACCTTACGGAATGCTATGGAACTCTACAGTCCCCTATGGAATCGCACGGAATGCTATGGGTCCGTAGGAAACACTATGGGGCTCTACAGAACCCTACAGAATTCTATGGAACCCTATTGAAACGTAAGGAATCCTACAGGCCACTATGAAATTCTATGGGCTCCTACAGAAGTTCCTAAGGAACTGTACGGAAACATACGGAACCCTACAGAATTCTACAGGCCCCTACAGAAATCTACAGAACTCTACAGGAACCTACAGAATCCTAGGGAGCTCTACGGAACTCTACAGAACCCTACCAAACCTTACAGAACTCTATGGGCACCTACAGAACCCTACGGGTTCCTAGAGAACACTATGAGGCCCTACAGAACCATACAGAACCCTACAGGCGCCAAAGGAACCCTACGGATGTCTATGAAACTCTACGGAACTCTACAGGCCCTTACAGAATTCTACGAGCTCCTACAGAACCCTACACAACCGTACAGAACTCTACAGAACCCTACGGAACCATATGGAACTCTACGGGCCCCTACGGAACCATACGGACCCCTAGGGAACACTATGAAGCTCTATGGAACCCTACTGAACTCTACGGAACCCTACCTTCCACAACCCTACAGAACCCTACGGAATGTTATGGGCCCCTACAGAACCCTACAAAACTCTACAGAACCCTATGGAACTTTACAGAATCCTAGAGAACCCTACAGTACTCTATGGAACTCTACAGCCCCTACGGACCCCTACAAGCACCTACAGACCCTTACGGAAGTCTACAGGCCCTTACGCAATTCTACAGGCCCCTATGGAACCCTATGGAACTCTAGGGAGCCCTATGGAACACTACAGAACTCTATGGAACTGTCCGGAACCCTACGGAATTCTGCAGGCCCCTACAGAAGTCAAAGTAACTCAACAGAACCTACGGAAACCTAGGGAATTCTACTGAACCCTATGGACCCATACGGAACTCTGCAGAACCCTACAGAATCTTACAGAATTCTATGGAACCCTATGGAACTTTACGGAACCGCACAGGCCCCTAGGAAACACTATGGGGCCCTACGGAACTCTGTGGAACTGTGTGGAACTGCACGGAACCCTACGGAACTCTACTGAACCTTACAGAACTCTACAGGCCCCCTATGGAATGCTGCGGAACTCTACGGACCCCTACGGAACTCTACAAGAACCTATAGGCTCTTACTAAAGTCTACAGGCCCCTATAAGCACCTACAAGCTCTTACAGAATTCTGCAGAACGCTATAGTACCCTATGGACCTCTACGGAACCTTGCAGAACTCTACGGGACCCTACAGAACCCTACAGGCCCCTACGGAACACTATGAAGTCTTATGGAAACCTACAGAACTGTACGGAACCATACGGAATCCTACAAAACCTTACGGATCTCTAGAGGCCCCTAAGGAACCCTATAAAACCTTATGGATCTCTAGAGGCCCCTACAGAACCCTAAGGACCCCTACAGACCCCTAGGGAACACTATGGGTCTCTACGGAACCCTACTGAACTCTACAGGTCACTACAGAACCCTACGGTACTCTACAGAACTCTACGGAACCCAACAGAACCGTATGGAACTGTACAGAACCCTACAGAACCCTATGGAACTCTACAGGCCCCTATGGAACCCTACGGAACCCTATGAGCACCTACAGGCCATTACGGAATTCTACACGCCCCTACGGAAGTCTATGGAACCCTACAGAACCCTACGCTACCCTGTGGAACTCTGTGGAACCCTACAAAATGCTATGGAACCTTACGGAATTCTATGGGCCTCTATCCTCAAAACCACCTTTTTTTACTTTTTCCCAGGATCGGGTTCCAAAAAATCCAGAAGTCCAGAGGTGACCCGGTCACCCACTTGTGACCTCTGACACCGGTGACCTCTGACCCCCAACACGATGACCTCTCACCGCTCACGGTGAAGAAGACTCCACCACCTCCCTGGGCAGCCTCTTCCAGTGCTCTGCCAACCTCAAAGTGAAGAAGTTGATCCTTATGTGTAGGTGGAACTTGTTCTATTCAAGTTTGTACCCATTTCCTCTTGTCCTGTCACAGGGCACCACTGAAAAAGGACCGGCCCCGTCCTCTTGACGCCCACCCCTAAAGTATTTAGAAGCATTGATCAGATTCCCCCCTCAGCCTTCTCCAGACTAACAAAGACCCAAGTCCCTCAGCCTCTCCTCACAAGGAAGATGCTCCAGGCCCCTCATCCTCTTTCTAGCCCTCTGCTGTACCCTCTCCAGCAGTTGCCTGTCCTTCTTGAACTGGGGAGCCCAGAACTGGACACAGTACTCCAGATGGGGCCTCACCATGCTGACCGCTGACCCCACACAGTGACACCTGACACCCTGCAGTGACCCCTGACCCACACTGTGATCCCTGATGCACACGGTGACCTTTTAGCCCACATGGTGACCCTTGACCTCACATGGTGACCTTTGACTCCACCTGGTGTCCTCTGACCCCACGTGGTAATGTATGACCCAACGTGGTGACCTTTGACCGCACACAGTGATCTTTGACCCCCACATGGTGAATTTTCACCTCACATGGTGACCTTTGACACTCGTGACCCTTGATCCCCACATGGTGACCTCTGACCTCACATGGTGACCCCTGGCCACCATATGGTGACCTTTGACCCCACCTGGTAACCTCTGACACCACACAGGGACATGTGACCCCCCACATGGTGACCTTTGACCTTGCATGATGACCCTTGAAGCTGCATGGTGACCTCTGACCCCATACTGTGACCCCTGACCCCTGGTGATCACCCCTGACCCCACATGGTAACCGTTGACTCCACAAAATGACCTTTGACCCCACATGGTGACCATTTACACTGTGACCTTTGACCCCACATGGTGACCTGGGACCTCACATGATGACCTTTGACCCCACCTTTGGACCTTTCACAACGGTGACTTTTGACCCCACACAATGACCTTTTACCCCCCCACAGAGCCCACATGTTGATTTTTGACCCCACACGGGGAACTTTGACATACATGGTAACCTTTGACCCCCCACACTGATTTATGAGCTACACATGGTGACCTTTGACACCACACGGTACCCTTTGACTCATATGGTGATATTTCACCTTACACGGTGACCTTTGACACCCCACAGAGATTTTTGACTCCTCACAGTGACCTTCGACCCACATGGTGACCTTTGACCCACACAGTGACTTTTGACCCCACACGGTGACTTTAGACGTCACACAGTGACCTTTGATTCTCAATGGTGATCCTTGAGTTCACATAGTGACCTTTGACCTCTTATTGTTACCTTCGATTCCACGTGGTGACCTCAGACCCCATGTGGTGACCCCTCACAGTGGCCTTTAAAACCACACGGCTACCTTTGATTTCACATAGTGACCTTTGACCCCACTCACCTTTGAGCCATGTGGTGACCCTTGACCCAACACAGTGACCTTTGACCCTAAATAATGATTATTTTATCTCACATGGTGACCTTTGACCTCTCATGGTGAACGTTGATTCCTCATGGTGACCTCTGACCCCCAAACGGTGACCCCTGACCTGTCACGGTGACATTTGAACCCAAACAGCTACCCTTGATTTCAAATGGTGACCTTTGACCCCACACGGTGACCTTTGACTCCACACATGTCCATTAACCCGTGATGACCTTTGAGCCCAAATGGTCGCCTTTGAGCTCACATGGTGACCCTTGACCTCCCACAGTGACCTTTGACCCCAAACTGTGACCTATGAGCTCACATGGTGACCTTAGAACCCACATGGTGACCTTTGACCCCACACAGTGACCTTTGATCCAGCATGGTGACCTTTGACTCAGATGGTGACCTTTGACCTCACAGCGTGACCCTTGACCCTACATGGTGACCTTTGACCCTAAACGGTGATCTTTGAGCTCACATGGTGACCTTTGATCCCACACAGTGACCTTTAAATTACATGGTGACTTTTGATCCCACAGGTCCATTGACAACACATTGTGACCTTTTACCCCACACGGTGATCTTTGACCCCACATGCTGATTTTTAACCCCACCTAGTGACCTTTAAAACCACCTGGTGACCTCTGACAGTGGTGACCTTTGACCCAATATTATGACCCTTGACCCCATATGGTGGCCACTGATCCCACATGGTGGGTTGAGAAGGCGCTTGGCGGCAGCATGATGTGCGCAGGGGGGGGGTTCTCAGAGGAGTTAAGTGGGCGCCTGGAACCTATGGACTCCTACAAGCCCTATGGAACAGTACCCTACGGAACTCTACAGGACTCTGTGGAACCCTAGAGAAAACTACAGGACACTACTAACCCCTACAGAACCCTACAGGCCCCTCTAGACCTCTGAAAGCCACTACGGAGCCCTGGCGAACACTACAGGCCCCTATAGACCATTAGGGGCATCTACAACCACCTACGGGCCTCTATGGGCCCCTAGGGAACACTTTGGAACCCTACGGAAACCTACAGAACCCCACAGGCCTCTATGTGCACCTACAACCCTCTACAGGCCCATACTGACTCCTACTGACCCCTACAAAACCATACAGAACCCTACAGGCCCCTACAACCTCTATGGAACCCTACAAAATGCTACAGCCCCCTACAAGCCCCTACGTCACCCTATGGAACACTACCAGCCCCTTTGTGCCCCTGCGGCACCCTATGGACCCTTACGTAACTCTATGGGACTCTACGGGCCCCTAGGAAACACTACGGGCCACTATCGACCCCTACAGAACCCTATGAGCACCTACAGAACCCTACCATCTCCTATGGAACTCTACAGAACCCGACAGGCCCCTATGGAACTCTTTGGAGTTGGCACGTATGGAACCCTACAGGCCCTTATACACCTCTACAGGGCTCTGTGGGCCCCTGGGGAACACTACAGGCCCCTGTAGACCCTTACGGGCACCTGTGAGCATCCATGGGCCTCTACGGGCCCCTGTGGGACCCGATGGAACCCTACAGACATCTACAGAAACATACAGAACCCTACAGGCCCCTACGGACCCCTACAGAAGTCTACAGGACTCTATGGGCTCCTAGAGAACACTGCGGGCCACTACTGACCCCTACGAAACCCTGCAGGACCCTACAAAATGCTTCTGGCATCTACAAGCACCTACAGGCACCTAAGGAACCCTAAGAAAACATACAAAATCCTACAAAGTCTTACATGATGATACGGGCCCCTACGGAACATTACAGGCCCTTACAAGCACCTACAGAACCCTATGGATGCCTAAGGAGAGCTACGGAGCCCTTCTGGCCTCTACGGGCCCCTAAGGAACATTACGGGCCACTACAGAACCCTACGGAAACCTACAGAACCTACCAAACCCTACGTAATCCTACAGAACTTTACTAGCCCCTATGGACACCCATGGAACCCTATGGACCTCTATGGAACTGTACGGGATACTATGGGCCCACAGGGGACACTACAGGCCACTACCGACCCTACAGGACCCTACAGAATGCTTCCGGCATCTACAAGCATCTACAGGCACCTACGAACCCTACAAAACCATACAAAACCCTACAGGCCCCTATGTGATGCGACAGAACCCTACAGAACAGTACAGGCCCTTACAAGCACCTATAGAACCCTATGGATGCCTAGGGACACCTACAGAGCCCTTCAGGTCTCTAGGGCCCCTAAGGAATATTAGGGGCCCCTACAGAACCCTACAGACCCTACAGGCCCTACGGAACCCTACCAAACACGACCGGCCCTAACAACACCATATGGAACCATAAAAACGCTACAGGCCCATACAGATGCCTACAGACTCCTACCAAAACCTACAGAACCCTACAGACCCCTATGGAAGGCTACGGACCCTTATGCACCCCTATGGCACCCTACAGACCCATACAGACTCCTACAGACTCCTTCCAAAACCTACAACCCTTCAGAAACCTACAGAACCCGACAGGCCCCTACATGACGCTACAGGACCCTACAAAACACTACCAGCTCCTTTGGGCCCCTACAGCACCCTATGGACACCTACAGAACTCTACGAGCCCCTAGGGAACACTATGGGCCACTACGGATCCCTATGGAACCCTACGGGATGCTACAGAACCCTACAGGCACCTACGAGTACCTATGTATGCCTACAAAACTCTACGGAACCATATAAAAACCTACAGGCTTCTACGAAATGCTACAGGCCCCTGTGGAACCCTGTGAACCCCTACAGGGCTTGTAGGGTTCCGTATGGTTCTGTAGAGTTCCATAGGGTTCTGTAGGGTTCCATAGAGTTCTGTAGGGTTCAGTAGAGTTCCATAGGGTAGTGTAGGGTTCTGTAGGGGCCCGTAGAATTCCATAACGGCCTGTAGTGTTCCATAGGGTTCTGAAGGGTTACATAGTGTTCAGTAGTGATCTGTAGAGCCCCATACTGTTCTGTAGGGGCCCTTGGAGTTACGCAGGGTTCTGTAGGGTTCTGTACAGTCTTTAGAGATCCATAGGGTTCGGTAGAGTTCCATAAAGTTCCTTACAGTTCTGTAAGGTCTCATAGTGTTCCTTAGGGGCCCGTAGAGTTCTGTAAGTTTCCATAAGGGCTTGTAGAGTTCTGTAAGGTTCCGAAGAGTTCTGTGGAGTACAGAGGGGAACCCTACGGAGGGGAACCCTACGGAGGGGCCGTAGGGTTCTGTAGAGTTCCGTGGGGCCCCATACTGTTCCGTAGCATTTTGTAGGGTTCCACAGAGTTCCGTAAACATTTTGTACGGTTCCTTAGAGGACTGTAGGATTCTGTAGGATTCCGTAGGCTTCTGTAGGGGCCCGTAAAATTCCGTAGGGTTCCGTAGGGTTTTGTACAGTTCCCTAAAGATCTGCAGGGTTCTGTATGGCCTTAGAGTGTTCCCTAGGGGTCCATAGGATTCTGTAAGGTTCCATAGAGTTCCGTATGGTTGTGCAGGGTCCCGTAGAGTTCTGTATGGTTCTGTAGAATTCCGTAGAGTTCCATAGGGTTTGGTAGAGTTCTGAAGGGTTCTGTAGGGTTCTGTAAGAGCCTGTAGAGTTTCATAAGGTTCCGAAGATTTCTGTAGGGTTCTGTAAAGTTCCGTAGGGTTTCACAGGGGCTTGTAGATTTCTGTAAGGTTCCGTAAGGGTTCTGTAGGGTTCTGTAGTGTTCCATAGGGTTTGGTAGGGGTTCCATAGAGTTCCATAAGGTTCTGTACAGGCCTGTAGAATTCTGTAAGGGCCTGTAGGTTCTCATAGGGTTCCATATGGTTACGTAGAGTTCTGTAGGGTTCTGTAGGGGCCTATAGAATTCCGTAAGGTTCTGTAGAGTTGTGTAGGGTTCCATAGGGTTCTGTAATATTCCGTAGGGTTCCGTAGGTGCCAGTAGAATGCTGTAGGGTTCTGTAGGGTTTTGTAGGCTTCCTTAGACTTCTGTGGGCTTCTGTACAGTTCCGTAAAGTGCATTAGGGTTCCCTAGGTCCCCCATAGTGTTCCCTAGGGGCCCATAGGGTTCCATATGGTTCCGTAGGGGCCTGTAGAGTTCTGTAGGGTTGCGTAGGGGCTAGTTGAATTCCATAGGGTTCCGTAGGGTTTTGTAGAGTTCTGTAAAGTTCTGTAAAGTTCCGTAGGGTTCTGTAGGAGCTTGTAGAATTTTTTAGTGGCCTGTAGGATTCTGTAGGGTTCCGTATGATTCCATAGAGTTCCGTAGGGTTTTGTAGAGCCCCATAGTGTTTCCTATGGGCCCGTAATGTTCTGTATGGTTGAGTAGGGGACCGTAGAGTTTAGTAAGGTTCCGTAGGGTTCCGTAGGGTTCCATAGAGTTCCATAGAGTTCCATAGGGTTCAGTAGGGTTCCATACAGTTCAGTAGAGTACTGTAGGGTTCCATAGGGTTCCATAGTGCTCTCTAGGGGCCCATAGGGTTTTGTAGCGACCCGTAGAATCCTGTAAAGTTCCGTAGGGCTCCCTAGGGTTCCGTAGAGTTCCGTAGAGTTCCGTAGGGACCCATAGTGTTCCCTCTTGGTCCGTAGGGTTCCATAGGGGCCCATAGAGTTCTGTAATGTTCCATAGGGTTCCGTAGAGTTCCATAGTGTTCTGTAGGGGCCCGTAGAGTTTCATAAAGGCCTTTAGGTGCTTGTAGGGTTCCGTAACATTCCGTAGAGTTCCACAGGATTCCGTTGGGTTCTGTAGAGTTCTGTAGGGGTCTGTAGAATTCAATAAAAGCCTGTAGCTGCTCATAGAGTTCCATAGGGGCCCATAGAGTTCTGTAGGGTTCTGTAGGCCCTCATAGTGTTTCCTAAGGGCCCGTAGGGTTCCATAGGGGCCTGTAGAGTTCCGTAAGGGGTTCCATAGAATTCCATAGGGTTCCTTAGGGTTCCTTAGCGTTCTGTAGAGTTCCGTACAGTTCCTTAGGGTTTGGTAGGGGCCTGTAGGTGCTCGTAGGGTTCCATAGGGGCCTGTAGAGTTCCATAAGGTTCCGTAAGGTTCTGTAGGGTTCCGTAGAGTTCTGTATGGTTCTGTAAGGACTCATAGTGTTCCCTAGGCCCCGTAGGGATCCATAGGGTTCCGTAGAGTTCCGTAAGGTTCCCTAGAGTTCTGTAGGGTTGCATAGGGACTAGTAGAATTCTGTAGGGTTCCGTAGGGTTTTGTAGGGTTCTGTAGAGCTCTGTAAAGTTCTGTAAAGTTCCGTAGGAACTTCTGTAGGAGCCCATAAAATTTTGTAGTGGCCTGTAGGATTCTGTAGGGTTCCGTACGGGTCTGTGGGGTTCTGTAGAGTTCCGTAGGGTTCTGTAGAGCCCTATAGTGTTTCCTATAGGCCCGTTTCATTCCGTATGGTTCCGTAGGGGACTCTAAAGTTTAGTAATGTACCACAGGGTTCTCTAGGGTTCCATAGAGTCCCATAGCGTTCTGTAAAGTTCCGTAGGAGCCCGTAGAATTTCGTAGTGACCTGTAGGATTTTGTAGGGTTCTGTAGGGTTCCATAGAGTTCCGTAGGGGCCTGTAGGGTTCTGGAAGTTTCTGTAGAGTTCTGTAGGGGCCCTTATGATTCCTAACAGTTCCACAGAGTTCCGTAGGGTTCTGAAAGTTTCTGTACAGGTCCATAGGGTTCTGACAACCCTTCCGTATGGCCCTGTAGGGTTCTGTAAAGTTCTGTAGGGTTGTGTAGCGTTCTAGAAGTTTCTGTAGAGTTCCGTAGGGGCCTGTAGGGTTCCGTAGGGTTTTGTACATTTCTGTACAGTTCCGTAGACTCCCATAAGGTTCGGGAAGTTTCTGTAGAGTTCCATAGGGGCCTGTATGCTTCCTAACAGTTCCGTAGGGTTCTGTAAATTTCCGTAGGTTTCCTTAGGGTTCCGTACAGTTCCGAACAGTTCCATAAAGTTCTCTAGGGTTCTGGAAGTTTCCAAACAGCTCAGTACTGTTCCATGTAGTTCAGGTAGCTCGTAGGGTTCCGAACAGTTCTGTAGGTTTCCGTACAGTTCTGTAGGGTTCCAGAAGTTTCCCTAGGGTTCCAGCGACTGTTCCATCGGCCTGTAGTGTTCCCTAGTGTTTTGTACGGTTCTGTACACTTCCACAGAGTTCTTCAGTGTTCCAAAAGTTTCCATAGAGTTCTGTAGGCATCCGAAGACTTCCGTAGAGCTTCACAGGGTTCTGTAGGGTTCCATAAATTTCCGTAGGATTCTGTAGGGTTCCGTATGGTTCTGAACAGTTCCGTAGGGTTCTGTAGAGTTCTGTAGGGTTCCGGAAGTTTCGGAACAGCTCAGTAGTGTTCCGAACAGTTCAGGAAGTTTCCATGGATTTCCATCGGGCTTTGTAAGGGTCTGTAGGGTTCTGTAGAGTTCCGTAGGTTTCCGGGAGTTTCCGTAGAGTTCCATAGGGTTCTGTCGAGTACTGTAGGGGGCCGTAGTGTTCCGTAGGGTTTTGTACGGTTCCGTACACTTCCGTAGAGTTCTTCAGTGTTCTGAAAGTTTCCATAGAGTTCTGTAGGCTTCCAAAGATTTCCATAGAGCTTCACAGGGTTCTG
This sequence comes from Xenus cinereus, assembly GCA_025774025.1. Classification (NCBI taxonomy): domain Eukaryota; kingdom Metazoa; phylum Chordata; class Aves; order Charadriiformes; family Scolopacidae; genus Xenus; species Xenus cinereus. The sequence goes on along the minus strand of JAOXJK010009577.1, from coordinate 2,800 downwards.
TAGGGTTCCGTAAATTTCCGTAGGATTCCGTACGGTTCTGAAGAGTTCTGTACACTTCTGTACAGTTCTCTAGGGTTCTGGAAGTTTCGGAACAGCTCGGTAGGGTTCCATACAGTTCAGGAAGTTTCCATGGGTATCCGTCTGGCTTTGTAAAGGCCTGTAGGATTCCGTACAGTTCTGTAGGCTTCCGAACACTTCTATGGGGCTCCGTAGGGTTCTGTACAGTTCCAGGGGGTTCCAGAGTTTTTCCATAGAGTTCCATAGGGTTCCAGTAATTTTTGTAGGGGCCCGTAGCGTTTTGTACGGTTCCATAGAGTTCTGTAGTGTTCCAGAAGTTTCCATACAGCTCCATAGGGTTCTGTCGAGATCGTAGGGGCCCATAGTGTTCTGTAGGGTTTGGTACGGTTCCATAGAGTTCTTTAGTGTTCCGAAAGTTTCCGTAGATTTCTGTAGGCTTCTGAAGATTTCTGTAGAGCTTCAGAGGGTTCTGCAGGGTTCTCTAAATTTCCGTAGGATTCCGTAGAGTTCCGTACGGTTCCAAAGAGTTCCGTAGGCTTCCAGAAGTTTGGGAACAGCTCTGTTCAGCTGAACAGCTACAGTTCAGCTACTGAACTGTAGTTTTCCGTACAGTTCAGGAAGTTTCCATGGATTTCTGTCGGGCTTTGTAAGGGCCTGTAGGATTCTGTACAGTTCTGTAGGTTTCCGGAAGTTTCCGTAGAGTTCCATAGCTTTCCAAACACTTCCGTAGGGCCGCATAGGGTTCCAAACAGTTCTGTAGGTTTCTGTACAGTTCTGCAGGGTTGTGGAAGTTTTCCTAGGGTTCCATCAACTTCCGTAGGGGCCTGTAGTGTTCCCTAGTGTTTTGTACGGTTCCGTAGTGTTCTGGAAGTTTCTGTAGAGTTCCGTAGGCTTCTGAACATTTCCGTAGATCTTCACAGGGTTCTTTAGGGTTCCAGAAGTTTCCCTAGAGATCCACAGGGGCCCATGTGGTAATCTGCGTGTTTTTTTAACACTTTTTTCTTTCTTGGACATTTTTACCTGTTTCAGACTATTTTTTGGACATTTTTGCTTTTCTGGACATTTTTGGGACATTTTGGCACTTTTTTAAACTTTTCCACCTATTTGGGGCATTGGTTTTGAACATTGTTGCATTTTTCAGACTATTTTTTGCACATTTTTGCCTGTTTCAGAAAATGTTTTGGACATTTTTCTTCTCTGGACTTTTTTTTTGGACAGTTTTGCCTTTTTCAGGCTATTTTTTGTGCATTTGTGTCTGTTTCAGACTTCTTTTTGAACATTTTTGCCTTTTTTGTGGACATCTTTGACTTTTTTAAACATTTCCAGCTCTTGGAGGCATTGTTTTTGAACAGTTTTACCTTTTTGGGGCTATTTTTCGGGCATTTTTGCCTTTTTCAGAGTTTTTTTGCACCTTTTTGTGGGGAGTGAGGAATTGTGGAGATTCGCTGCCAAGCGAGAGCTGGGCAGGGGTTCTTGCCTTGGTGGGAAGAGGGCCTTGGGAACAGGAAAACAATGTCCTTCTACAGTAATGTGTGTGCGGTGTGAAACGTAGCAAGGAAATAACCATGTAGAAAACAAATAACAATGTAGCGAAGTAGAGAGTAATTGGTTAACCTAGGTGCAAGGACACCTCTTTGAGGCCAATTGTATTGCTCACAATGGCGTGTGGCCATTCACTCACAATCTATCTGTGGACAGCGCACAGCGCATGATCAAAGGAGAGAAATGATAGAAGCTGTAAAAATGAACCATTAAAGGTCTTTTTCTTTGTTTCACCACTTGGCGGAGTCCATTCCTTTGTTGCCGCAAATTTTTGTCTGTTTTCGATTCCTTTTCGGACATTTTTGCCTTTATTGGACTTCTTCCTGGACATCTTTGCCTTTTTTTAAACATATCCACCTTTTGGGGGCATTGTTTCTGAATATTTTTCCCTTTTTTGGACAATTCCGTAAACATTTTTTTCCTTTTTTAAACATTTCTACTTTTATTGGGCATTGTTTTTGAACATTTTTGCTTTCTGGGATTATTTGTTTGACCTTTTTGTCTGTTTCAGAGTTTTTTAGCACAATTTTGCCTTTTTTGGATGATTTTTGGGATATTTTTGCCTTTTTTGGAAAAATTTTTAAACATATTTTCCATTTTAAAAGATTTCTAGTTTTACTGGGCATTATTTTTGCACATTCTTGCCTTTTTTGGACTTCTTTTTAGACTTTTTTGCCTTTTTTTAAACATATCCACCTCTTGGGGGCATTGTTTCTAAATATCTTTGCATTTTTTTGGCAAAATTTTAGGACATTTGTGTCTTTTCTAAATATTTTTACCTGTTTTGTGCGTTGATTAGGAACATATTTACCTTTTTGTGGACTCTTTTTGCCTATTTTGGACTTTTTTTTCCATTTTTTCTTTCTTCAGACTGTTTTGCATATGATTGCCAATTTGGTCTTTCTTTTGACATATTTGCATTTTGTGGACTTTTTAATAGGCATTTTTGCCTTTTCTGGACTATTTTTTGGACATTTGTGATTTTTTTTTTGTCCAAAAAATTCTCTGAAACAGGCAAAAATGACCAAGAAATAGTCCATGAAAAGGCTAAAAATAAATAGCCAAAAAAGGCAACAACATTTTTATTTCTTTGCTACTTTTCACAGTGCACGAACATTTGCATAGAAGGACCTTGTTTGACTGTTCCCAAGGCCTCCTTCCCGCCAAGGCAAGAACACCTGCCATGCTCTCGCTTGGCAGCGCCTCTCCACAATGCCTCCCTCCCCACAAAAGGCTGCAA